>JAQFVV010000184.1:1133449-1494303 GCA_028023455.1 Epiperipatus broadwayi
TTTCCAATTTTGAAAGAAGAGCTCATGAACTTATCATTATAGAATTAATGTGGTATTATAAATTAATTAAATCAATAAGACGGTTTATTCCGTGTATATCTGATAATGAAAATACAACAGTGTGGAGGAGTTAAAGATAGTAACGTTTAGTGGAGGAGGAGAATGTAGAGAAGTTATTATTGGAATAAAATAATTGTAACTATGATGTTGGTGATTTATGTGGGGTATACTGAGGTCATTAAAGTGTTAAAAGGATGAGTCAATGTTTCTCCTACTCTCTTAGCTTATTGGTAACATTTTAGAATGTTTATTATTAGTATAATTATAGGTGTTCGCGACATGTTACCAAAGCAATTGTTGAACCCTAAGCATAAGCAATAGGGGATTGGTATTTTATTTACTTTGCATGACATATAAAAATAGCTGTGTTTGATTCATGTGACTTTTACAAGTGCATGATAGCCAAGACAGTCCATTCCCTTTTGTGAGTTACAATTTGGCTGGATCGATTTAAGAAACCATTTAATTTAAGAAGAGAATTAAATTTAGATATTTTGCAAGTTAAAATTATTTTAGAAGTTAATAAATTACTTTCATGTAAATTCATAATTTGTAAATCTATAACTCCAGCGAATCGGTACAACAGCTATTCTGTTAAAGTTACAATTTGGTGCCCTGTTACCTGTATGTATATCTCTCTTCACTCACTCCCCAGTTACAATATATATATATATATCAACTATAAGTGTCCAGTCAATTTAAAGTACAATATAGTTTTACATTTTTATTTATTGTGCTAATACTAAAAACTTAAAAATTATAGAGATTAAAAAATGCTTTATATTAAATGCTTTTATTGACTGAGAACTAAAAAGAAATAAAATAATTGTTTCTTCAACCACAATTGGAATTTTTAAATTTAACTTGAAATAAAAGCATGGAGGATCCATAAATTAATTGAGACAATCCCTATTTTTATAACAATGGATTAACTTAATTAATTTCTGGACACCCCTCCCATGCTTTTATTTCAAGTTAAATCTAAAAACTCCAATTGTGATTAAAGAAACATTTTTTAATGCGCAGGTCAATAAAATCATTTAATATTAAAAAAAAAAAAAAAATCTATTATTTTATCCTAATCTTTTTCTTTCTAAAGTTATAGTAACTATTTAAAAAGATCAAAAAAAAAAATCCTTTAATTTTTTTCTCAGTTGAGAAGCCAACCAGTTACTCTTAATACTTATCTAAATACTATAGTCTGAATAATTATATATATATATAACATTTAGTTTTTGCAAAAATATTTTTCTTTATAACATAGGTCAAAGAAAATTTGTAATCTATCCAGAAAGCCAGTGACAGCCAAGTACTTTGGTTATTTAATTTATTGATTTAATTAACAATTTGAATCCATTAAACAAGTCTGCAGATCAATAAAACATTAGACAAATGGATCTACATATATGCATTTCTTTGTATGTGTTTATTATAACTTGATTATTCATTTAATTTTGTTTCAAAAAGTTATACAAACAGTAAGTGGGTTTTTACTGCTGCTGTTTTTAATCATGTGATCTAATAATCCAATAAAAATACCATTAATAATTTAAATATTGCATCTAACAAAAAAATGGCAGTATTCTATTTAATTGAATAAAAGTTAAATCGAATTATATCTATAAAATGTAAGTAAAGCTCTCTCTTAACTTAATTGTGACTGACAGATTAATACATCTTTCTTGGGACAAAATCTAAATTCTTAATAATGGCTTTAGCTTAAGATATTTTTTAGTTGAAAAAGAATAAAAATATCACATGTATGTATTTTTAGTTTTTCAAATTTGATGAGAGGGGTGAAAGTTTTTTTTTTTATAAGAAGCAATGAGAATTTTATAAAACTGTCACAAAAGATAAAATTGTTAGCTTCTCAAACAGATTTTAGAATTACTCAAGACTGTTTTTCAATCAATAATTCAAAATATGTGAAATTTTATCTAACTATTTTTTATATTTTGAAAATGCATAATTTACTATAAGCATCAGAATTCTAAAGAATAGTTTTAAAATACTAATTTAAATTTTAGAACTAAGAAATAGTAAATAGGTTTACTACAAATTAATAACAACAAAAAAATCTAGATATTTCACAATTTTTTATTATTTGTTTAATATTTTTTGTATGTAAAAAATAATTTATTTGATTTATCATCATCATAATTTGATTTATTGGCATGATTCAGTGAAATAATAAAATAGTGGACTCAAAAACTAAAAATGCATGGATTTCGGTAGCTTAAACATCTTATGATTTTCTGTTTGACAAATCATTAGATTACTTATTTTGTTTATTATAACTAGTTTCTAGTATGGTTCTTTTAAGTTCAGAAGGAAAAACAACAATTGTGTAACAAAATATTAAAAAATGGATTGCATGCAATGATTACACAAATTAATCTGATCATTATTTTTTATCTCTATCTAACATTTTGCAATGCTGTTTAAAGCAAGATTTTTCTTTCTAAAAATTTGTATATTTTGCTTAAATTTAACACTCCATTGCATCCTATTTTCAATCATATTTTACAAATAAAAATATTCAAAATTTTGCTTCTTTAGAGCAATTTTCAAATAATCTTTATAATATAAATGGAATCTATTTTTCCCATGAAAAATGTACTCAATCTCACTATAAAATACGCTTTAGAAACAGGCTGTTACTGTTAATTTATTTCATGTATTCGATACATGCTTTTTTTTTCAACAGTAGGTTCAATAGTATTATATCAAATAAGCTGAATAACATATAGTTTGATCTCATGATTTTGCAATCATAAATTGGAGGTAATAATAATAGATCACTAAAATAAAATATCATTTAACTTGTTAAACACAGAATAACACATTGGAATCTATGCTACATCTTAATATATTTTTAAGTATATAAAGACAAATTTAAATTAATTTTGTAAAAATATAAAAACCTTAATAAAAGATACCTCTTCCATTTTAAATATAATATTTTTCTATTATAATAAATGAAACTTACATAATTAATGTACTGCAACATTAAATAACTTGAAAGAAGTTAATTAAATAGTCATTTTCTAAATTATAATCAGCAAGTTTTCTTAAACCGTTTAACAAATGAGTGTCAGAAGTCATTTTAAATCTTAGCTCAGTTAATAAATAGAAGGTTTTTTTTTTGGTTTTTTTTACTCTGAGAAGAGTCTAATATCTTTATCATTAGTTTGATGCTTACAAGATCATAAAATGCCCAAGACTTATCATTAGTTTGATGCTTACAAGATTATAAAATGCAATCCAGGGGCATTATGAATTAATTTGTTTGATCACATATTTGCTTCCAACATATTAATTATTTATTATTATTATATATATATACAATAGCCAAATTTTGAATTATAAATTACAGTATTATAAAATTCACAGAATTAATTTCAAATAAAACTTTTTCATTAGCTATGCTAATCCTTTTCATATTATTAATCTCAAATCAGAATAGGCTATATATTTTTTTGTAAGCAGATTTTACTGACTGCATTTGAAAATATAAAAAACTAAATACACTCATTCATTAAATGTGAAACTGGTAATAAGTATAAATTTAGATGTATAATCATATTCTGGCCAGATATTTTTTTATAATTATTGGAATTCATTTTAAATAACTTTTGACTGAAAGTAAAATAAAAATATAATATTTTTAATATTTTTAATTATGGCTTTTTTATGTTCAAATTTCATTATATAATGCATGTATGATTGAATTGATGAATAGCTAACAATATGCTGTCTATCTACTATGTTGATTTATCTTTTTAATTACATCTACTATAACGTAAAATATTAACTATTTATTATCTTTATTTACTTTTTATTTTCAGAATTTACTGAATGCTTCTCTTTATATTTTTGTAAATAAATTAAACTTAGGATTTAGGCTAATACCAACTACTATCTTATATTTTGCAATTTAGTAAAACAACTCTATCAATGTAGATAAATATCCAATATTCTTAAATTCAAATGCCTATAGAGGTTGTTGCTAGGTTATAACAAGTAGATGTTGGCTGTTAATTACTCTTTGTACAAATATTACTTTATTTATCACCATGTGATAAAGTTTTTGCAATCACACTTCTATGACCACATTTATTAATTTTTTTCATTTATTTATTTATTAAAAAAATGTCAGTTTTATCAAAAATTATCAATATGATAATTTATGGCAGCATTCTAACAGTAAGTATAGAGATTTAACTTTTTTGACAATTGATTCATAGCTAGATCTTGTCACCAGATGGTTTTAAGAATTCATCTCCAGCAACACAGTCCAAAAGCATCCATCTTTTTTTCATGTTTTTTACATGAAGATGAAGTCCCATCCATATACCAATACTAAGAAGATTAACATGTGAACAATAATCACTTTTGTCACTATTGAGATATCTGTGACTTTAATTATGGGAATTACTTGATTATAAGCAACTTCATTCTTACTTTGGTACACTTTCTACTATTTCAAATTTTAGAGACCAGAGCTGATTTTTTTTTTTTTTTAATTTTATCAGTAGATAAAATCTTTGCCTCTTTACTGTTTAAAAGCACAACAGCAATTTCACTTTTCATTTTATTCTTGAACAAACATATTAAGATTCTTTGTGGTATTGATGAGGTGTGGATTACATAATCAAGTAAATATTTAGATTTTTGTATCAGATTTTAAATATTTTCTTGATTTTTTTTTTACCATTAACTTTTCTTTTTAATACTCACATTCATTGCAAAAATGTTTTTTATCAATATTTAATTAAAATAATGTTTTATAAAACTTATCATGCATATAATATTTCAAACATTATCAAATTTAAGATCTTACTTAATTATTCTAAGGCTTAAGAAATATCACACAAATTAATTGAAAAGTTGCAAATATTTTATAAATATAATTAATATTGTAATATAATTACATTATATATCTGCAACTCCAGAACTTCCTAATTTAGTGTTAATGTATTCATTTCTCATTTCTATGCAATGGGTTTGAATCCAAGCTAAGTAGTTAAGTAAAACTTCTTTCAACTTTCAATCAGGCATAGGATTTTTTTTAGATAATTGACCTATAACTAATCCAAATAGTCCAATATTGGTAGATAAGTAATTATCTAGCTATTGTTAAATAGAGAGTAATACAAAACTGGGAAAGTATCCAAAACTTCACCAACCTGCAATTGGAAAACTTCACCAACCTACAATTGGAAAGCCTGATATTATTTTTTTACTTCACTATTTCTCTGTAAATAAATGTTATTTAAAGCCTTTGCCTTACATAGAGCTATTTAAAAAGGGAAGATGGATTATTTTACAATATATATATATTAATATATATATATATTAATATGAAGATCATTATAAATAAAAGATATGAACAGAGATTTCAGATTTCTCCATGTATTTTTGTGCAAATATTGGCATTATACTAATATTTCACCTGAAAGCCAACAATCATTATTTGGATAGTAGCAATAATTCAGAGATATCACAGAGATCTCCCCAAAAAATGTTAAATGTTAATTTGAATTTAAAATTAATTTGAAATTTGACAGGTGGGATAATTATAAATGAGAAGTCTTAGTTTGAATCAAAAAGCTTTTTATTAATATTTATCTTAAATAGAGCTATTTAAAAAGGGAAGGTGGATTATTTTTACAATGTATATATTAAAATCAAAACTACCTCAAATCCAAAATTAAACCAGACCAGCATAAAAATAATATTAAAACACAACCTAAGGTTTCACTGCTACAAGCAGACTTCTCAAGTGTAAAGAACTACAAAAACTACACAATATATATAATATTAAAAACTACCCACAAATCCATTCAATTCCCATCCACCCTTAATATTAAAAAAACTCTTAAATAAGTTAATTGCTTCAAAATAATAAATTTTCAATAATAATATGAAGATCATTATAAATAAAAGATATGAACAGAGATTTCAGATTTCCCCATGTATTTTTGTGCAAATATTGGCATTATACTAACATTTCATCTGAAAGCCAACAATTATTATTTGGATAGTAGCAATAATTCAGAGATATCACAGAGAGCCCCCAAAAAATGTTATATGTTAATTTGAATTTAAAATTAATTTGAAATTTGACAGGTGGTATAATTATATAAGTCTTAGTTTGATTCAAAAAGCTTTTTATTAACATTTATCTTAAATAACATTCAAACATAAAGTGTTTATTTTATTGCTATAATCTTAATAATGATTCAGAAACTTGATTTTTTGAGCCTCTCTGCAATATCTCTGAATGGCATCTACTAATAAGATGATGACTATTAGAATATTTACTACATGCAATGTGTACACATATAAAACGAATATATGTATAATTCTAAAAAAAACGCACACCAATATGTAATAAAATTTAATATTAAATAAAAGAATGTACAGCAGGATGATTCACGTACATATATATATGTGTGTGTGTGTGTGTGTGTGTAATAAATTAAGTTTGATATCTGTATTCGTTCCACAATATATATATAATATACAAATCAATATATATATTATACCGGATACTCAATCTATTCTGAAACAGAGGGCGCCACCAGACCACTACATGTCTGGAAAATTTGTTTACTGTGATCAGAATAGATGATGATGATGATGGTTTGCGCCGACTAGACTCAGGGAGAAACAAGAGATCTTAAATTGTTTAGACAATTGAGACAAAAGCACAAAGACAAACGTCAGCCAAATTAAGTTCAAACATATTTCATAAATTTTATTATGAGAAAATAAATTATTAAATATAAGTTTATGACCCAATAGATGGGGGTTAACTCAGGCATGTACCAGACATACTAAAGGCAAAGCTATGACAGACTGACTGATCTTCTAATAAACAAATTTAAAAGGGAGGAAGCAAATTTCATTCAGCAAAGGATTCACCTAAACATTGGTCTTCACTTTCAGATATTTAAACCATATGCCCCTGAAGTAGATCAAAGAACCCAGTGCCGATGAGCTTTCCGAGATCTAAGCATGGTCAGATCTCGAATGTCCTTATATCGGTATGAACTGCACCAATTACTACATTTAAAATAATGGTGATTGATCCACCTCAAGAACAATCGAAAAATATCATTGAAACGAAGAAACAATTAAACCTGGTGAATCCCAGCCAAACGATTGGCGAAAATTACTTTAAAATTAATAATTAATGGTCCCAATAAGAGACAAGTAAATGATTAGAAAAACAGTTATGTCTGCCCCAGAAAATAAAGAAAAGAAAATAAATTTACAAACAAATTTTGAGTACACGCTCTGATAAATTTAAAGCACACATAACTACAAAAAGAAATCTATCGGAGAGTGCACATGAGTACGAAATATCAAAAGTTTAAATACTCTTGCAGAATGAAAGTATTGCTCACCTGTAATTTAAGAAAGGATAAAATTTATCTTCCTGCTGACGACTTATAAAATTACAAAGAAAAACACAATTCTAATTTCCACTTTTAGAGATATTAGAAAGGAAATCTCCACCTGCGGAAAATTAGACAATAAAGTCGTCAGCCAAAAGATTTTTAGAGGTTTAGTAAGAGGGCAAACATAGAGTATAAAATTAATTATTGAATACTAAATAACTACAGGTAAGCATAAAAAAATATATACAAGACTGCTAAAGCATTTACAAAAGCGAGGCATAAAATATAAAACTCATTCGTCACTCTCCAATAAATAAAACTGAAAGCAAATTGGAATCTTAAAACTAAGATTCCAAGACACACTACAAAATATTGGAAATTAGAGCAAATATTAAATATGAGGCTATATTGATTTAAGAATACATATTTATGATTAGATTGAGCGGAGATTTAATGAGAATTAATTTACCCTGGGAAGAATAAAAACGAAAATAGTTACCTTTCGGTAAAACAAAGTTCACGTAGAGTGCGCACTTTTACTTAAGTTCATTTTCAGGTTCTTTAGGCAGCAAGGTAGATGCAGAGAGGTTCTGGCTTTTTTTGGGTGTTCAAAGCATTACTGGAGCAAACTTGGAAGTCAGAGATCCGTCTTTTGTGGAGTTAGCAAGCCATTCGGGTGGTGGTAACAAGTATAGAATTTTTCATTGTGTTGCAAGCAAAAGTATTTAATCACTGCTGATGTCCTTTAAGAAATTAAATGTCCACACTGATATAAATTCTCACTTGATAAACAGCTTGTCTATCAATGAACAATGAGTTAACTGACCTCCAAATTTTCAGGGCTATTTATACATTGCTCCATTTCCCACGAAACACTTTCCTTGTTATTCAATTTCATCGCCTTAGGCAGGGCAAATATTAATCTCCCGCTCAATCTATCTAGGAATTCTACCCAGGGATTATTGAAATGAAAACAACTACATAAAAATCAAATCTCCACTCTTTAAAATAAAAGCCACAGGAATGCAATTAGCTAGCCAGCTTGTTTTTAAATCAAATGGATTTAAAACAGGTGGTATATGAAAACTATTTTAAAATAAACGAAAAACATTTTTTTAAAAAAAAATCCGTTTTACATATAAACGTGTGTGTTTTGATACACGCATTCTTTTTAAATAATAATGAAAATTTAAACTCTACGTTTAATAAAAATTAAAAGCTTAATAAATTTCTTTTTTTTTTTTGTAATGACACCATTGAACCGGATTTCAATCAGGTTCAATATATATCAAAATACAGTAAAATTTACATAAATTATATAATTTTTAGAAGTACTTTTGACTATACATTTTGTAGTCTTTTTCAACTATATAACATTGAATAATCAAAATGAGACAACCTTTAACAATACCCATAGTTCAATTCAGATTTCCTACAATTGTGTTTTAACTTAACATTTGATGATTGGCAAATGATTAACTATGAACTATGGGTATTGTTAAAGGTTGTCTCATTTTGATTATTCAATGTTATATAGTTGATAAAGACTACAAAATGTATAGTCGAAAGTACTTCTAAAAATTATATAATTTATATATAAATTTTACTGTATTTTGATATATATATATATGTGTGTGTGTGTGTGTGTGTGGAACAACTAAATCTAAAAACACATTACTGTGATAATTCACAAGCCAGTTCCTAAAAATCTTAATCTATATATATTCTACCATGGCAATAAAATTATTAACATTGTCTATATAATAATATCATAAAATCAAAATATTTTAAAATCTTAAGATAAAAAATATTAATAATTAATATAAATAGAAAACTTTAATCTGGATGATAGAAAATTACTAAAACAGACAACAGAGTGAATACTAATAAAAAGAAATTCGAAATAGCAAGATAAAATCAAAAAATTACAGATTCAAAACACTTAAAAGGAAAGACAATGCACTGTGTTGAGTTTGGCTAAATTTACAGGTTCTGTTCCAAACCAACAGACAAATGATGACACTACTCAACAATTAATATGTATAATTTATTAGTGACAAAAATATACACACATGTTAGTTAATAAAACATATAAATATGGTCTATACAATATAATGTTGAGGTAGTCATGCTGAGTAATGGAACTCACTTCCAGTTATATAAATAGCCTGTCTTGCAAGTTCAAATACGATTCTTCCAGCTGTGTAGTACAGCTTGCCTTGAGTCAGCTCTAGTTCAGACTCTTCTGGCTGTGCAGGAAAGCTTGTCTCGAGTTGGCTGCAGATGTAGCAGTTTCCAGTCCTTAGGTGGACCTGTCTCACTGTGTGGACATTGCAATAATGACTAGAGAAATACATTTGTTGATGGCAGAGGTTTATTGGAGAGCACATACAGTCCTTCAGGTTGACAGAAGCAATTTCTCTCTTGCCTCCAAAAAGGCTGACTATTTAATGGCAGATCCCCTACCTTACTGGAAACATTCATATTATATGCACAAACCTCAACAAAGGATTTATCCCCATTGGATAGTGGCTGAGTGCTACCCAATTAGACAAGGAATCTGAAATACTCCACTTCTAAAGGCAAGGTCAGATATGAGATCCCTCACCCTGGCTAAAATTAGCCCTGGAGAATGTAGTAATAGAGATGCATTGAACAATATTGTCCACTTTATTGGTGGCTTCCATTCATGGTTTCTTCTTCTTTGCATGATAGGGTTGTTCCTGGATGTCTTCTGCCACCTTGACTTTGATGTTCATCTTTCCTGTTTGATGTACTTGTCCCAGGTTGATTGCTTCTTTTGTCAGCTTCTGTTGTGTGGTTGAGTCTTAGCTAGTTGAGATGATGTTGATGATGACCATCTTCTGTTTGCACAATGACAGTATAGAGAACCTTTAGTTGAGTCACCAATACTGGTATCCATTTTGTGGACCTGTAGTACATACAACATAGTACTTGTGTACCTATTTAAAGTTTTATTTTGTTTTTCTCTTCTTGTTCAAGTTTGGTATCAGGCTTCAGGGTTGCTAATGTATTTCTTAACAGTCTGTTGAGTAACAGTTCTTCTGGAGTCTTTCCTGTTGCTGTACTCATTATGGAGTCTGCATTAGCAGAGTCCAGGCAATTCTAGTGTTCCAACTTTCAATATCCATTTTTGTTATCAGCTTCTTAGCTTCTTGTACCAGTCTCTCCACCTGACTGTTACTTTCAGGGTGGAATGGAGGGCTGCTCACAAGTTTGATGTTATTAGTGAAGAAAGCTTTGAATGCACTAGCTAAAAAGGCTATGCCATTATCAGTCACTAGTGTTTTAGAAAGGCCATGTATGACAAATAACCTTTTCAGAGCTTCTGTCATGGCTGTGGAGTGGAAAGATGGTACCTCCACAATCTCCAGCCACTTCAACAGAAGTTTGCCTTTCCATGAACCAGCATGGTCCAGATAGAGTCTAGATCAGGACCCTTCAAGTTTGGGCCACTGGATTCTTTTGTCTTTTGCTGGCATGTTCTGATTCATCCAGCTGCATTCAGATAGCTTTTTGTTGACTTCTGAATAATCAGGTTTTATCTTTGATAATATTGTGAGCAGGTTCACTTTGAACCCTAAATGACTGAACCAGTCATGGCCTATTAAATCACTATGATTACCTTACCTAGTACCACTACCAGTGGTAGGTATATAGTTTTGTTAGGCATAGTAATTTTCCTGTTGTTTGACCCAACAGTTTGATTTTATTCCCTTAATAGTCTGATATTGACCTACTGATACAGTGCAGTTTATATTTATTCTCTTATTGATGATTGCCTAGGTCATTCTTAAAACTATAGGCAGTGCTGATCTTTTGTCAAGTTACATCCTAAGCAGTGTATCATATATTATAACAGTGCATATAAATCCAAACTGGTTGTCTGTGATATGATTTATACAGGCAACTTGTTTAGATTTCTTATAATGGCCTTTACTGTTTTTTGGAATGAGTTTTTCCATTCTCATATTGGCCCATTTGTCTTTTCAATTTTAGACATGCTGCCTTTATATGTCTGACTCACTTGCCAAAAGTGCATGTCGCATGCCAAAAGTGCATATTGCATCATGGTACAGGCATTCTGTATGCCTGTAATTTCTTCATGGTATCTATAGCAAAGCCTTGGGCTATTTGATGCTGAGTTATTTGAGCTAACTGATGACCCAGTATTATGCAAATTTTTTTGCACCTTATACTTATAAATTATTTTTAATGTGGTAGACTGAATAGCTATAGTCTCTGTTAGTCCTGCCTGAGCTACTGCTGTCTCAAAATCTAGGTCTGGAATCATCAACATTTTCAGTCTCAAATTGTGATTATTTATGCCATAAATAAAATGATCACAAAGTGCTTTATTCATGAAGTCTTTGAAATTGCACTTCAAGGCTAATGTTTGGATTCTTGTTGCAAATTCTCTAGCTGTTTTCCCCACTCTTGCATGCTGAAATTAAAATGGTATCTACAAATCAAGGGTTTTGGAGAAAAATACTCTGTGAGAATTTGATACTTTGTCTAAATCCAGGTCAGGTCAGTTACTGCCATAGATTGAGATTTGAGTATGTTATATATCTGTGGACCTATAATGGGCAATAGTGTCGCTAACTTTACTTGAGACTTTTGTATCTAGTTAGCCTGTAGATAAAAAATCAAGTTCTCCTGATAATAGCTATGTCAAAAGCTTCCATAGAGTTGATTGCATTAACCATATTTATTTCTTTATGCTAGATGCCATTCATATTATTTTTAAATTTTATTCAGAGTTACCATTCTTAATTTTTAATTTTATTCAGATTTTGATTTTACAACTACATTGTTGTAACTAACTCAACGAAGCTTTTAAGCCACTAGGGTGAGCTTTTGCCACTGTCTTGTGAGAAAGCTTTCATGATTGGTTGTAGCTTCAAATTGACATACTTTTACATTTACAGTCAATTTTTATTAGACAGCTTTACATGATTTTAAAAAAATCACCGTACTGGAATTATAGCTAATGTAATTTTTTTCAAAAAATAAAACAAATATGCAACCTAAGAACATGCATATTTCTATAATGAGTTTACTCTTATCCAACTGCACCAGATCTGTTGAAACAAGCGTATTTTATCTTATAAGGAAAAATTCTCCTTATGTCTGACTATTCCAGATCTGATGTGTTTGGCTAAATTTACAGGTTTGGTTCCAATCAACAGACAAATGATGACACCACTCAACAATTAATATGTATAATGTATTAGTGACAAAATATACACATGTTAGTTAATAAAATATACAATATAGGCTATACAATTTAATGCTGAGGCAGTCATGCCGAGTAATGGATCTCAAGTTCAGGTACAATTCTTCCAGCTGTGCAGTACAGATTGCCTTGAGTCAGCTCTAATTCAGACTCCTCCAGCTGTGCAGGACAGCTTACCTAGCTGTGGACATAGCAGTTTCCAGTTTTTAGGTGGACCTGCCTCACTGTGTAGACATCATGATAATGACTAGAAAAAATATCTTTACTGATGGCAGAGGGTTTACTGGAGAGCATGTTCAGTCATTCAGGTTAATTGCTCTCTGTCTTACCTCCAAAAAGGCTGACTATTTAATGGCAGATCCCCTACCTTACTGGAAATACTCGATTATGTGTGCGAATCCCAACAAAGGATTTATCCCCATTGGATAGCGACTGGGTTTTAGCCAACAGGCAAGAAATCTGGAATAGTCCACTTCTAAAGGCAGGGTCAGATATGACACAATGAGAAATAAAAAAATTAAATTCAGGCATTGATTATAAAAAGAATGTATTAAGCCTAAATATACGCTGGTGATGATATAATTCTTGCTTTTATTGTTACCAATTATGTATTCTATTTTGAAGATGTCTTTTCTTGCTTTTATTGTTAGCAATTATGTATTCTATTTTGAAGATGTCTTTTCAAATATTCCTTGAACACATTTTTTATAAATATTAAGAGTTTAGAAAGCAATATTTTTTTAAAGTTAATCCTATTATTTTTCCTTAATCTCTTCTTTTGTTCAACATTTCCTTTTATAAATTTTTGTATAAATGCTTATTTTAACTGTTTGCAAAAAGATCCCAATATTTTATCTTATTTATTTCTACATTTACTATTCTAGAATTTGTTTTTGTATAGAACATTGAACATACAAACAGGAATTCATTTTTGACTATTTACTTTTATAAGCAATTTATTTTTCTATTTTTATTTGATTTTTTATAATAATTTTCAGGCAGCAAGTTGACTGATGAAAATCCTTTTTTTAAAAAGAACTCTTTCTAAAACTTGGTAATCCTTTTGGCTACAACTTGTATTGCAACTTATCCAATTATTTGCTTGTGCCAGCTTAGTTAATTATGAAAAGAATTAAAATTGAGCCAATTAACACCTTTATTTAATTTTTTCTCTGCCAACATCAAATGACATGTTAATCTAGATTTTTCAGCATTATTCATTTTATTCATATTTTACAATTTATAAAATATAAATTCTTTGAATGCAGCATTTAAAGACTTTGATTCAATAATTAATGTTCAAAAAATTTCACGTTCTTTATCAGCCAGTGATGAATCCTCAGTAACTTTTAATTTCGATGTGTATCAAGTTAAAAAGCTTTACCAATTAAAATACCTTCATAATTTTATAAATAGTAAGTTGGATTTAGGTGTTGAGGTACCACACAGACTCCAATGTGCTGCTACTGCTTTTAAAGGTTAAAACAGTAATTTGTCGCATGAAAATAATTATTACAACTAAGTTAGCTATATGTAGAGCTGTTATGTTACCTAATCTATAGCATAGAAGTGAGACTTTGATATCAATACTCCATAAAATTTTATAAATACAATGGTGGGATCATAAAATCAATCAATATGTTCTTCAACTTACTGGATGTGATAGTATAGAGTACACTATTGTAAAATCCCACCTTCATTGGGTTATACATGTAAAATAAATAAATAATGAAAGACTTCTTAAAATAGTTTATGATGAATTTGAGCATAGTGTTAATAGAAGTAGACCCTATTTATATTATAAGGATTATCTCAAAAACATTCTAAAGAAGTACAATATTGAATGATACATTGGGAACATATGTTAGAGAATAGAATACATTGACCAGCTATGATTGGACACGATGTTGAATTATTTCAGAAAGAAAAGTTTTTTCCTGAAAAAGTAAAAGAGAGCATCACAAAATATCAAATAAACAGAAATATGAATAATCATTTCCTATATTTGTGTTCATAGTTGGTTTGTACAGTTATGTGCAAAATTTTATTTCTAGAGTAGTTTTTTCTCTTTCTTTTCTATTCTTTCCTTGGGTGTGGAATGGTTACTCTTGTTTACAAGTGGCTGTTATATCTATGTATACTTACACTCTTCTTGGTCTCTTTCTTTACTGTGAATCATTGCTAAAAAATAAAAAAATTATCCAAATAAAATTGTAATAATAAGCAAGTTACTAAAAGAAGAATTAAATTATAAGGGATGTGAACACAAGCTCAAGCTCCCTTCAACTATCCTCTCTATCTCATACAACTAATACACATGACCACATATAAGTAAAAAAAACGATCTCCAATATATATATTTCATCATGATCAAGCACTCATCAGTTGGTCCAGATCATCATCTTCCACACATATATATAATCAGTGTTCAGTTTATATTAAGATAAATCTAAAAACTTTAATAGACAGGCTTCAATTCACTCCACCCTCCAACTCTTCAACCATCCATAACATTGAAAATCTGATGAAGGAATGCACAAATCTCTTGTTGGTGCCAATGTTATTATCATGCCCATGTTTATTTTAAGTCACTTTGACTCTTCATGTATAGGGCCTTATCCATTTAAATACACAAAAGATGGATGGACAGAATTCTGGCTGAATTTGTGATATTTGATTGAATACAAGTATAATTTATTACTTAAAGTTTAGATGCACCATAAGAGACTTGAACACATACTTTCAAGCTCCCTCCAGCTATCTGCTCTATACATAAGTGAAAAAGATAAATGATCTCCAATATACATATTTCATGTTGAACCAGTATCCATCAGTTGGTCCACATCACTAGAGCAAATCTTCAAACTTTAATGGACAGGCTTCAATATACTCCATCCTCCAACTCCTTTGTTTCTCAATAATAATATTGGCATCAACAAGGGATTTGTGTGTTCTATTATCAGATTTTCAATGGTATGGGTGGATGAAGAGTTCCAAAGAAGGAGTAGATTGAAGTCTGTCCATTAAAGTTTGAAGATTTGCTATTTTAATATAAACTCAGCACTGATTATACATGTGTGTGGAAGATGATGATCTGGACCAACTGATGAATGCTGGTTCAGCATGAAATATGTATTGGAGATCATTTATCTTTTTTACATATGTGTGGTCATGTGTATCAGTTTGTATGAGATAAAGTTGATAGCTGAAGGGAGTTTGAAAGTTTGTGTTCAAATCCCTTATAATTTACATCTAAACTTCCAAATATATAAATTATATTTGTATTCAATCAAATATTAAAAGAATAATTATATTTTTAACATAAGCATTCTAAAATATATACTTTAATCTTTGGGGATTAAATATCTGTAATAAAGTGTCATTCATCTCTGTTCAATCAAAACCCACTACTAAATTATCTGTAGATTTAAAAAAATATTAAAAGAATTAAAAATTCATAAATGTTATACACATATTACTTGGTTGTAAAGTTATTTTTATTTTAAGTTCTCAGTATCTTATGATCAATGATTTGTTTTGATCATAATGTCAATGTTTGCACTCACCATAGTGTATAATATACTGTTACTATGAATATAAAAATTAAAAAGGTCCAAAGCATAAAGATTAATATGATAATAATTGTTCTTTGACTAAAAAAAATCATTGCTTCCTTTTATATGATAAAATAAAAATGATTTGGTTTTGAAAAAAAAAAGTGTATTTTAAGGTTAGCTAAATATTTAATAACATTATATTATCAATCCATTAAATTATAAAAAAAATAGTATGCTAAGATTAATTATACTCTTGAAAAAGCTAAAATTACATTTACAGTATATTATACTGAAGATTAAAAAAGCATTAGAATTATGATAAAGAATATGAGCAAAAAAATATTCTGATAGATAAAAACATATTGTATCAGAAAGTATTCAGTTTATATAAGGACTTTAGTAAAAAAAAATCAATTAAAAGCACTTACATTGAGTCAGAATTATATAGATTCAGAAAAATGAAGAGAAGTTCATAGATTTTTCCAAGTTTGGCTGAAGTACAGTCATCATTAATTTTGTGTTTTGGGAACAGTGTAAAAAAAATGTTATTTTTTTTAAATTCAAAATGCAAACATTATCATTAAGATCACAAGCATGACTCCTGCTATTATGGATGAAATTTATAAATTTAATATCACTAAAATATATCTTTTGTGTTTCATTATCATCAATTTTCATCACAAGAAGAATAGTACATTTTATAAGTGATTGATTGATAAACACAATTGCATATAGTTCTATGTTTTTTTTTCATTTCTCTCTGTTTATTAATTAATTATCTTTCCATAACTATACTAATCTATTTTTTTTTATATTAATTATAAATAATTATTTATGTAATAATGTGTGTAATTTTTAAATTGCATTGTATCATAAATATCAATATATGTTTAAAATGTCTGTACTGTATATATTTGTGTTGAAAAAATATAAATATTTTTACCAGAAGTCATAATTTTTAATATTAGCATAAAGCTTGTAATAAAAAGATATTGAGTTCATAATTGAATTATACACTGGACATTTAATCCTGTTTAATTCAGAATAAACAATAATAAATTATATAAAAAATAAAACGGAACATAAAATACCATTTCATAAAATCAATATTTATTAATAAGTATTTCACCATTATCTTTACAAATGTGGCCATAAATTTCAATATATTTTAAAAATATATATTTTGATTTATTTTATGAACCATTTTTTATTTCAATTTTTTTAATATTTTGAACATATTGTACTGTTATTATCAATGATTTTTTTGTAAACATATATTGAAATAAAAATATATATTTTATAAAAATAATTCTTGATAATGACCATGTAATATGGCCAAAATATTAGAAAAATTGAATTCAAAAACAGTTCATAAAATAAACCAAGGTTTATTTTTAAATATATTTGAACACAAAGTGTTTCTACAAATTTAACATGCCAAAAAATAATCTAAAATTATTTATCATATTAGCAAGAATCCTAAAAGTTTATGAAAACTAATAGGATTTATTCTATAATATCATATATAATCAGATTTATATATAAATATTCCTTCATTTATAAAGTCTATTTCTAAAAATTATTTCAAAAATTATTTAATATTTGCTAAAATTAAACTATCAGATCAAAATATATTATAGATCAGTCTCCAATTAACAGACCACTATTAAAAAAATCTATATTTTATAATTTATTAATTACATATTTATGAAAAATTATTTTGGCTTTTGAGATGTAGAACTAAAGCATACACTTGCCTATTCAAATTTGAATTAGTAAACATGAAATTTTACTTTTAAAAAGATGGCTCACAGTCAAGTCAAATAATCATCAATAATTTGTTGGGAAACTAGTTCTTTATTATTATAACTAGAGAGTAAAACAGGGATGGATAATAATTCAAACAACTCACAATCCAGCAATCAGTAAGCTTCATGAATAGTGCCTTCACTTTCACTACTCCTTTATGAAGAATTTTTGAAGAGACCTTTAATTTGCAATGGGATATTTAAAAGATATTTTGTCTTTAATCTATTATTATTTTACTAATTTATCATAGAATGATTTGATATTCCAATAAAATATAAGAGTTAATATGTACTAGAAAACTAATTTGTAAATAATACTACTAATAGCATTTAAAAAAATTATAAAATATTCTATGTATCTTATATTTATGGAAATTGCCTTCTTCAAGGAGGTTATTAACTTTCATGTTATCATGATAAATTATTGAAATGAAATAATTTAGCATCTTTATATTTCCCACATCACTGCAGAATGAACATTAATAATATTGTTGGTACTTTATGGTACTGAGCATTGCTAATGTCATTTATTGATGGCATGAGTTATTTGCGGTTTGTACAATGATTTAAAAATTTTTCCTCCTGAATGACAAATTATGGCTATGATACCAGTCGAATTCAGGAAACTTTATTAATAAGCTATTTTCATATTTATTGCAATATATGAGTACAATCTCAAGCAACCAAGCTAAGATATTTTGTAGCCTCTATGTAACATTAGGAAATTTTGTTTCATAGAAATTTTTTTATCATTGGATCACTTGTACACACACACATGTATATATATATAGTAATGGTCTATGACAAGTCATTACTATCAGGCAAGGGTTTGATTTAAGCAAAGGTTTGATGCATAGTGTATCAGCATATATCTATGAATATAACACAAACAGATCATCATATAAAACAATACATGAGTGTGTGTGGATTTTAAAAGTGATCTATTATCTTAGCGCCATCTACCTAACCAGATAGATGTCATATTTATAGTTTAGCCTGGTATTATTTTTTTGGTTGTCCTGGGGATGTTTTGATCTCCATCTCAGATTTACTTTTAAAATAATAAACTCCACATAAAAACAAATTGAATAAGAATATACAATTTTTTACTAGATTAGTATTGAAGGAATACATAAAACTCTTTATTAGCACATTTATAGTTTCACTGGAATAAAGTTTAACCCTTTCTAATATAGCTTCATCTTTGATGTCAATACTTTTAACTATCTTTTCATTATCTCTACTAAACTGGCTTTTATTCTTATTCAGATCTTGCAATCCTGTTTTCTGACAAAATATGATATATCTTACTTACTATTTATCCATTTTAGCCATACTGTGCCAAACAAGATTAATAATACCTCATAAAGTATTTTAACATTAAACATTTCATTCTGAATAAGTATAGAAACTTTTATAAATTTTATAGCCACTAATAATTTATTACACTTAGATAGCAAATAATATGATAAGGTGGTCATAATGTACCAGTAATTAGACTGCACTGATATAGTTAAATCTCAATTGTTAATTATTAATTACATAAACATTTTCTTCTTTTCTATTAAAGCACTCATATTCAAATGATATTTCACCTTATATAGAAGATCAATTCAGAAACACAATACTTGAGACTACTGCTGTATCTTTATTGTTATTTAATTTTGAACATTATTTACATATTTTATACTAAACTTTAAATATTATTTTACACACACACACACATATATATATATACACAAGATTTTATAGTAAAAATTTTTATTGATTCAATATAATTGTATTATCTTTATTATTTAACTTAAAAAAAACATTCTTAACTAAGTGGTATAAGCATCACATAAATATTTTTTTAATTATTTCATATCAAATCTTAATACTTCTCAACATAATATTATTTTCTTATTAATTTCATAGTAATATATTTTCATCATTGATCTCTGCCATAAAATTAATGCACACTCAAACACGCATGTATAGAAATCATTCTTTTTTCCTTTATTTATGAATATAATATTAAACATCTGTCTTGTTTTTAGTGAAAATATTTCAATTTGCCTATGATATATATATATATATTATTAATCGGTGAAATAGAATGTAACACTATAAAGTGGGAATGCATATTTACATAGTTGTGGCTTCTAAATTTAATCACACCAGTCTATTATAGGTCATCCATCTTTTAAGTAGTATGTATATAAATGCTAGCAAGCAGGCGCTTACAGAGTGCAGTTTTTCCATGTGTAACGTGGAAAAACAGCGCCACCTAGTGGGCTAGAATCTTGATAGTTTCTGGTAGCAGACGATGTAAGCTCATATGATGTGTTTACATCAATCAGCGCCACCTAGGTGGTAGCAGACGACGTAAGCTATATGTGATGTGATGTATTATGGCTTCTCCTTAAACGAAGTCAAGAATATCTCAGCAATTATGCCCAGATAAACCTGTTAACCACTTTATTTTACATTACCCACTCTAAATTTACCCATAATCTGCTCTATCCCATTTCCACAACATAATCTTTGTCAACTCTATAACCTTTATATCTAAAGCCCCCTTATCTTTTCCCAAACCCAGCATAAAAACCAATAATTCACTTTCTGTATAATCACTCTTTTCATATTTATTTTTCCACAACTTCATTATATGTACCCTTTCTGTTTTCAAACATTTACATTCAATTAACAAATGCCTAATATTTTCTATTCCTTCCTTACATAATTTACAAAATAAATCACCCATGTTTTTCCATTTACATGTATATTCTTTTGTAGCTAAAGATCCCGTTCGAGCCTTAAACAATAAACTACTTTCCTTACTATTATCATATATTAACTCACACCTAATATTCTGTTTATTTCTATATATATTTAAACTCTTTTTACTCTCCATACTATTTCTCCATCTCTCTAACTCCCTAATCTTTATTAATAAATTTCTTTTATCCCATTCCTTACTACTATAACACTCAATAATCCTCTTAACACAATCATCCCATCTTTTGTACAAATATACTGATATAAATTCTTTATCCAAATCTTTTGCATACCGCATTACCTTTCTCACCCATCTTGTTACCTGCCCTTTACTCATAACCCAATTAAATACTATTTTAGCTATTCTTTTATTATCCATAAACTGCAATCTACCAAACATTTTCATTTTACTTTTTGCATCTCTCATATGAAAACTTGACCATCCCATTTCTCCTTGAATTGCTTTCGGGGCCCCTATCCTGTATGTTCTGTGTGCTAACAGAGAAACAGCGCCTCTAGCGGCCATCATGTACATCGGGTGAAACTACCAAAAATGTTATCTTTTAATATGCATTATCACAGGAATCATATACACACACATCTAATCAATTGTTATTTGCCTAATTTTTAAGTTAATAAATAATTTTTTAAAACTTTAAACCATTTCTTTATAACTTTCTAAGACATAAAGCAATTTACATGAGAAACTAGATGGTTGAAGCAAGTTTAACCTTTTCCTCTTTCTGCTTCTTTTCTTAATTAATGCATTATGCAATTTTTAAGTAATCTAACAAAAAGAAAAAGAAATATTCATCTTTCTAATTAAACATGATAACACATGTACTGTACTATTTTTTTATAATACCTCAATGATATCTTGTTAAGTATTGAGGAAACATCACTGAAATATTATATAAAAACAGTACAGCACATGTGTAAGAATAAAAAATCCTTATTGCTTAATTTCACACTATCTCTGCACTGGTAAATAAAATTAAACATTACATAATTAAATATGCTCAAACTTTTTTTTCTTTTAAAATGATTTAAATAAAAATCTTTACATAATATAAAACAACTTACATACATAAATGCATTTACATGTTAAAAAATATTTCTAAAAAATATAATTTAAAAACTAATATTTCCATAGTAAATTTTAAAAAGAGAGCGCTTTTATGATTAATTTAGAAAGTTTTCTATAGTTCAAAATAAATACAAATATCTTTACATCTTTGAGTCTATATATATATATAATAAAATTGGTTATTAGAAAAAAATATCAACAATATATATATTTACATCTTGAGTAATGGCAAAACTTTGAGTTATGTAGAATTAAATCAGATTCTTTTTCACATTTTATTGTAAACTTTGTAATGAATTTTAAATCAGTCATTTTCTTGAAGTATTTAAATATAGCATTCATCAAGTGAAAAATTGATTTTGTCTCCAGCATTTTATAGGCTTCTGGCATTTACAATTTGCTTCATGGCACTCCTCAGGAAATTTGAAAGCAGGAAACATTTCTTCTACTCCTTCATGTAGAATAGGTTGCTATTATAATAAATTCATAGATTAATAATTTGGAAAGACAATAAACTGTTATACTTCCTTCACAATTTAGAACTCCCTTGAACTTTTTGCTTATCTAAGTAAACCTTATTTGCACTTTTAACCAGACTCTCTTTATCTAGGTTTAATAAGAATATTATTATCTATTGGGATTCAGTTGTATTTTTACTAGACTAATAACTCCATAAGTATCACATGACCACCTCATCTTATGCTTGTGTATAACTGTTGTTAAAACAGGCAAAACTCACTATACGTATTGCCATAGCTTGCTGCATGTGGCAATACGTATAGTGAGTTTTGCTTGTTTTAACTCCATAAGTACAACAAATAAACAAAATATTTTTTTTATTCAATCAATCAAAACAAAAGTATAAAATAATTCATTTCATTTAATCTTTTATAATTATAACATTATTGCTTGATTAAAACATAGGGTACTAATCTCTAAATCTTTTTTTTATTTAAATAATTTATTTTTAGTTGTTTCTCTTTTAATAATAAAGTACTATAAAAAAAATTTATGTTAAAAAGTTTTCTGCATTAAAAAATACATATATTTAATTACAGAAATTACCATTTTAATTTATTTAAAACAATCTTAATTCCCGAGAAACAAATGAAAAATGAAAAAAAAACTTTTTACTTTTTTCTTTCATTTAAATATTTAGTACAATATATATATACTTTTTTTCTTTTATATATTAAGTAAATATAAAAAAATGTATTTTGTCTTTCTATTTCTTTTAGAGTCAGTTTTTATATCAAATAATTTCCATGCACATACACACACATAAATGTATATTCAATTTATTTTCTTAATGTTCTGACTAATTTAACAGCTCTGTACTCATCTTCATTATATTTATAAGTCTTTGATGTGTGTAGGCCTGCATACTGAATCCTACATTCCCATTCCACAACTTGTGGGAATAAACTGGGTAAAGACAACTAGTCTTCATATTTTTTTGCTAGGCTTGTGGCTAGCCTTTTTTATATTTTAAAGTCTCATTTTCTGAAGTGATTATTATTTAACATGAAGATTTCCCATTATTTATATTCTTTGCTTAGTATGTACTTTATAAATAATAATTAAATGTTAAGAACACAGCACTACTCCATCTCACTTCAGAGAATTTTTGTCTATTGCTACACTCATAGCTTTCTAAATACATAGGAGGTTATCTTATCTGTCAATTCCTTTCACTTGATGGGGTATTTAGGAGACTAATTTGTTGTTCTTTTGATAGCTCAGAGACTATAACTTATCTACAAAAATTAGAAATCTTTTTTATTGATAATAATTCCATGCAACAATATAATGATATTGATCAATGGATATCATATAAGTAAAGTAGTATCCAAAGTCATATATTTATTTATAAATAACTTTATTGAAAAATCATATGTAATAATGATACAATTGTAAATCAAATATAATAGTTATCCATGTTACTCAGGCAACCAGATGTTCTGATGTGGTCACTGGTGTGTATGTCAAATAAAAATCTGGATGAGATGGTTCTGTCATTATGGCGAAATTCCTTCAGCTTGGAAATGAATGTGTCTTCAGGCTTGGGATGAGGAAAGGTAAACTTGTTGCGACATCTGGCCATCCAGATGGCATAAGTGATAAAGGTCAAGAGTCTTGTGGTGACATAATCCCTGGACAGGAAGCAGCTCTTGATATTTAAGATTTTGTTCAGGGAAATGTGGAAGTAGTAAGTAATGAAAGTTCTAATTTTGTCATATGCTGGGCAATCATTTATCATGTGATCAAAGGTTTCACAGGTTCTATGGCAGTTGTGACACATAGGATCTATATTCTTGAGGAATCTCCTGTAGTGCAGGAACCAGTTAATCACTAATCAGCCAGCTTTTTAATTTTTATAATCAAATAAGTTGATATTAAATATTCTATTAAATATATATGAACAGACACTGATTTTATTTTAAAAATAAAAACCTACAAATAAACTTGACATCAAAATACATTCATATTTGGACCCAAGAAGAAAATGTTAGCATTCAAATATAATTTTTAAACATATACACACATATTTTACATATGTTCTACTTTATTTTAATTATTATTAACATTTTATTTATTTCAGTTATTGCTTATTAATTACATTATTAATATTGTTTTGATAAATAAAATGTACACAACCCATTGTAAAATTGATTATAATTAAAATAAAATGTAAACTAAAATTATAAATATAATTTTTTAAATCATCAGTTAAAACTTTGTTCCAAATTTTATATATATTTGATTAGATAATGTACAGTCATGATAAGTATTTTGTTTTGAATTCTATTTAGTCTTTAGTTATAACATGACCTCACCTTTTATTATAATGAATATTTTTAGAAGTATCAGCATGAGAAAATCATGCATTAAGCAAATCTTTCATTGATATTTATTTATAAAATATAAATATTTTGTGAAACTTGCATGCCAGCACAAACACAAAAATAGATAATGAATGGTATTAAAAATGACTTACCTCAAAATTGAAGAGAGTTGAATAAATATTAATTAAAAATTATACTATTATTAAAATGTAATATTCTCTTTATTATTCTTATATTAATTAATATTTGATAAAATAAAATAAAAAAATATCCACCAATACATAATAAATATTTTATAGATTCACAATACTTAAAAATATTTTTTAAGACTTTTTTTTTTTTGGAGGTTGCATTATTAACTCATAGAATTAAGGTTAATTATAGAAATATAAAAGATTCCATCCAGTATCTCATTTTATTACAATAGATCAGCCTAACAAATTGGAAAAAATAAACTTATCACAAAAAAAAATCATTTATTTTCACTGTTAAAAGAATATGCTAATAGAGCATTATGGATGTAGCATAGGCAATATATAGCTCTTATTTATGTACATCTGTTTTATTTATATTTAAGTTTATTAAGATTTTAAAATAAATTTCTTATATTTATTTAATGAATAATTGAAGAGATATCGCACTGGAAATAAACCCTTTTGATAATAATGACTTTATGCTATGAGATAAACAAAACTACTTTTTATTGCTAACATTGTATTATTTTGAAAGATGAATATATGAAATATAAATACAGGTAGTCTACCATTAATTCAAAAACCTGGTTTCAAAGTTAAATGTTGAAAAAACACAAAATCACTCAAATACAAACTTCTTTTTAAAAAAATGTAAAAATGCTTTACCATAATAAATGTAATTTAATAGTAAATATTCTTTCAAAAAAATTAATTTAATAAAAAATTAAATAAATAAATTTAAATTAATTATTTATATTTATTTAACTATGAAAAACTTTTATATTGGTAAATGGCAAAAATATGAATATTCCACTACAATAAAAGTTGCACCCTCTGCAATAAAAGTTGGCTACCCTCTGCTTCATAATGTACCTTAATTCCTTTCTCATGAAAATTGAACGCAGTATGCCAGGCATATATGTGCCAGCACTGAAACTTCCAGTTCACCACATCTCATATGTTGATGATGTTTCCATATTCATTCCTCACAAATCCCAGCTTCAAACCATAATACAAATCATAAACAAATACACCAAAAAACTAAATCTCAAAGTCAACTACAATAAATCTTCCATCTGAAAAATCAAAACAGGTGCAATGATTCCCTCAATATTCATTGCCCAGGTACAATCATTTCTGGGCTTTTCCATTGCCAAGTCTAGATTTGCCATGTGAAAGGACATCATGAACTCAATACTAGACAAAATAAGAAAGGTAGTCAGCTCGCTGTCAAGAATCTCAATATCACTACCCGGCAAGGTTGCCTTACTCAACATGCTAGTCTACCCAAGACTAAGCTACTACCTGACATTCATAAAACCCACAAAAATGTTTGAATGACCAGTGAACTCATTATGCTCTAGGCTGCTTTGGAATGGCAAAGTCGTGGCCATAAGCATTGCTGAAGCTCAAATACCCAAAGAATCAAATGGGCTTGGCCGGCATTCAGTGTTCATCCTGTACCTCTAAAAAGCTCTAGGAGTATTGCATATGGCCAGCCTTGATCAAACAAATCTAAACCTCATGCCAACAGTGGAGCCCATGGATACACCTCCTCCACTCACCAACAAATGGATGATGGATATATGGACTTAGGTCAGAAACTCAGCAAACATAACACAACATACAATAGAGGAAAAAAAACATATTGGAAAACATACAAACTTAAATATACCAATCAAATCATTTTACAAAATGATCTAGGGTGAAACAATAGACAACTCATAGCAAAATCGAAAAATTGGTTTTTAGAACCAAAATACATTGACTTTCTGATAAATATCAACCTCTCCTCCCTGCCAATAAAGCATTTTCTGGTGTGGAAAAGAGGGTTTAGCAAGATCAACTCTCAATGCCAACTGTGTGCCACATCAGATGAGATAATTCATCACCTCCTGTATTTCTGCCCTTTTCTCAAGCCGATCAGATTCTTTATTAACGAAAGCATATTGCTCGATATTAGAGAAGTTTTAGTCATTCAAAAGTCTATAAAGAGTGGCATATTCTCGAAAATCAGAATCACTATTTTTTTCTAACCTTTGCAATCAGGCTATCCAGATGCAACTGTATATTTGAAAATGCTTATCGCAGTGTCTGCAACATCTATATCAAATTACTCAAGCAGCTCAGAAACAGAGATAGACTGCTGGCTCTGGCCTGGCTTTTTCACGAAACCTGGGCTAGGGTCATCCTCCCAGAGGAGTGAAGGAGGGTAATGGCCCCCGAGTCTCAGACCACAGCAAGTTCTACAGAGTGACTGCCTTGCAACAGTGTAAAAAAATATAGCTATGTAGAGATAAACATGTTCAACTGTATCTAATAAATTTTAATTTATTTTAATAAACAAAAAAGGTCGCACCATTTTGTATTTGTAAACTTACAGCATTGATACATCACATGATCATTTTCTATGCTTACATAAGCTGTTAAAACATTAACAAATTATAGATACAGTAATGTCATCCAGTACAAGCCTTAGTAATCAATGGATGCAAGAAGACTTGTGCATTAGATAGGGATTTTATGCACAAATATTCTTGCATCCACTGATTACTACTGGGTGGCACTATACATGGATAGTTTGCTACTATTTAAACATACAGTGCTTGAAAAACAATTAAACAAAAAAATACATTTAAAACTATTATCTTTACTTGATATTTTATATTACTATGACTAAAAATCTCTGAATAAATTTTTAAGTTACTCTGTGGGTTTTTTCAAAAAAATAGATAAAATATAAAAATAATTACTTCATGACAATTCCTTTCCTAATTATATTTTGAAGATAAACATTTAGTGTTAATATTAAAACATTTTAGTTTATACTTCATACAGCAAAGAACATAAATCATGAATAAATTGACATGAGTTGTATTGTGAGAAATATTTCTAAAGCAAATTAGAGTTATACAATCTTGTGCAAAAATAAAACTGTCACCATTTTTTTTTAAAATTGTGATGAAATTTAAATTTATATACTTAAGGATAAATTAAAATTCATCATAAAAAAGTATCAAAGTTATTGTTTTATCACATTATTTTACATTAAATGGTTGACACAAAATACTTTGTCAATTTTTTTTAAATTAATTTTTAACACAAAAAATTACATTTTTTTTATTTTTAAAAAATACTAATATAGAAAATTGGAATTATCATAGAATTTAAAATTCTATAAAAATAGTGTTATGAATATTAAACTTTAACCACTTTTTTTAAAATTTTGGCTAATGTAATAATTTAAAAGGTTGTCATTAAAAGTTCCCACCATGTTTTATTTTTCATTTGTTATTAAAAATAAACTTTTAACATAGGATTGTGATTTCTTCATTTCTGAATTATACAGTAAGTCCAAAGAAATTTTATAGAACTTAAAGACAAATTTAATTTCTTTACAAAAAATATTGACACAAAAAAACTGTCTAAGTAGTGTGCCCCCCCCCCCCATTTAAGAAGTTAATAACCTGACATTAAATGTTTCCATCATATTTTATATTTTATTTGTAATTGAAAATAAACTGTTAACACACAATTGTGATTTCTTTATCTTTTAGTGTATATAGTGAATTTGCAATTTATTAATTTAATTTCTTTATAAATAATATTACCACACGGTTTTTTCTCCCCCTTTTTTTTATGATTATTAAAGAAATAATAGTTTGATATTACAAACTGATGTAATTTTTTATTTCATTTTTTATGGAAATAAATTTTTAACATTGGAATTGAAATAGTTTTTTTTTTTTTTTGTTTTATATAGCATGTATTATATGTATTTACATAACATCCAGTTTTAACTGATTTTTTAACAATTCATCATTTTCATTAATGTGCCATAAAAATTATAGTGTGCTTAAGTCTTTGCAATGCCATGTTGACTGATCAAAAAATATTCTTAAAAAAAAAGAAGGATATTCAAATTCAAAAATCTTGGGAATAATAAAAGAATATCAGCATATAGTATGTAAGTATATGTTTGCACATTGAATGGGTGAAACTATTACAATGATTTGATAATATATTGAACTATTTCCATCATCTATCATTAAATGTTGAATGTACAGAAAAATTTTAAGCTTTATTTAAATTTTTCAAATACAAACAACTTGTTAATAATAACATATAAATAGAGAATCCTGCTTATTAATTACAGAATGTTTTGAGTATTATTATTCTCCATTGTCTTTCAGGTGTTTCTGGCCTGACCAGTGATAATATTAGCATAGGAATCAGACCAAACTTATACCTTTAGATTCTTGAATATTGAATTTTAAGGCAATACTCTAACCAACTATGCTATTCTATCAAAAGCAACAGATGTAATTATATAAAATTTCTACTATCTGTTGCCTTTGACAGAATATCTCTGTTAATTAGTGTTGTCTTAAAATTCAATATTCAAGAATTTAAAGGTGTAAGTTTAACTCCTAAGCTAATATTTTCACTGGACAGGCCAGCAATATCTAAAGGAGAGTGGATAATAATAATACTCAAAACATTGTGTAATTATTAACCTGTGTTGTCTATTTGTGTGTTATAACTAACAAATTGTTTGTATTTGAAAAATTTAAATAAAGTTAAAAATTTTCTGTACATTCAACATTTAATAACAGATGACAAAAATAGTCCAGCATATTATCACATCTAATCACCACAAATCTTCAGAAAAATACAAATTCAATGATTATTTTACATCTAGTTGTTTACATAAATTACAATTGTAGAAATATTAATAATAAAATTATTTTATTTATTTATTTACTCATAGTAGAAACTCTTTCTGCAGATAATCCAAGGTAGAAGATAATAAAATTTATATTAAGGTACAATATTATAGATATTCTTAAACCAGATATATATAGTTTGTGTATGCATTATAAGATTGACAAGTTATTATCCTCAGTGATTTGATTTAAATATATGCATATATAAACATATATATCTTTATACTGCATTCACAAACATATTTTAATATATGTAATTAATATGAAAAGAGAAAAAAATAATACATTAAATAAATAATCATGTTTCATTTATTACTATATTTCATGATTTAAATGTATGAATAAATTATTTGTTATAAAAAAGTCTTACACACTTCCTTTGTGTGTGTGTGTGTGTATATATATATATATATATATATATATATATATAAATGGTGATATATACAAAAGGGCACAATATATATATATCATATTGTGCTATATTTTAAATGAACATATTTGAATAAAGCATTTCATCATCGTGATAATTATTGACACATATATACCAGCAAGCTATAAGACATTACTTCAATATTATATTAATCATATAAAAGATAATTAAATCATAGTTTAGGATTAATAAAAATAGGTATAGTACAGACAATAGATATCTAGGTCAAAGCATCACAATTTCTAATGGTGATTAAAAATAACAAATTTTGCATTTCTTACATATATTTATAATCCAAATCATCTAACCACTAATTCACAATGCTCACGAATACATCAAACTACTCTTCATCCAACCACACAATTTTATTTTCACCATCCTCATTGTTTATATATATAACTTATTCAAAAAAACGATTTGTACATAAGAATATAATAGACAAGTCTTCAAAATTATTTTCTTCAAGTTTCTTTTAATAATAATAACAAATAGTATCAATAAAAATCTGCTCCTAATTTAAATTCAGAAGTTAAACTTTCCTATTCATAATCTTTCTACAACTTTAGAAATGGCAGTTAGCCATTGAATTTCTATCTAACAAACATTTTGATCATTCTGATAACATTTTGGCAATTATTCTTCCCAATTTGTCTACAATATCTTAAAGGTTATAATTTTTCACAGAGTCTATATTTAGAGCAATTGATATTTGCTTTAACTTATTGTAATTCAGATCTTCATCAAACCTAATACAACCAGAAAGATGAATAGATTGTATAATAAAGTTATTCCAAATACAAATCATAATGGCAATCCTTTTCCTTTTCAAATTCGTATTTTATTCATAATCATTAAATGCATTTGAGTTAATTTGTCTATTTATTTAATTGCTTATATATTACTTCAATATTTTATTTATTAACTTTCTTCAATGTTTTTTACTTTTTACTTTTTAAATATGGTTGTCTATGTAATATGTCAGGATTTTATATCAGGTTCATTTGTTGTTTTATATATATGTGTGTGTGTGTGTGTGTGTGTTTTGTGTAAGAGTTAATTTCTCTACCTAGTGGCAATTAGCATACCTAGATAATAGGAAACAATATGTTATATTCAAGCAATAGTTTGTTTTTCTTTACTATTCTTTTAACATATTTTAACATCGTAATATTTAAACTATAAAATAAATTTTAATCACCCCCCTTATATCATCAGTAAGTTATGCATCTGATATAAAAAAGGGTTTCATAATATAGTAGCTTGTGCATTTATTTATCATGACTCTGGCCTAAAGTTTAAATCTAGGTAAACTTAAAAAATTTTAGAAGTGAAAATTTTATTTTTATATAGTCATCTCATAATTAATTAGTCATCCATCATCATCATTTTCAATCATTATCAATCACCAACAGAATAAAGATCATGTTTCATCCTGTTTTTTCTATCCATTGCTTCTCTTGTTCACATCACACCAACAAACTTCCTTCTTCGATCCATCCATTTCACATGTGACATTTTTCTAGATTTACAATTTTTTGTCATTTAATGTAAAACTTCAATTTACCATCTATTATTATCTCTTCTACAAATATGTTCATCCAATTCCATTTTAGTCTTTTAATTCTTTCAAGATATCAGTGATCCCTGTTTGCTTTTTCATCTTTCATTTGTAATCCTTTCTTGTTACTCATCAAAACATTGCTCTTTACTTTACTATATCATTAAAGGTCTTTGTTTAGCTTTTCTATTAAGTCTCACTTTTTTTTCTCATGTGTCATATCATCAGCCAGGAAATAAACCCACTAATCCAGGACAACTGCTTGTAAAGCAGCTGTCACTAGCCTCTCTACCACCAATGCTTGACCACGTCTTTCCTAGGTACATGGATATTATTTCTTGAAGTCAAGAAGAATTATTTTTTGAGAATAGAATGAAATGGTGCATGTGTAAATGCTGATTTCCTTTTATAATTCTGTATGTATATATATATATATATATATTGAAGCAGTCGGATCTGAGTTCGATCCTAGCTTCATGTTATTTACCCTAATACTAACCTTAAATTTCCGATGCAATGGGGCTTTATACGTTCAATCCACGCTAATTTCCATAATGAATAACTTATTTCAAATGCGTAGTAAAATTAATTAGTTTAGTTTAAATTTGATCAATTCTCTAAATAAATTCATGATAAAATATTCATGAATTTATATATATATATTAAATTGCGTGGAAAGCACGACTGCAAAAACATATCACTTGATGTTCACCAGAATCACCCTTTTGAAACAAAACAGCTCCCAGCCCTTGCTTGCTGCTGTCAGTTTGTACGTAAAAGGTCCGGCTAAAATCAGGGTGGTGCAGCATAACCACCTGTAGAAAGTTTTCTTTTATGTTTAGTAGTTCCTGGTCATGGAGTGGGGTCCATTCCCACTTTCAGTTTTTTTTTATGAGGTCTATAAGATTCCTAGTTTCCTGGGCAAAATTTGGATAGAACTTGCTTAATCACGTCTTTCCCAGGTACATGGATATTATTTCTTGAAGTCAAGAAGAATTATTTTTTGAGAATAGAATGAAATGGTGCATGTGTAAATGCTGATTTCCTTTTATAATTCTGTATGTATATATATATATATATTTTGAAGCAGTCGGATCTGAGTTCGATCCTAGCTTCATGTTATTTACCCTAATACTAACCTTAAATTTCCAATGCAATGGGGCTTTATACGTTCAATCCACGCTAATTTCCATAATGAATAACTTATTTCAAATGCGTAGTAAAATTAATTAGTTTAGTTTAAATTTGATCAATTCTCTAAATAAATTCATGATAAAATATTCATGAATTTATATATATTAAATTGTGTGGATTGTGTATATATATATTTGTAAGTATTAAATATATATAATTGTTCGAAAGTTTCATTGCGTCGGGAATACTTGTTTTTTTCACCTTTAAATAATTTGTAAAGTTTCGGTGATTAAAAGCTACATTCCTTCGATAAGCTTTAAAATTCTTAAAAACAATAGTAAAGCTTTATGAATTGGAAAAAGATAAGGATTCATTTTTCTAATTAAATCATTTTCAGATTTTAAGAATTCATTTTCAATTAGAGAAGGAATTCAAGCTAATTAGTTTGAAAGCCTTATCGAGGGAATGTATTTGAAAACAACTAATTATAAAAAAAAGACATTGATAATAAAATGAGCGCTAGCCGGAGGCATCAGTGAACAGTATATATAGCCCTGAAAAGTCAGAAAAAAGGGCTAGCTAGCTTTTGTTGTCGAGTAGTGCAGTGAACTCTGTGCGTATAAATTGTATTTCATCATGATAGAGGGCTAAAACATCAGGAATCTGGCTACGGTTCCTAAAGTCCCAAGAAATCTTCAATGGGGCTGCTGAATCTTTTCCGGACCGATCATGCTGCTAAAATTATGAAAAGCTATTAAAATGCTGTTCCAGTAATCAATCAGTGGTGCCTGCATTTTGACAACCTGGAGGTGTAAATTAAGGACTCAGCACGGAAGGGTAATATATTTCTAAATGAACGTTAAACTTTCTGGCCAGTTTGAACTTTATTTTACTCTCCTCCTATTTAAGAGCTCTTTATTCTTCAATGTAAAAATATTTATAAAATGCTACTGTAAATCTATAGCATAATTCTTTCAATCTCTAGTCTTTAAACCTTTTCTTTTCTTACCTGGCGGTTCATTTAATATATATATTTGTATGCTTTATTAATGTCATTTATTTAAAATTATATGCCAATAATCTTTCAACTCGATGAGCTCCTTTGTTCCATTTGCCTTACGCAAATAATATAATAAATTTTAAATAGTTATTCTCGCCCATTAGAACTAAATTTATAAGTTCTATTAATCATCGAGTCGAAAGAAAATATTACATGTTGACTATTTTTATAATTGGCTAATAATAGATTATTAGCTCCGTTTTTCACCTATGTCCCCAGCTCTTAAGTTACAAGTGTTTTATATACTCACAAAAGGTTAAAATATTGATTTCTTGTTCCACTAATATATATTTATTTAAATATAATCTTTAAATGTTTTTATTGCAAAATGGGTCGATAAAGGGTTAACTATATTTTAATTCCACTTTGTTATTTTCTTTAGATTCAGGAAGAGCACGTTGTGAGGGCATAATTAATATAGTTTCCAAATACTTTCAAATAAGTTTTCTTAAAAGCCCGTTTGACTTTAATTAATTGGTCAAGTCATCACGTAGAGCATTCTACTGGGTTTTCTTTTTCAACGATGACCATCAAGTCATCATCATCGAACATTGCTGACGCAGGGCAATCTTCCGCTCCATTAGGCTGGTCGGTGATCATATTCTCTTATTTAAATTTCTCAAGGAAGAAAGTACTTCCTTTCGTATTCATTAGTCAGAGGGCATAAGACTTGTTAGATGCAAGCCGCCATAGGACTTCAATCATCGACTAGTGATCATATTTCAATTTTTACTCTCTGCCTCGTAAGCCGCCAGTACCGTTGCATCTTTGTTCCGGTAAAACCCGCTCCATGCTCATAATTCGTGATGAAGTGATTTAAATTAAAGTCGAACAAATTCTCAAATATATTATTAACTCAATAAGTTTCAAATCAATTTTAAAGTTATGCCCTAAAATACGTTTTTGCTCTTCATGAATAGATTTCCGAATGTGAAAATAAATCTCACATTCCACTGTAATAAAATTAGAACAATCATTTCCGTTCTTAATGAATACCTTTATCTGCCTTTATATTTCTCGTTGGGGGCATAGACAAAGAATTCTATGTTGTGTAATAATTGTTGGCATATGATAAGGACCGCCACTCTTATTATATTTGTAAATTCTCTTAAAGACTAGAGGTAATTAATGCATTCTATGTTTTATGGAAATGAAACAAATTATTCTTATTAAATATTTTCTAACATACTTGGTTTCTCAATTCTTCATTCTTTTTATAATTATTTAAATGTTAATACCCGCTGTCTGTGTTGGCAACCCGAACATACATATGATTCAATTTATAAAATTATTCAAAGTATATAAATTCTTAGATATTAGTGTTACTCAGGAGTCTCTAGTCCTCACCAACTGTTGAGCTAGTTCTTGGCACATAGCACTGTGCCGTCGATTTCTGCTATCTGAGCTGTCTGAGTTGGGTTTGAATTCAGTTTTGGTTCAGCTGAGTTTGAATCCGATTTGACTTGCGGTGGTGGTGGGTTTCGACCGGTACAATATATATATAAGCATGCATGTACTAATCTTAATAGAACTAAAAAAATTAAGTAACTATATTTTATGCTGATTTCTAGAGCAAATATTGCATAAGAAGTAAACCAAATTACCCCAATACATGTTTCCCAAAACAACAACTGAGCTAAATTCATACAGAAAATATATTAGTATTAATGTTATGTAATTGAATGAAAATAAATTAATTTCTGAGAGCTGTCAAATTAATATATATATTAACTTTTATTGTCAGTAAACTAAAGTAAAAGACTGTCCCCACTTATTCTTGTTGTGAATTTTATTAAGTGACATTTGCTGAAACATGGATGAATTTCAACTTTAAATCATATATGTAAATGCAACATTAAATTGTAATTAGATGTACAAAAGTATAAAGACAGAATCTCATTTTATAATCTTCATAAATAAAAAATAAAAGTTAAATCCTTGTAAATATTTTAATAAACACAACATCAAATAAAGACATAAATGAATAGAAGCAGACTAACTTCTGAGAGCTGTCAAATATATTTATATATATATGACAGTATTTGTAATTATTAAACTGAAAATTAAAATGGTCAACTATTTTTTGTTATCTCATATTTTATTAAGATTTGGTTTTCAGATCAAAGCTGGAACAATGACGAATTTCAACTTTAAGCCACATATTAAATACAGCATTATTAATTTTAATTTATATTTAAATATTGAAAAATAAAAGTTAGAATTTCATTTGATTTATATATATAATAATAATAAACAGCCATTCATAAATGAGTATGCTATTTCAATTACAAAAAAAAAAGAAGAAAACTATTTTAGTAATAATTTTGCAATGACTATACTAATTAATGTGTGAAACACAGATATACAGCCACACACAGAATAAGTGAGTTCATTTTTTTCTATTTACCTGATCTTTTACAATTCTGTGTTTTAGCTTCTTCAGCAGAAAACTTTTCATTCTGAAATACTTCAATACCATGTCTAATTGTAACTCTCCAATGTATTCTATTCTCTGCCATATTTTCTCAATGGAAACAATTGGATTGCACTTCTATAGAATGTCTTTGAGATAATCCTTATATCATAAATGAGTTCTACATCTCCTGTGAAAATCATAATCAAGTTCACCATAAAATACCTTTTTAGGAATTCTTCATTCATTTTACATGTTCAATCCGACAGAAATGTAATTTTACAATTATGGATTCAATAGTATCTCATCCAGCAAGCTGAACAACATATTGATTGCTTTTATGATCTTCACATTATATTTTTAAAATTTTATGGAGAAATCATTAAATGAAACTTTTCTAACACCTTTATATTGTGCTGTTATGATGTTAAGTTTCACTTTCATATGATAAATTAGGTAAAATAACAGCTATACATGCAGTTAACTTAGTTGTAGCAGTTTATTTCTCTGTGATTTCTCTATGATGAAATACTCTATCTTTTAACTTGTTAAAAGCAGCAACAACACATTGGTATCTGTATTGTATTTCAACATTTAAGACTATTTTTCTATTTATAAAACTACCAAGATTTTTAAATTGATTTCATATTCTCAAATTAATAACCACTCAAGTTACAAGTTGCTGAGGATTTTCCTTCAATTCTTTTTAAAAAAAATAATATTAATTCTTTGATCATTTTTCATAAAACTTTTCTTTTTTAACAGATTACTCTTGATTAAGTATAAATGTCTTTAAACATACTCCAGTAAGACCATCTCCCCTAACCTAAAAAGATTTTTGTTATTCTTTATTAATAAAATATTCTGGAAACACTTTACTTTTTGTTGAATAAAGTTATTTACTTAAAAAAGTTTGTAATTTAAAAATTACAACTGTCACCTTCACTAAATAAATTATTTAAAATAACCCATCAGATGTACTTTATATATATGATGCAGTATCTTTATCTGTGCCTCTCCCCACATTGATAAAGCAGTATAGATATAAACTAATTTGCAGCAAACTGATGGACTCTCTAGGTAACTGGACCCTTCTAAGCAGTAGATGGGTTTATTGTCATCTTCAGGAACAGTATAATCCATATAACATTTGGCATTCAATCAGCTCCATTTAGTCAAGAATTTTATAGACTTCTGGTATACATGCTAGTACACAATATATATGGCTAATGAACCAGAGAAATGTTGATCCTTCTTCCATGTAATTCCAAACTCTACAATAGTGAACTAGTACTAGAATCTGGACTTGTAGGGCCTCTTACCTTCAGTTATAACTTCATGGTAGTAGTAATCTTGTCATAATCTGTAAAACTTTTAAAACTCTAAGAACTCCTCCCTAATTTTTTTTAATCTTTTTATAATCAGGCTGGAATTTAAAAACACACTAATTAAAAATAAGTTTTTTGTTATACTGGTTGTAAAAAGTTAATGGCTCTTTTCAATTCTTTCAAAAACTTTGTAGACTCTTTATCAAAATATGTTACACAAGCACTAATTAAAAAATTTGCTAGTCAAAATAGATATTGAAATTCCACAATTATTAGTATATCTATTGTAACATAAAAACATGCTTGTTTTAAATTCAAAATCAGAATTAATAAAATATCAATTAGATCTTTTTAAATGTTTAATTTATAATATTTTTTTTAAAATTCAAAATTATTTAATTCTTAACTGTTATTCCAGTGTAATGTAGAAAATATCTGCAAAAAATTTTTTTGTGTGTTTATTTCTACTTTTGCTTTTAACTTTATATATATATATATATATATATATAAAGTTAAAATGCATTTAACTTTATATATATATACATATGAACACACACTGTGTAGTTGTATGCCATGAGACATATAATCATCTCGATATATTGTAATGGACACACATGCCATTACATTCTAATAAATAAAATTAAAAATAAAAGTTTGCAGATAAAAACTTCTTTTTTTAAGAATTAAAAATTGAAAATTAAGTCACCTAAACTTTATATATATAAAATCGCACAGATGAAAAATTATTAAAAAAAACTTTATTAAAGAAAAAAAAGTATTTTAAAACTAAATTTTCAGAAAAATAAACTTAAAAGATTTAAAGATAAAAATATATTGTTAAAAAGAATGTACAAATTTAATTAATGCTATTGTGTAAAATGGAAATGATTATTTTCAATTAGTTAAAGTAAACTAGCTCTTGGGCATCTCAAAATGTATAATTAAAGGTCAGATAAGAGAGAAAAAACAATAGGAGCAGAATAGCCAATAAAAGAAATCCCTCAGGAAACAGACCTCAATGAAAGGATCATCATCATCATGATGTAATGTCCACTCAATCTGAAAGTTGAATATAAAAGGAAAAGTTTGGAAATAAAAAAGAAGAAAGAGATGTGGAAGAAGAGTTCCAGCTTGATTTTTTTTGAGAAGGGTGAAAAGATGCACTTTTCACTCTCTCTCTCTCTCTCTCTCTCTCTCTCTCTCTCTCTCTCTCTTATTTCAAATGAAGTGACTGTTGAATTATGAATGGTACTATTGCAGACCCTAAATCATATGGGTACTGCAATAATATAGTACCAGGATTGAACCAGCTAAGGCCATCTCTGGAAAAACAGACCTATCTTCCATGAAAGTATAACCAATAAAGACTTTGTGGGAATTGGCAACAGGAACCAGGAGCTCTTCTACTGTAAGATATGAACTGAAAAATTTTAAAAAAGTAATTAAGAACTTTTGTCAAGATTTGACAAGCTTTTAATAATTAACTAAACCTAATTTTTAAAATGAACTTTAATCTGACTTTTAAGATTTCAAAATCAATTATTAATGTTTAATTTTAAATATATGAGTTTGCTAATTTATTCATTTCCATTTTTTTATTAATATTTACTGACTAAATTATTTAAATGTATTAAATTTAAGTTGGGTGTAGATGGCTGCATAGATATGTTAACATTTAATTTTTTTTTTCATATTGATTAAAAATATAGATATCGGTAAATATGACACCTTATGCTGAGTGTCCAAATGTATTTATTTGTATATCTTTTAAGTTATTGGTGTCAATGTGGCATCTTATGATGAATGCCATTGGGTTTATTGTAAATTTCCCTCTGCAGTTCCATCAATACCTTTATATTTTAATCGTTTATGCTTATTTTAAAGGGCTTTAATTTCCGGCTATTGTTTCATAGTTAGGTTGATGCTAGTGGAGGGATATATGGGTGTTTATATCAGTGTAATGTGAAGCATGTTTAGCATACAGGGCAATGTGCCCCAACTGAATGCATGACCCAAAGGCATAATCATTACATTGTAATGTATGCAGATGTATTTCCTGCAACATTGACCCTTTTTAAAAAGCTCTATGGATAGGGACTATAAGTCGGCAGATAGACCACTCTCCTGCATATGTAGCATTTCTCTTTATTTTATATATATGATTCCTTTGCCAGACAGATGCACATTTCTGTACTGAACAAAGATCATGCCCATCAAATAATATCACACAGCAGACACACATTCCTGACTGCATGGTTTTATGCTAGCATCTTCATATTGCATTGGTTGCATTTTGTATAGCAGGAAGCAAGCATTGGTCTGGTTAAGAACTTTTAGTCTGAGATTGAATGATTGTTTTGAAAAGTTTTTAGCTGAGAAATCTATGTAGCCTATCTACATGCAACATCCTTAAGTAAAAATATTCATTGAAATGTCCATCTGTATGTATGTTTTAAAATAATAATTGAAATTTTAAAAAAATTAATATTAAAATATAAACAAGATAAATTTTATTCCTCAATTTTAAATATTTATATATACATCAATTAATCTTTTTGTATGTGTTATTTCTGGCAGTAGCTTATTTATTTATTTTATTGAAATCTTTTTTATTAAAATGTTTCTTTTTAAGCAAGTTTTATTACAAATCTCTGCATCTCCATGAGCTAGTGGCATGGGCTGATGGTCGGAATAAAATATATATGTAAAATTTGAATCTTAACTTATGTATCTGCCTGCTATATAAATTTTCCAGGTTCAAATGGCCTGGTGGCACCCTGTACAGCAGATACAGTAAGATCTCTTTCCCTGACCATTATAATATATTATATCTCTCTTTAAAAAAAAGTTTTGCCAAATTTCCAGATTATTTCAAAAAATATTTTCAAATTAAATTTTTCTTAAAAGCTAAATAAAAGGGCTTTTAGAATGACTCTAATTAAAACTTTAAAAATAGAATTATATTAAGATTGTTTTAATAGTTACTTTTTAGTTAACAATTTCATTTTAAAGGAATTTTTTTAAAAAAATGCAGTAGTAATTATACCCATTGAAATTATTATTTAAAACCAAAATTCTGACAAATATTATGGAAATAAAACTGCATGACAATTTTTTTAAACTAAAAGGACTAATATTTAAATTTCATTCACTCCAACATATAAACACTAAAAAAGTAGTTAGCTTTGTGATTCTTTTTAAAATATTAAAAATAATTGTATTTTATATATTTATTTAAGTATTTAATATTTTGAAAATAATAAAATTTCAATATAAATACACATTTGCAATTTTTGTTAAGTGTGTATTCTATTATTAAACTGTAAAGCTTGGCCTACAAGATATATAAAGTAAGAATATATCTGTCTATAAGTTCATAACTCAGAAACTAATACATCAATTTTGATTGACCCCCCCCCCCATAAACATTACAAGTTTCAGTGAAGATTTTAAAACTATTCAAATATCAAGGAAAGTAATAAGGCTAAAAAAAAGTGTTTTGCTAATTTTGTATTTAGCTAATGCATGGGCTGCATTTTCAAAGTGGACAAGCAAAATAATTTATTTTTAAACTTTATTGACTTTTATTATCTATTCTGAAATAATTTTAATTTATCTATGTATTTTATCTTACTTTTATTTATTTTTTGGAATAAATTAATATTTTTTATTTTCAACTTAAATTTTTTTTTTTTATTATTTAAAAAAAATAAATTTGGCTCAAAAATCTGATTTCAAAAACATAAAACCATCTAGTCTTTCAAACATTATTACATTATTAATATAGTTGTAAAAATATATTATTTTAGGCTTAATTTTTTACATAAATTATTTTTAAATTCCACTGAATTTATCATTTACTTTTAAAATAAGCTGAATTCACTTTTTTTTTAAAAAAAAAAAATTATATTATAATGATAATATATTCAAATGATAATACAATTCAGAAAGTAATATAACAATTTTAAAGATTAATTTTTTCATGTACAACAAAATTCTGAGAACTTTTATACTTTTATAGTTTATCAAAAGGGACATTCCTGTGATTAAAATATGCATTGAAAAATTTTTTAAAAAAGGTATATAATAAAAAAATTAATTGAATTTAAATAAGTTGTCAGCAAGTAATAATTATTTTTCTCAAGTTCTGCTATATTTAGTGTGCTTCTTTCTTACCTAGCTCTAATTCTCACTATGTGACACAATTAGGAAAAAAACATTTAAATCGACAGATGAACATAATTGATTTAATACTTTATATATTGCAATACTTAATCCAATGTTTTATAAACTAAGATTTGTATCTCAAGAGGAAGCAATCACAGTAGAAAGTGCATCAGCTTATTGATTATATAAAAAATTAATCAATGCAATGCAAATTAAAAATTTAATAATTTAAAAGTAGTATAAAGATTAGATGACAGTTTTTTATTCCTATTTAAATAATATGAATTTTAAATGATTTTTTAAGTGTCATAAAAGACATTTATTAAACAATTTTATATATTTATTTGTCATAATATTTATGAATTTGCATTTACAACTATATCTTTTTCATCTACATCTGTTTATGTAGTTTAAAGTCTATTTTTCAGGCTGATGTTTTTTTTAAATATATATTTTTAAGACAATTCTTTTTTTTGATCACTCGTTTTAAAGTTTTGGTACTTTTGCATTAGACCTGCTATGCCATTTGACATTTGTATCAATCTGTTGATAACTTTCTAATCTTATAATTTAACCAAATAACATGTACACTTGGATCTTGTGCAAACTTAAAATGATAAATTTGTCAAAACAGACCATGTGTTTATGATATTTTTGCAAGATTTTCAAAATTATCAGCAGTCTGAATACATATGTGAAAAGGCTTAACAATTCTAATATGCGACAATAATTGCACCGGACTAAATCTAACAATATAAAAATATAAATTTCACACAAAAATAAATCTGAAAAAGTACATATTTAATAATTCTAAAAAATATGAATTTGACATAAAAATAAATTCCCAAATGTTATTTTAAATATGGACAAAACAATTACTAAATTACAAAATGCTTAATATATATATACAGTACTTACCATATAAAAATGGTCAGTAACGCAGAAGCTTGTAAGTCAGCAGTTTTATAGGCTTTCCAACAATCCAAATAAATTGTCAATCCCTCTTCCACATTTTGTTTGATGGCTTCCATCAGAGTTGCAGCTGTTCTACCATGAATGTTTCATGATGAAACACTTGTCAGTTGCCCTGCACAAGCCATCAAACAGCCACTGTTCCAGAAAAAATTATGTTTTTTTTTTCTTTTTGTGCCAAAGGCTCTCATCAATTTCAGCAATTTTGTTAGGGCCTCCAATTTTACATTTTTTTCCTACTAAACCAAGCTCTGTTTTCCCCCATTCTGTGGATGTTAATTTGCGATCCCAGCTATAAATATATTGGATCAACATCAAAAATGAAATTCTGGAACCCTTCAACCACATTCTCTTGTGAAGGCCTATTTTATTATTACCTCCTCAAACATTACAATGCCATTGGTTGCCTGAAATGTGGATGAACTCAAACCACATCAATTTCAGTGAAGTAAAAAACACTTAGAAAAACTTTTCCCAACAAAATGATCACAGGGTTTATTTGATGGAGTTGCAAGGTTAGACATTTATAACAAATGTAAAAAGGCATACCATCTCTCCTACCTACATTGCAAAACTAATATGTATGTACTAAAGTTTTTTTATTATCAAGAATGACATTTTCTTGAAAATAAAATTAATTAGTAAATTTCATTTTCTTGTTACTTTTTAAATGTGTGCTTATTTACATGTATATATAAACACAACATATTCACATTTACTGTGTTATTAACAATACCATATGACTTTCCTATATGCTTATTCAAATGATTTCAAAAACAGTTGTTTTTTTACCCTACTATAGTGCTACCTACTGTAAGCTTGAGTAAATAATGGGCACTATTCCATTCTTATATCAATTTCTGGCTTTTCATTTCATCAACTATATTGAATCCGGAACTGATGCATTTATACATCTAGCAATCACATTTAACTATTTATATTTTTCAAATCATAGATATATTATACTAATGTGGCATTATGATTCTTTTAATAGAATGAACATTTGTTTTCAAGTATACATGTGAAATTTTTATAAATATAGTCTTTCAGCTGATTATAATGATGAATTTTTTCTTCTTAATTCAATTTATTATTAAGTACAGTCAAACTATTGCTAGTGACTGATAATCATACAAATGGCATTTATTTAGATGGCCTATTTGGTTTTGCAGTCTTCTAAAAAGCAACACATTTTTTATTGTGATGACAAAGTTCATTTATCTCACTACTGGTTATCCTCTTCTTTTAGGAATAACCATCATGAGTTATTATATGCATTTCTAATGAATTAAATCAAAATATAATAATTTCAATTTATGTCATTTGTGCATTAAATGAGAATTCAGGTTCAATTTGATTTTTTTTTTATATATTATTATTATTCATGAAATTCTCAAAAGTCTTCACCATTTGTTGTGTGCATTTCTTGAATAAAAAATTTAAATAAGTAATATTTTACTTATATGTATAACATATTCACATAAAAATTTATTTACTGTTAATTTTTATTTTGTTTATTCTTGTGCTTACTTATATATAAACACATATATAATAAAAAAAACACTTGAAATAAAAACGGATAAGATACAAGGAAATTATGAAATCCCAAAAGAATTAAAGACTACAAAAAAAAGGGAATTAAGGGAATTCTGGAGAGTGGTCAGTAGATGTCCTTTCAGTAATTATGACTCCATTGAAGGAAACAATATAATTCAATTAAATAAAAAGATTTTTTTAATAATTAGCATAATCTAGTATATAATAAAGTGGTTTTTAGGATCTTAAATAATACAGATTTCTAACAAACTAAATATCTTTTTTTTTTCTTAAACTGAATTTTAAAAAAAAACATAAAAAAAAAAAAATTCAATTAGATTAGAAAAAACTATTGTGGAAAATATATAAAGAGAAGAGATTATTAGCTTTGATAAAACATTTTATAGAATAAAGTATCTTTGTTGGATATTTAATATATATATATATATATATATATAGAGAGAGAGAGTGGGTGTGAGCTTTTGGTAGAAATAACTTGTTACTAAAAGGAAATATGTCTATGTGTTTGAAAAGGAAGGTTTTTAATAAATGTGTTTTACCAGTTCTTACTTATGGATCTGAAACTTGGACACTTAATAGAAGAGCAATACAGAGACATCAGACCACTCAAAGAAGTATGGAGAAATGCATGTTAGGAATAACAAGAAGAGATCAAAAATGCAATATATGGGTAAGAGAACAAACAGGTGTTACTGATCTCATTGAAAAAATTAAAAGACTGAAGTAGAGTTGGGCTGGACATATTGCTAGAAGAAATGATAATAGGTGGACAATTGAAATCTTAAATTGGATTCCAAGAGATTGTAAAAGACCTAGAAAGAGACCACATGTGAGATGGATGAATGAAATAAGAAAGTGTGCAGGGGTGATGTAGAGAAAAAAAGCTAAAGATCAGAGAAGATGGATTGAACTTGGAGAGACCTTTATCCTACAGTGGATTGATAATGGTTGTTGATGATGATGATAATGATAGAAAGAGAAATCAGAATATGATTTTTTTAAAAACCTGTATCTGCATCAGAAGATATTTGGAACATTAAATGATCTTATAAAAAAGATAAAATACATAAAGATGTTTAAGATAGAAATGTTACTTATCTCCTCTTTTATTTGCTACGTATATAATTTAATGAGATGTTAATTTAATATATTGAAATTTTTTGAATGTTTTGTATTATTTCTTTTTTAAAAAAATTTCCTATATAATATTTGTAAGATTGATAGTTATTCATTCAAATATATGTAAAATGAAATTCAGATTTTTTTATTCAAAATATTTCGATCTAATATTTGTAAAACATGTAAATATGTTCTATAGATATACACATAATATTAATCTGAAATGAAAATAAATATTACCAATTATGCTGTCATTGTTTTGTTTTTTCATAAAAATAATTAAATGACACCCCCCACCCAGGATTATATAACTCCAAATATTTTAGTGTTTGTTAATTTTTTGTTTCTTCAGCAATGTTCTGAACATTAAAAGAGCATTGTTATATAGTAAACTAGATTTTGTTTCACTAGATTATTAATGCTTTTTTCCTGTATAACTAATATATACATTATACTATTATCATCTAATTATATAAAAAATTGTTATATTTTTTTGTGTGATAATATTTTTATTGCTAGCATGTTTACAAGTGCATATTATTATTTTTTCATTGCTATATAATGTATATTAAAAATAGAATAATAATTCAGGAACCAAAATCTAGCTGTCACTACATGTAATGCACTATTAACATTTACAATGTATGCTATACTGTGAAAGACAATAAAATGTTGTCAAAAGTAGTTTTTTTGTATTAAATATTTATTGCTATCCTTTTAAATGTTATTTATTTATATATGTTATTTATATATTGTCCAGATTATCATCTCCCATACATATATATAATCAGTGCTCAGTTTATATTAAGATAGCAAATCTTCATACTTTAATGGTCAGGCTTCAGTCTACTCCAATCTCTAAATCTTCAACCATCCATACCATTAAAAATCTGATGATGGAAAGCCCAAATTCCATGCTGATGCCAATATTATTGCCATGCCCATGTTGACCTCAAGTCACTCTGATCCCTCCTGTATAGGATTTATCCATTTAAATACATAGAAGAGGGATGGGACTGGATTCAGACTTAATGTATAAGATTTGAAATATAGGTATTCTTCATATACCTGGAATTTAATTGTAAATGTAGGGGATTTGAACACCGACCTTCAAGCACCTTTCAACTATTCTTCAACTATGAGAGTTGAAGGGTGATTGAAAGTCTGTGTTCAAATCCCCTATATTTACAATTGACCTCCAAGTATATGAAGAATACCTGTATTTCAAATCTTACGCATTAAGCTTGCATCCTGCCCATCCCTCTTATATGTATTTAAATGAATGATTCTATACACAAGGAATCAGAGTCACTTGAGAAAACATGGGCATGACAATAATATTGGCATCAGCATGGGATTTGGGCTTTCCATCATCAGATTTTCAATCATATAGATGGCTGGAGAGTTAGAGGTTGGAGTATATTGAAGCCTGTCCATTAAAGTATGAAGATTTGTTATCTTATTGTAAACTGAGCCCTGTTTATATATGTGTGGGGGAGATGATAATCTGGACCACCTGATGAATACTGATTTAGCCCAAAATACATATATTGGTGATTATTTATCTTTTCTACATGTGTGTGGTCATATCTATCAGTGGTATGAGATGATGTGAATAGTTGAAGGGTGCTTGAAAATCTGTATTCAAATCTCCTATATTTATAATTAAGCTCCAGGTATATGAAGAATTCCTGTATTTCAAATCTTATATGCTGTTTATATAAACAAGATTAATATAAACTAGATTAAATTATTTCTTTCCTTAATTTAAATATAAAAATTAATAGTGAAAGATACACTATTCTGGAAAGATTATAAATTTATTAAAAATTTTTACAGCTTATCACTGCTTTTGACCAGATCAGTCACATTCATAGAACTAATATAAGTAGAATATATGTTAAATAATTTATATATACCATTTATGTGATAATGCAATGCATGAATCTTTCTTGTTTATTGTGTTGATCTTATTTGCAACAAATCATGCCTCTTTATTTTTTTTTTGATCATTGCACTCAGTGTAAATGACTTTAATATTAAGTGAATTGAAATTGTGGCCAGACTCAATTCCATGTTCTAAAAATATAGATTTAATATTGAAGTCTGTTTTAGCATGTGTGTATATATATTTATATTGTGCTAGTCTTATAGCATAATTGGCACGAGTCTCACCATAGTAAATTACATTTAATTTTATAAACTATTTGGAAAGCTTGGTTTGGAGAAAATTTACCTTTTGTATTGTTCAACTTTTGATTAAGATTATGAGAGGTTTAAAACCAATATTGAATTCATTTGATCAGATTGTTTTCATCTTTTTTAAATGTATGCATTACAAAAAGAAGGCTGATTCATGCATTAATATTGTTATTAATGTTCCTGGTATTTAAAGTTGAATAGGATTTTTTAAGAGTTTTATTTAATAGATTAATATTATACCCCAAATTGTCTAAGTCTTTTATATAGTTTTCAGTGTTGTCTTTTCTGTTTGCTTTTTAAGACAACATTGAAACTATATAAAAGACTTAGTCAATTCAGGATGTAATTAATCTATTAAATAAAACTCTTAAAAAATCCCATTCATCTTTAAATGCATAAATCAGCCTTCCTTTTGTAATGCATATATCTGAAAAAGATGAAAACAATCTGCTCAAATAAATTCAATATTAGTTTTAGAACCCCTCCTAATCTTAATCAAAAATTGAACAATATTTCAGTTAATTTTCTCCAAACCAAGCTCTCCAAATAGTTTATAAAAGTAAATGTAATGAACCAACATGTAATGCAATTTACTATGGTGATTTTCATGCCAACTGTGCTACAAGATTAGCACAACACAAATGTATATATATATATACAAACATGCTAAAACAGACTCCAATATTAAGTCTATATTTTTAGAAGCATGGTTTATTGCAAATATCATCAATGCAATTAACAAGAAAGTCTCGTACATTGCATTATCACATAAATGATGTATATAAATTATTTAACTTATAAATTCTATTTATATAAATTTATACTAGTTCTATTAATATGACCAATTAAGTCAAAAGCAGTACTAGGCTATAAAATCTTTTAATAAAGTTATAATCTTTCTAGAATAGTGTACCTTCACTATTAATTTTTATAAACTAGATGTTTCTTAATTACTTTCAAAAATAATATTCCATATCACTAAACTTTAAAACACTTTTACTATCACTATCATTACTTCAAACTATCATGCCACTTCTTTCCTCATGTGTAATATAAACTTTTTGAAAGCTTTTATTTTCATCAGCACTTCATAAATCTCAGTAAAGTTTGGCATAACTTCAAGTTCACCATCTTTTTTTTTTGCTTATTTTATTTAATAAAATAAATACTGTATTATAATAGAAAATAAAACAAATTAGTGGACAAACTTGATGTACATGAGACATGCAGAGGTTATTGTAAAGAATGAAAGTATGGAAAGATATTAGATTTCAATTTTATTTTTTTAAAAAAATAACTACATGTCAGGAACAAAATATAATAAAACAAAGTAATAGTATACATTATGAGTATATCCAGAAGGGTTTACTATAAATCAAAAGTTAAAAGTAAGCACTCATATTCATTATTGATTGAACATTATTAAATTATTAATTACTTTAAAAAAACAATGGAAACCAAAAATTACTTTATATCATTCAAATCAAACTTAAAAAAGTTATCCAAGTGAAAAACATTCATTAAATATTGTACTAATATAGAAACAAAAAGTGATGCACATGAATAAATGTGATAAAATGATAGTTTGAATAACAATGAAGCTTAAGGGAAATGATATATATTTTTATGGAATTAGATCCAAGTCTAAAATAAGCAGGTTAAGAATATATAAAAATATATTCATGAATGATAGATAAAATTGGCACTAGAAAACAAGGGTTGATCATATAGAGCCTTATTAATGATCAATATGTTTCTATAATAAAGTTGTGAAGAATAATCTTAATAAAATGTTATGTAGAAAAGACAGTTTATTCAATGTTTAAGAGGAAAATAATGCAAATAAAATTAAAATAATGAAAATAAGTAGTAGAAAAAAGAATCACTAAAATGATAAAGCATATTAAGAGCTTTTAAATGTATGGTAAATTGATTAATTGCTGATGAAAATAGAGAATAGAAAGTAAATCTCAAAATAAATATGCTAATTAAATATATAGCTTCATATAAATAAAAATGTGGACAATTAAAAAAATGATAAAAAAAAGTTTGGAAACTTTAAAATTGATGATGTGGAAGAGACTGGAAAAGATAAAGTGAAAAAATAAGATTAGTAATGTAAAACTATTAAAAAGAATAAGTAAAAAATAAAAATATTGCATAGATTGGTGCATTGGTTCAATCTGCCACTTCTAGTTTTCAAATATCATGTGATATTTTTTAAAACAAACTATTATAAGTATTAAAAAAATGATTATTTTGAGAAATATAGGAAAAGAAAGTGAAATCGCTATGTATTAAGAGACAGATGAATTATGAAAGATATTTAGAAATGATTGTAGCCAGTTTCAAAGAAAAGGAAAAAAGAGACAGACAGAAAGAGATCTGCCTTTTAAGAGATAACTGATGATAATTCAAGAAACTGTCTTATGCTAGTTTTACATATTTAATTTAAATCTACATTGGAAGACTTTTTATATATATTTTCATCAAAATAATAACTTCCAGCTATATATATATGTCTGAGTTTTTTTACACCTATTGCGTGTTAAAAATAAATGTTATTCTCTTTCAATTCTCTAAAGAATCTAAAATTAGATCTGAAAAACAGTATTTTCTTACCAGTTTATTTTACAAATATTGGAAAAACTTTTCAATAGGTGATCAAATATAGTTAGCTAAATCATATTCCCCAGCTATCAAAGAATTATTAAAGGATTTGTATTTGGTCAAATGCAATGTTAGCTGAATTACTTCAGTTGACTAAAATGAAAGACAGACATTTTCTTTTTTTTTTGGTCAAATATTTTCTTTAGAGTTTTATTTATATTCTTTCCAAATTTAAAACCTAGAAGAAAAAAAAGAATAGTATATTAGTAAAGTTTATTGCCTTTTCCCTCTTTTATCTATGATATAATAAAAATGTGTTAATTTATTTTACATTAACAATAAATATATAAAATGTAATATAAAAAGAACAAGAATTATACTTTTATTATAAAGATGCTGTAGGTTGCTTTTAATTTATAAATCATTGTTTTCCTTTCATTAATTTCATTTCTCTCTCTACAAAAAAAAATTAAATTTGGATAAATTAATTTTATTGTTATTAAAAAAAAATATGTTCATGGGGTTGAAAAGGAACTTTTTAATAAATATGTTTATTGTGCTTATTTATGAATTTGAGATTTGAAGACTTGATTGAAGAGTAATACAGAAACTTCAGATCATCCACAAAGAAGTATGGAGATATGTATATCAGAAAAATAATAAAGAGAGAATGAAAGTGAAATACATGATTAAGAGAACATTCAGACCTTATGAACATCATCAATAGAAATAAAGGCCAACACAGTGCTGAACTAGATATGCATCCAGGAAGATGACAATAGTTAGACAGTTGAAATCTTAAACTAGAAATAAAAAAAGATCTAGCAAGAGACTATATGTGAGTTAGATTGATTAGATCATGGAGTTTATTGGAGTGTTGTGGAAAACAAAAGCCATAAATAGAAGAAACTTGAAGAGATTTTCATCTTGCAATGGATAATGATGAATATGATGATGATGAACAAAAAAGTGTTATTTTTTCTAAAGTCAACTACCAAAGTCCCAAACTTTTTGCTAAAAGCATAAAGAAAGCAATAATATTATCTCATTTATTTAAATTATGTAAATAAACTATCTTCTAATATTCATGTTATTAAGCCAAAACATGTTTTATGCTTTCTGAGAAGACTTATCACTGAATCAAAAATTCTGCTGTGAGTGGTAATCATTGACTTTATTTTCAGCTGTCAGTCTTATCAGTTATTTAACCTACCCTATTTTATTGCAAATATGAATAATTCCTATAAGATGCTGAGTTGATAGTAATACCTCCTGAGCAATTTAACTCAAGATAAAGTCAAAAACTTGACAAGATAAAGTCATAAACGTGAAAGCTAAAAGTTCCTTAGTGGAAATTAAATCCATCACTTCCAGTACTAGAATATCACACAATTATCTAAATATTTAATCATCCAATTATGATTTTTTTTATTCTTGTCCAATAATTTTCAGTTATGTGAAATTAACTTTTTAATTGTGCATTTTTAGAAAATTCTTCAACATATAAAGTATAAAATAAAAAACTAAAACATTATAAAATATTTATAATAATATTACTGTTAAGCTAAAATTAATAGATGAGGTGAAACTTTAAGTTTATTATTAGTAAGCTTCTATTTTATAGCGCTTTCGGAGACTTTGCATCTCCATAATCATAGTCCTTTTTTAGGCTGTTGACTCTATGCAAATGCATAGAGTCAACAGCCTAAAAAAGGACTATGATTATGGAGATGCAAAGTCTCCGAAAGCGCTATAAAATAGAAGCTTACTAATAATAAACTTAAAGTTTCACCTCAGCTATTAATTTTAGCTTAACAGTAATTTACAGAGTAAGGGTGAAATAAAATTTGTTATTATAATAATATTGAAAACCTAATATCTTGAAATATTTCAATGTAAGAAATATTTCTAAATTTTAAATATAAAATAGAAATCTTAAAATTTATGCATAAAAGACATATTATAAAACATTATGCATAAAATACATATTATAAAATCTGAAGATACAAACTATTATATGTAAGAAATATACATATATATTATTAAAAAAATAATATCTTATTTTATTGCCTAATGAAAAAGTAACTACTCAGTAAAAGAAAATAGATCTGATTCCATGCTAAAAGTAGAAAATCTTTAATTTCTGGAAAATATATACACAAACTTTTAAAATTATGTGAATTTAAACTAGTACAAATAATTTAAAATGCTCAAAAAATGAGCATTTAAGTTAACAGATACTATAAAAGAAAATTAAAAAATCTACTTACTCTATGGGAATTAACAAATAAAGCAGAAATATTTATTGCAATAAAATGATTAAAATTCCCATTAAAAATCTTAAAGACTTTTATATAAACCAAAAACGGTCAATCGTACTGTATTTTTAAATTGAATAATTAAAATATATTGATTAAAAAAAAATTAAAAAAAATTACTGTTTTAAAAATATAATAAAAAACTTCTTACATAAAAACGATTATTAATCTAAAAATATAGCAAAAATATTTTATAAGCTAAACAAAAATTGTGAATTTAGAAATATAGCAAAGTCATAATATATTCAAAATAAAATTTGTAAAATTATCAAAGATGGGGTTACCTAACATTAATAAATTTAATTGTCAGTTAATGTTTATGAATAGATTTGGAAAAATAGTGTATCTAAATCATTTCAAAAAGTTGTTTATTAAACAAATTGTAAAATTTATTTAAATAAATTATATGCATTTAAAAGTTTTAAATAAAAAACAAATAACCTATATCACAAAGAAAGCATCATGATATTTTCAAGTGAATATATGCATTAGATCTGAATTACATTTTACCCAGTATCATCTGTTGTAAGTTTAACTAACCAATGGGTATTAGATAGCATTGACACATCCAAACTAATTTGACTTTGTATTTACATATCCAGAAAGCTTCACTACTTCTTTAATGTTAACTATATTAATACACTTAGTTTCAAATTAGTCTTAACATTTAAAAATCATACAAATGTACATTAATATGTAGTATCCATTAATTATTTAAGATTGCAATTTATGGCACTAGAATACACCAAATAGATGAATTGCTGCTCATAATGCTAATGTTGAAACTAAGCTGAGAATATCATGTGATGCAATTCCTGCCAAAAATGCCTACAGTTTCCATATAACTAAAATGTAAAATAATTAAATGTTGATAAAATGTTATACTTAAAAAGCTATCAAAGCTTGGGTTTAAAATCATAAAATGTTTTAATCTTGATCATTAACTGGAATAGCATTAAAAAGTAAAAATATTTGTTGGCTGACTAAATGCAAATCCAAATGCTTACTATCTAGTGTATGCAATAAATAGCTCTTGAGTAAAGAGTAAATTATTGCTCCTAAAATATAATCATCATCATCACTATCATTATCATACTTCATGAAACATGACTTTACAAAAAGAATTCGTATATAATTTGAAATTTAAACACAATTGTAACTATCTATAGAAATAAAACATCATATGATTTTCTTGACTTACTCTTCACACTACTTTAAAGATCTACTATAAGCTTGAGTAATTAACAAACAATTGATAATAATGCTAAAATATCCATATGTTTGGCCTAGTTTCTGGCTTTTGCCTTCACCAGTGAGAACTTAGGATTCAAATTTTGAAATAATACCCCTACGAATCTAGCAACTATCTTTTACTCCTTTATATTGTTCAAGCGAGAAGTTTTAAATTAAAAAAAAAATTCAAGATTTTGAAGTCAAGCTAATATTCCTACAAAGTTATATATAGATGTGACAGTAATCAGTAACTATATATTATAGTTACCTCAGTTTTATACCATAAAAATAATAAATTTATATAAGCAAATAAACATGCTTCATTAACATGTAATATCATGTTAAATAATTATAATATTAAATCTAGACTCTCAATAGTTTTGAAGCCACATCAGCCAATATTGTCTGTTCCAAAAGAAATAATGCTAAACACAGAAGTAAAAAGGCCTGGCACATTGCCAACAATATATATAAAAATCAACAAGAAAAAATCCCACATCCCCCTATCAAAAAAGTACCTCATTTAAATAAATTCATTTACATTTTATAATCAAATTTTAAAGTTTTAACTAATAATTTGTTAAGCACATAGACATTCCATAAGTAATCTATATTAAGGCTATGATCTAAAGATTATGCCCCTAGATGCAACAGTAAGGACCTCTACAAATCTTAACACAAGATAACAACTTTAAATTTTGGACTTATTTAGTAGCTTCACGCTCTCAAATCAAAATGCTTTAGATTCACCTATATAATTAGAAAGTGTTTTTTGATCAAGAAACACTATAGTCTTTCTTCTCAGTTGCCTGATAAGGCAGAATGAATGTCTGTGTAAAGGATAAAAAAATTTCCAATAGATATATACAATTATGACAGACAAAAATATATCATGGCCCTTATTGCCAAGAGGCTGTAAAGTCACCAACCAAGGCAGCGGTTTGTGGCCAAGAGGCAGAGGGTGCTAAGAATCCCTTGCTTACAGACCCAGGCTGCCATTTGATGATGAATTTTTATTTAGGTACTTATTACTGCAGATCACTTTCAAGTGAAGGAAGATTGCAAGAATTAGAAGAATTGTCATATGTTAAATGGGACATTATTGGACTTTGTGAAGTTAGAAGAAAAGGTGAAGAGACAAGTGATTTTAAAAGTGGACTTGTACTCTATTATAAAGGCACAAATATTAGAAATGCAAGTGGAGTAGGATTCATTATAAATAAAAAGTGGAAGAACAACATTGTGGAGATTGATGGTGTATGAGATAGAGTGGCAAGATTATCTGAAGGCAATATTAGTTATACAACTTAATAACAGATACCAAATGCAGATAATTCAGGTTTATGCCCCAACAAGTTCTCATAGTGATGAAGTAATAGATTTTTATATGGATGTAGAAAAGGCTTTTGATCAAAGTAAACAACATTTTAAAATTATTATGGGAGACTTTAATGCTAGAATTGGTAAACAAATGAAAGATGAAAGTGCTGTAGGTAATTTTGATTATGGTAATAGAAATGGGAAAGGACATAGACTTGGGGAGTTTGCAAATAAAGAAAAACTTTATATTATGAATTCTTTTTTTGAGAAAAATGTTAGAAGGAAATGAACATGGAAGCATCCAAATAAAGGTACAACAGAATTGGATTATATTTTGACTAACAGAAAATACATATTTCAAGATTGTATGTTCTTAATAAATTTAACATAGAAAGTGATCATCGATTATAAAGATATAAGATATGTGTTAATGCAAAACTAGAGAGACAAAAATTATTAAAAAAAAACAATATTTACAGTTGATATTCCTAATCTTCAGAAACATTCTAATGAATTTAAATTAGAACTTACAAATCGGTTTCAAGTATTAGTAGATTTTAAACATGATTCAGATTTGAATGAAATTAATATGAAAATGACTGATACACTTTTAAAAATTGCAACAAAGATAACTGGTAAAAAAAAAAAGCAGCAATTGACCAATAAAATTTCTACTGAGACTAGAGAATTTATGAAGAAAAAAAGGAATATGAAGATATACAAAAATAATGCATTAAAAAGGATTGAATATCCTGAATTTTGTAAAATGGTGTGGAAAAGAGTTGAAAATGATATAAGAAAGTATAACTGTGAACTAGCAAGTAAAGCTGTAGAAGAGAATAAAAGTCTCAAGAGTGTAAAACAACATTTTGGTATTGGTAGGAAATTTATATCTACAATAAGAAAAAAAGATGAAATTATTACTAAAAAGAGAGATGACATCATGAAATGGGTAGAAGACTTTTATCAAGAATTGTATAGTACTAAATAACAAGTACCTCCTATTTCGAATTGCCCAGAATTTTAAATGAAGAAGCAAGACATGCATTTAAATGTATGAAAAAAGAAAAGGCTCCAGGTAATGGTGTAATTATAATTGATATATTAAAAGAAGCAGGTGAAATTTTTTTAGCAAAGTTATATACCAAATGTCTAAATGATAAAGATGTACCAGATTATTGAAAGAATGCAGCATTAATATTAATATTTTAAAAGGGTGATAAAGAAGATATTAGAAATTATGGAGCTATCAGCCTTTTATCAGTTTTATACAAAATTTTTACCAAGATAATTACAACTTGTCTACAGAGAACATTGGATTTCCATCAACTAAGAGAACAAAATGGATTTAAAAGTGGTTTAAGTACAATAGATCATATCCATGTATTGAGAAAAGTTATAGAAAGGAAAAATGAATATGAGTTGCAATTATGCTTTGGATTTGTAGATTATAAAAAGGCATTTGATTCTATAAACATTTCTTCAGTGATTAAAGCATTGGATTATCAAGGTATAGATCCAGGATATTGTCACATGTTAAAGAATATTTATAAAAATGCAACAGCAATAATTAGATTACATAATGATATTGGGAAAGTCAACATCGAGAAGGCTATAATCCATATTTCCAAAACTTTTTACAGCAGTGCTGTAAAGTATTTTGTGGATTAAAATGAAAAGCTAAAGGAGTGAAAGTAAATGGAGATTATTTAAGTCATTTAGATTTCGCAGATGATGTAGTTGTTTTTGCAAATAATGCTTTAGAGCTGCAGGAAATGTTGCAGGCGTTATCAGATGAAAGTAGGAAAGTAGAACTAAAGATAAATGTTAAAAAGACTAAAGTAATGTTTAATGGAATTTCTCAAAATATGAAAATAAACATTGATTATGATGAGTTAGAAGAAGTTAACAGTTACAATGGTCAGATTATTAATACAGATAAAAACATAAAATTAATCATAGAATTAAACTTCATTGGAGTGCTTTTGGTAAAAATAACTTGATACTTAAAGAAAATATGCCTATGTGTTTGATAAGGAAGTTTTTTAATAAATGTGTTTTACTAGTTCTTACTTATGGATCTGAGACTTGGACACTTAATAGAAGAGCAATACAGAAACTTCAGATCACTCAAAGAAGTATAGAGAGATGCATGTTGGGAGTAACAAGAGGAGATCAGAAATACAATACATGGGTAAATGAACAAACAAGTGTTACTGACCTCATTAAAAAAATTAAAAGAGTGAAGTGGAGTTGGGCTGGACATATTGCTAGAAGAGATGATAATAGATGGACAATTGAAATCTTAAACTGGATTCCAAGAAATTGTAAAAGACCCAGAAAGAGACCACATGTGAGATGGATGGATAAAATAAGAAAATGTGCTGGGGTGATGTGGAGAAGAGAAGTTAAAGATCAGAGAAGATGGATTGAACTTGGAGAGACCTTCATCCTGCAGTGGATTGATAATGGTTGATGATGAATTAGAAAGTAGGTTGAAGATAAAAATGGCCACCTGGCTGTCCTTGTCTTTTAAAGTAGTTAATCTTGTGTTAAGACTTGCAGAAGTCCCTACTGTCACATCTATGTGAATAATCTTAAGATTATAGCCTTAATCAAATTTATATAAATCACCACTTCTGTGATTCTTCTACAAATCTCGTAAGCCTCTTGGATAATTATAGCTATGAGTAAGATTACCAGCTCGTCAAATACATGCTCAGCAAACTATATTGATGAATTTAATATTTTTTATTTTAAAGTATTAAACAAGCTTTTCTCAGTATATCTGCTACATGTATTATTAATATTGAATTACATTTTTCTGAGAAAAGTTTAAAAATATTGGAATTACAATAGAACTAATATATAGGGTATATGAGCACAGACTTTCACACGACCCACCACTCTATCTCATAACACTGATACATTTGACACATATATATCGAAAAGATAAATAATCACCAATATTCGTATTTCATGCTAAACCAGCAATCATCAGTTGGTCCAGATTATCATCTCTACACATATACGCAATAACTGCTCAGATATATATTAAGATAGTCAATCTTCATACTTTAATGGAAACGCTTCAATCCACTCCATACTCCAACTTTTCAACCGTCCATCCAATTGAAAATCCGATGATGGAACGCTCAAAGGCCACCCTGAGGCCGAGATTCTCATCACACCCATGTTGACTCACTGGTGATTGGCTGATTTAGCATGAAATACGTATATTGGTAATTATTTATCTTTTCGACATATATGTGTTCAAGTGTATCAGTGTTATGAGATAGAGTAGCGAGAAGTATGAAAGTCTGAGATTATATACCCTATATATTACATATATTGATACAGGTATATAATAAGCCTGTACTTCAGTTATTAATAGAACTAATAATAAATATAATTGTTAGTCAAGACATCGGAGAAATAAATTATTGTTAGTAATGCTTAAATAAAAAGAAAATTTTGTGATAAAAAATCTCATCTGATTCACTTTATAGTCTGCAATTACTTATCATAGGATTTAAAAAAAAAAAAAAAAAACAAAAAAACATCATTTTACTTCTGAGTTTTCTTAGTTATAATACTGTGAACCCAGAGTGTAACTTCTTTCAATCCTACAAAATAATTGTATATAAAATGAGTTCTCATATATATCACACTTCAATCTTGCCTTACGGCAGAAGCAGAAATTAAAATTGTACTTATTCCATTCACTTATTTTTTTAAAAAGAAAAAGATTTAGGATCATTTTTACTGTTGTTGTTTTTTAATAAGAAATTAATCCATAATGATTGTTCAAAATCTTAATCCTATAAAAAAAATCATTTTCAAAACAATAATTTTTTTTTCTCCTTTTATAGATATGTTTCAAAAGACAATCTCTGAAGATATTGAAAAAAGCTGAGATATAAAAATAATGTTGAAATAAAAAAAGTATGGACATGACATGATGAAATTCAAAACAATTTATAGATCACCAATGTATATAACTTTTGCAATGGAAAATGTAATGAAGTAAAATGCCTCACTTTAGATGAAGTGAAAAGTTATTATATGTAGATCTTAGCTTAAAGACCCTGATAGAAGTGAATAAATTTTTTGCTGCTGATGTTCTATTAAGAAAACAAAATGTATTGTCAATTTCAACTAGAGCTAGAAAGGTCAATATTGTTGCCAATCTATTCTATTTTGCAAACTAAATAAATTACAAAACGTTAATAAGTTGTGGCAAGTTTAGTTAATATCTTCAATTAGAAATTAGAAACTTTTATTATTTTTTATTGTAAGGGATCTGGAACATATATATATATATATTCATTAGTCCCCTACATTCATGATATCTGCTTTCAAAATTATAGAAAGTAACTAATAGTATATATCCTACGTTCACTATATTTGTTCCAAATCTTTGCATGGATACCAAAATTCATGGATAGTAACTAACCACATATAATTTACCTGTTTAATACATAAATATATAATACAGATATTTTTTAAATGTGTACACAATATGTACACACACATTCGGTAAAGTTTTTTATTAAAAATTGTATACAGTAAGATAAATTATAATTAGCAATACACTAGCATAAACTCACACATTTCTTTCCTCTATTATCACTTCCAATCTATAATCATCACATCACTCTCTCAATATTAATGCATATTTTTGTCTACTATTTCATTTTAATAAAAAAGCTGGTTTGTTAATTTCAATATTTTATAACATTCTCTGTTGTTGGCATGAATATTTTTTTTAAAAAGTCTTAATTCATTTTTTTCATCTTTACATTTCTCCCATTCTCCATACAATTTAGTCCAATTCTCTCTTAACATACTATATTCAAAACAAAAAATAAATAAATGTTTAATACTTTTATTTATTTTTCTTAAGATAACAATATATTTCCATTAATATTAGCATATATCCTTTCAAATTTATATATTTTTTATTCCTATATAACTTTAATCTATTTTTATAGACACTTATTTACCATAACTTTTCTTTTTTCTTTAACCAACTTGTCAACTTTTCCACATCTCATAATTATAAACCTGTGAGACATTTATCCCATTTCTTAAATAAATACACAGAAACAAATTATGTATTAATTTTGCATATCATTAATTTTTTTAGTGCAATCCTTTCCACATAATCCATTCAAACATTTATTTTTATTAATCTATTTTCATTCATATATTATATTATTTCAAACATGGTCTAAAGCGCCCTCTATTATTATTATTATTATTATTATTATTATTATTATTTATATTAAGGTTTGTCGCTCTAACATATTAAAATTTTCACCTTTGTTTTGTTTGCCTAATACCTATAATCATGATTTTACGAATAAAAATATTTTTACTTTAGATTTTAAAAAAATTGTTATTTATCTTATAAAAAAGTATGGCATATAATTATATTAATAATTTGTCATTTTTACTCATTTATGTATATTATTGTATAGTTGTTATGGTGCAATTCTGTATTTGGCTTAATGCTGTAGTTTTGTACGGTAAATAAATTGAATAATAATAATAATAATAATAATAATAATAATAATAATAATAATTATTATTATTATTATTATTATTATTATTATTAGCTTTCAAAAAGGCATTTTATTAATTTTATAAAAGGTTACATCAAAAATGTTTTACATAATTTTGATATATACATTGATTTGTTCTGTTACATAAGAATGAATATATGAGTGATATAGTTCAATTTATGGCTTCTTGAGTTGTTTGAATTTTGTGACTTGAATGAGTTCTTAAAAAAATTGATAATAGTTGGTGTATAGTCATTTTCTTGATATTTTTGCAGTTTATCGCTTGTGTGCATATAATTAAAAGTCTGCAAAGCTATTGAAAAGTTTTTCTCTAGTAGTTTTTGTCAGACTTAGTATTGTGTTATAGCATTGATTGTTCTTTTAGTACTGACCATGTTGCAGCAATATAAGTGGGGGTTTGTTATGATTTTATCTTAGTTTCTTATTTGTGTTAATTCATTGTTAAAGGTGGCTGGATGCCACCTGGTGTTATTTCCTATTATGAAAGTGCACCTTGTACACCAAAATGCATATAGTATAAAAGTAGCTGCTCTAATGTTTGGTATTGATTTTGTTTTGTATGCAGCAATTATATTTTCAATTGACATGTTAAGTTTTTTGTATGTGTCAAAAATTATTTTTCTTATGTGTTCAAGTGCTGGTCATTGGTATAGCATATGTTGTAGGGTTTCTTCTGATCGATGGCACAGTCCACAAAAAGCATCTATTGTGAAATACATTCTCTTGTGATGCAGAAAATAGGTTGTCAGCATGGCAATGATATTTAATTTCAAAATAAAGTCAAAAAACTTTGGTTCCAGAACCCATTTTTTATATTCTTTTTTAAATCCTTTGTTGTTTATCTCTAACATATGGTGTTATATCATTAATGTTATTTATTTCATTTGTGAGATCATAGATATTTGAATATAAATATTTGTTTGTATATTGTTCAGGTATGTTTGCTGTGGTTTTAAATTCATAAATAAATGTTGATATGTATGATTGAGTTGGGGGTGGATGATCAGTTGGGATGATTTGCACAAGGTGTTTTAGTTTTGTGAATTGCTGTAAAGTGGTAATTATGAGATTCCTTTGTTTTTGGATGTGAAATATATTGATATTGTGTAAACCTAGTCAATTTTTAATAAGTGGTTGGTTGAGCTTTTTTGTTGAAATTGCTACTGTTTTTGGCCATAGTAGTTGATTACATATAGTTTTTATTTTTGATTTAAAAACTTTTGAGAAGGATATAATTAGTAAATAATAAACTATTTTTGTTATGATGAGCTGTTTTATCAACTGTACTTTGGAATATATAGATAAGTATGTTTTTGATAATGAGTTTACTATTTGTTTGGCCTCTTCTTTTAGTTTATTTTGTATGTGGCATCTCATTCCCCTAAGTCTCATATGAAAAGGAAAACCAAGAAAAGAAGTTGGTTTTGATTGATATGTGTTTGTGCATGGCTTTTCAGTAAATAGTGACCATGCTAATGTTTTTGTGGTGTTGAATTTTAATTTATATTGCTTGATATAGTCTTTGAGAATGTTTTGAAGCTGGGTGAGTTGATTTTTTTGATGATAGGAAAACAGTAACATCACCCATATATGCTAAGCATGGTATATGTTCTGTAGTGCCTGGTATATGTATTCCAGTAAAAGATTGTTCTATTTTTTGAATGAGAGGGTTAATATATAGTATGAATAGTAATGAACTGAGAGGTGATCCTTGAGATATTGATTGTGTAGGAGTAAATGATGAGGAGTTTCTTCCATTGATGGATATATGGATTTCATGATTTAGAAGTTTGCTATTAGGTATAGATGAGTTTTGGGTATTTTATTGTTAATGAGCATTTCTAGAAGTATAGGTATATCTATTGAGTCAAATGCTGCCTCAATATCTAATTGTACAGCTATGGGGCTATATGTTTTTTGTTTTCTTATAGCTGCTTGTGTTGTTGATGTTTTTTTTTGCAAATTGGTATTTTGAAATAAGCATTGTTGTGTGTGGCTCGATTTCTTGCTTTATGATTTTTTCTATGATTAGAATCAGTAATGGCCCCATGGATATTGGTCATAAATTAGTTAGTGAGGTAGTAATGTGTTTTGTTTTGCTGAAAGGAACAATTATTACAATTGGGTACACTCCTTCCATATATTGTATTTTTTGTGTTAGATGGTTTGCTAAATTGCATAAATATTTGGCAATGCATTGACTAATGTGTTTTAAGACAAAAGCTGGAATTCTGGGGCTACCTGGGTGGCATGTATTTGGTATACTGTTTAGTTTTTCTATGAAGACATTTGTGGTAAAAGGTGTTTTTGTTTCTGTTGGGCCAAATAAATCTGGTGTAATTGTTTGTAGTTGTCTTGTTTGAAGTTTTTGCTTGAAATATTGGTACATGGACAAAATCATGTTATGACCTGCAAATGTTCCTTGATTTGTGTGTATTGCCATTGGTACCTTGATGGTTTGTGGTCTTCCAAGTGCCTATCTAATGTATTCCCTTGAACAAGTGTGTGGTTTTGTAAGATATAGTTTGCCTTTTTTTAATTTTGAGGTAGCTTTTAAGGGTGTCACATGCATTATTGTATGCATGTTTAAGTTTATATATGAATTTTTGTGTTTTCTTTGAAGGGTTAATCATGGCTAATCATTTGTGATTTTCATCTGCTAGAGCCAGTACTTTTGATGATGATGGTTTCTTCATTACTATATGATTGATATTAAATGAAATAATGTTTATAAATGCTATATATTGCTGTATGGGATTGAGTTTCATTTTTTTAAGTTTGTTTATCATAATGTAGGTTTTTGAAAAAATAAATTCAGGTGTGTTTACTGGTAATAGAACTCTAATTTATCTTGTAAATGGAAGTGTTGATGTTTGGATATCATTGAAGTTAATTGTTATTGTTTGTGCTGAGTGATCTGAGAAAGCTGAGAGTGTAAGTTTTATTGTTACTAGATAGTGAAGCATTGGTGAGTAGAAACATAAATTAATTAGTAAAGAGAATCAGCCATTGTGAAAGGGAAATGCATTTTCTGGTAGGAATCCTTGTGCATTCATGAATGGTATGGAATTTTATGAAACCATTGTTCTGTGAATTCTTTATATGTTGTATTAAAATCGCCTATTAATATTATTGGATTTGTTGTGTTTTCTAGCATGGAATTGATGTTTGCTACTATGGTATTGATTTTGTTGTGTTGTATTGACGTGTAGATAAAAATTATATTAATAATTATAATTTTGTGTTGAAAAGTTGTAATAAGCATATTAGAATCAATATATGTTATTTTAAAGATAGTGAAAAAACATTTTGTGGTAATTAGGATAGTGGTACCTGCTGAGGGAGATGATGAATCTCTTGAGCAGGCACAAAATCCTTCTTTACTTAGATATTTAGCTGGTTCTATTTTTGATCCAGTGTAAATTTTTGTTTCCAGTAATCCAAGTGTGTGTGTTGTGTATTTCTGATCCATTGTTTAAGTTTATGAATTTTTGTGGTTGAGTTCAGGCCTCTTACATTAATTGCTCCAATTTTTAATTTCATTATGTTTGAGTACTGTTTGTGGTTGTTAGTTATTTGGGTAATTATTTGTGGTTGATCTTGAGCATCTTGATAATTTAGTTCTAAATTCTCATCTGATGTGCTGTTTGTATCAACTAGCTGTGAGTAACTAGAATTGTGATATTGTTCTGTTTTGACTTTCTTGACCCCTTTTTGGTGGTCTTCTATGTGGTCTTCTTTTCTGCTCTTGGTTAGTTGGTGTACTTAGTGATGTGTTTGTGCTGAGATTTTCCATTATTTCTTGAGATATGTTATTTCTGATTGCATGTCTTGTTAGGGCTATTTTTTCAGTATTTATACACTTATTGTTTAATGTCACTTGTTTATCTGGTATTTGATTTTTGCTTTTATTGTTTTTAATTGATATGTCTAAAAGCCTATCGATGTTATTATAATTTTGATTAGTATCATTTTTAGTAGTTATTTCAAGGTTATTTGTTGTTTTATCTGGTTGGTTTGATGTTTTCATTTCTTCAAGTTGAATTTCATTTTTATTATTTTTGTTGGCCTGTTTTGCATTACAGTTGATTGCTAAGTGTCCTTGATTCTTGCATGCTAAGCATTGTAGTCTTAAGCCTTTTATATAAAGAGTTAATACTGCGTCTTAATCTATTATTTGAGTGGATATGTTTTCTGGGTCAATGTTTTAGTTTAATTTTATTTTAAAATTAAAGCTATTGCTGCCAATCGGTATAGGCGTACCTTTAAAAAAATTGTTTTATATATATATATTGCTTTGCCACAAGGTTGAATTAGATTATTAAAGTCTTGTATGTTGTACCCGAAGTACGTGTTTTTGATAATGCCTGATATAATTTTGCAAACTTGGATCAACTATTATTATGGCGTAGTTTTGTAATGTTTTAACCAGAGTTTGAAATCTTGTTTTTTGATGTTCAGCATACAATTCTATAGCAATGTACTGATTGTTGGGATGTTCTCGAATATTTGCGATACTATCCCACAGATTTTTTTTTTGTTAACTCATCAAACTCATCATATAATAATTCTCTTGGAAATTTATAAAGTGTTAAGTTTTTGTCTGTGATCGCTAGAACTATTGATTTTATTGAAAATAATTTGTTGAATGTATTAAAAAGTTTTTTAGGAATAGTGTTGTTAAAGCTAGTATTGATTAACTGTAATTCTTCTTCGTTCCACAGGTTGGCAGGGGGTGTCTGTAATATCGCTGTTTACTAGATTTAGATAATCAATATCTGTTAAGTTTACTTTTTTAAAACGGCTAGTTTGTGTTTTTTCTATAACATGCTGTTTATTGTTTAATTTTGCTGTGTTAGCATAGGTTAATTTAATATTGTTGGATTTGCTTTTTTTTTTCACTATCTGACTCAATATTTTCTTCTAAAGACGTCATGGTGTTCTATTTTTTGTAAAAGTTATATTTCTATTAAAAATATAATTTTACTTACTTTTTTCGGCATAAAAAAAATCTCAGTTGTTTGGAAATGGTATCCTTTTTTATTTAAATGTTTTTTAATATGAAAAAATGGCTTTGTAGGCTAATGACTTTTAATCTTAATTGAGAGCTGTAGTCAGCATGCTCTTTTCCGAATAGGAGCAGGATCGCATTATTATTATTATTATTATTAAAATAGTACTTTTCCTACATCCCTTAAAATTGCTAAAGTTGTTCCTATTTTTAAGAAAGGATCTAGAGATTTGATTAAGTGACTATAGGCCTTCAATTCTACACATGGTTGCTCGAATATTTGAAAGATGTTTATATAATAAAATTATCTTGGATGTCTCAAAGGTTTTGGCACCAGAGAAGCATGGCTTTTTGCCTAATACGTCCATTGAAACAAATTTGCTAACTATTTTTGATCACATTTCAAATTCAATTGAGAATCAATCTAGGTTGGATGTTGTTTATTTTGCTATGTCAAGGCTTTTGATAGAGTTAATCATAAAATTCTTCTTCAGAAGCTTTGTATGTTAGGTTTTTCCAAATTATTAATTAATTGGTTTGACTCTTTTCTTAAGGATAGAATGTCTTGTGTGAGGTTTAACAATAAATTGTCATTACCATATTATTGCTTCACTGGCGTGCCTCAAGGCAGTGTTCTTGCACCTTTATTATTTAATGTATACATTGGTGACTTAAAAACATGCATTAAATTTTCACATCTTCTATGTTATGCAGATGATTGCAAAATTTTTAGGCATATTTATTCTATTAATGACTGTTTTTTACTTCAAAGTGATATAGATAATTTCTTGAATTGGTGTGAATATAATTATATAGATATAAATATGGATAAGTGCTCCATTGTCTCTTACTCTAGAAAATCTGAAATCTTAAGGTTTTCCTACTATATTGGTGACTCTAAAATTATAACAAATGATCATCAAAGAGATCTAGGAATAATATTTTCCAATAATGGGTCTTTTCATAATCACATTAATTTTATGGTGAATAAATCTCTTAAAATTGTAGGAACTATTTACATATATGGAAAAGCATTTAATAAATTTACAAAGATTAAACTTTTTATATCCTTAGTTCTTCCCATCTTGGAGTATGGTTCAATTATATGGAATCCTCATAACAGGAGATATCATAAGAATTCAGTCTGTTTTTGACAAATTTGTAAAATTAAATAGTTTAAGTAATGAACATTATATTGATTTACTGCTGAGAAGAAAAACAAGAGATCTTAAACTTCTTCATAAATTTATTTTCCAGAATATTTCTGTATCTAATTTGCTTTCTAATTTAGGTATTAAGAAACAGAATTATAACACTCCTTCTAACAATATTTTTGAACTGAAAATTTGTAAATGTGATGTATTAAAATTTTCTCCTTTATTTCATTTATCTAGAACTTATAACAAAGATTTTGGTAATGATGATATTTTTAATTTGGATTTTAAACAATTCATTCAAGTCCTCATAAAAAAATATTATCCTTAATTTCATTTGATATATTACCTTGTTATTTATTTGTGCATTTTATTGTTATTGTATTTTATTGGTATTATTTTTTTTTAATGCTTACTGTGCAATCTATAATTGGCTAAATGCTGTTGATATGTACATTAAATAAATAAAGAATTGAATTATTATTATTATTATTATTATTATTATTATTATTATTATTATTATTATTATTATTATTATTATTATTATTATTATTATTATTATTATTATTATTATTATTATTATTATTATTATTATTATTATTATTATTATTATTATTATTATTATTATTATTATTATTATTATTATTATTATTATTATTATTATTATTATTATTATTATTATTATTATTATTATTATTATTATTATTATTATTATTATTCAAATTATATCAAATGGGTTTTTCTACTAAGCTTGTTTATTGGTTTCAATTCTTTCTTCATGGTCATACTGCATACATTAAATTTAATAATACTATTTCATCTAATTTTAAATGTAATTTGGGGATTCCTCAGGGTAGTATTTTAGCACCTATGCTTTTTAACATTTATATGAATGACCTTAAGGATTGCTTAAAATCTTCTTATCTTTTGTGCTATGCAGATGACTGTAAAATCTTTTAGAAGAATCACATCTGTGTTTGATTGCACTCTTCTTCAAAATGATATAGATAATTTTAGTGCTTGGTGTGATCTAAATAATATGACTGTTAATTTCAGTAAATGTTCCTTAGTCTCGTATTCTAAAAAATCTGAAGTTTTGCATTTTTCTTATTTTATTAATTCTCACAAAATTATTTCTGTTGAATCCCAAAAAGATTTGGGAGTTATATTTTCTAGTAATGGATCCTTTCTTCCTCATTTGGAAATGATTATTGGTAAGGCTTTAAAAATTATAGGTACTATTCTAAGGTTTGGTTATCATTTCAGTGGTGATACAAAATTTAAATTTTTATCATTGGTTCTTCCATCATTGAATATTGTTCAGTCATTTGGAATCCTAGCTCTAAACAGGGATGTAATTTATTACAATCAGTGTATAATAAGTTTTCTAAATATGTTTCTTTGGGAAATAAAACTGTTGTTCATCTTTCTTCTAGAAGATAATATAGAGATATTAAATATCTTTATAAACTTGTTAATAAAATAGTTATTTTATCTAATACAATTTCTACTGTTATAATTAGATCTCATGTGCATGATACTCAGTCTGCTTCTGTTTGTTACATTAAAACTTGTCATTCCAATGTTCTTAGATTTTCTCCTTTGTTTAGGCTACCATCTTTATATAATCAGATTTGTAGTAATATTAATTACTTCAATTTAGATTATAATCAATTTTGTAATGTTATTAAATTTAAATGTCAGATTTGATTGGTTTAACTTGATTTTGTTTATATATATATTAAATTGTTTTTTTTTTATTTTGTTATGTGCTTTATATTTATCCCTTTTATTTATTTGTTACTATTAATGTCTTAATAATAATTGTTTATATGCTGATATTTAATTTTACTTTAGATTTTTAAATGTGTTAATTATCTTTTATTGAAATATGGCACATAATTATATTAATAATTTGTCATTTAAACTCATTTATGTATTTATATATTTGTTATGGTGCAATACTGTAATTGGCTTTATGCTGTAGTTTTGTACGGTAAATAAATGAATTGAATTGAATTGAATTATTATTATTATTATTATTATTATTATTATTATTATTATTATTATTATTATTATTATTATTATTATTATTATTATTATTATTATTATTATTATTATTATTATTATTATTATTATTATTATTATTATTATTATTATTATTATTATTATTATTATTATTATTATTATTATTATTATTATTATTATTATTATTATTATTATTATTATTATTATTATTATTATTATTATTATTATTATTATTATTATTGTTATTGTTGTTGTTGTTTTTGTTTTTGTTGTTGTTGTTGTTATTATTATTATTATAAATTTCACTTGTGCACAGCATATTCAAACTTTTTTTTCTTTTTTCATTTTTTGAAAGATTTTATATAATCTGGCCCAATTAAAAAAGCTAATTTGGCAGAAATGTATTTTGGGGATCATTTTTGTCTTTTTCTGATGCTTTTATTTATTCTCTTGTTTAATGAAAATTAATGTTGAACAGTATGTATATATTCAATAATGCATAAGCATTTTTTTAGAAAAGGAAAAATATGCCATATATGATTGGAGCTTATAACAGGGCTGCCTTTTTAGCTACTTTTTAGTTATATCTAGTAAATTTTATAGTAAGTTTTTATTGAATCTAGTTAATAAAAATTTCATACAGAGGATGGCTAAAAATCTGGCTAATATATGAGTTCTTCTGGAGAACTTTTAACAGAGTGAAAATGTTAAAACCAATTCTTACTAATTGAGTCAGTCCGATTTCATCCATTTCATGGAATATTCTCAAAAAGTGTTCATAAAACTGCATCTGTACATATTTTCAGATCAGTATGAAATGCAAATACATCTTTTTGATATATTATCAAATTCATCCTTCAATCAATTGCCAAAGCAAAAATAATATAAATGGATGTTTAGAAATAAATGGTTTTAAAATAGAACATTTAAAAATTGTTTGGTAGATATGAAAGAAAATCCTAATGCTGCTCATTAGAAAATATGCAAATCTGATATAATGCAACATAGTCTGACTTAACTATGTACATAAAATTAAAAAAAATTATCAAAGTAACATTTCTGAAAACAGTGACATTAACACAATATTTTAAAATAAAACCAAAATGTAAAATATTAAGATTTGGAGGAAATATTTCAAGGTGTATTAACTATCATTCTGGTGTTGCAAATATGAAACACCTGGTTGACTCCAGTAAAAAAATAATGTAAATGACAGTAAAAATAACCACACAAAAAAGAATTATATTATGTGTTCATGCAGGAGATAGAAAGTTCAGCTTATTACTAGATAAATCTAATGATTTCACCAGAAATAAAATATTGAAAATTATATTAATTTACTTTAATAATAAATATAATAGTATGATGTCTACATATTTAAGTTTGTCAGAATTAGGAAAAGTAAATGCAAAACATATTGTCAGGCATTCAAAGTCCATATTTCTTAAAAGGAGATTGAATTTTTTTTTTGGAATCAGCACAGTTAATGTACAGGTGATAGTAGGAGTCAATCATCCAAAGCTAAAATTTCTATACTTGTTTTAGTGAAATGCCAATCACTCAAGTTGGCTGTTTCTTCTGCCCTTTTTGGAATTCTTACCAGAAAGTTTAGTCTATATTATTTGAAACACATAAATTATTTACCTATTCATTAACTAGATAATAGATTTAATGATCCTTTGTCAGGCAACAAATGAATATAAAATGCTTTAAAACATCCTATGAATTGCAACACAAAGTAGTTACTCATAAAACCTTCTGTAGAAACAACTAATAATCACACCCTGCAATTTTAAAATTTTTGGAAAAGTGCTATATTTTGAGAAAAACCTAGCAGTTTTTATTATCCATACATTCAATAGTAGAAGTATAGTGCAAGAATAAATTGTCTAACAGTGTTGATAAATTAAAAGTATTAAATGATATAACATTGCTTGTGAAATTATGTGATAATAAATCAATTCTTGTTATTCATAAAGTTGATGTACTTACTTGCAATATTGAAGAATTTGAAATAAAAAAAAATTGAAGACAAAGATCCAAGGCAAAATTATTGTCATTAAAAATTATGTATAAAGCAGTAATGTCAAAAATTTTAAATTAAAGTCTGTTAAAATATTTTGAATTTATATAGAACATATTATTTTTCAAGCATTGGTGGTCAAGAGGTCAGCGTCGACTGCTTTACAAGCAGTTGTTCCAGGTTAGCGGGTTCGCTTCCCAGCTGATGCTATGACACATGAGAAAAAAAAAAGTTCTTCAGTCTGTTAAAGACTAGAACTCTCTTAATTGATTTATCACAGATACTTTCATAATTTTTTTGCAGTTTTAATTTTAAAAAAATTATTTAATAAGCTGACAAATAATTCTGAAATTTAGAATTTCTAGATGCAATTCTTCATAAGTGCTTTTAAACTGCAATAACAACATTGACAGTTCATCAATGCATAAGGTGAAAAACTGTTAAATGGCTTAAATAATATAAAATTATGTTTAAAAAATAAAATGTATATTGAAACTCTTGTTTGTAATTTTGTGCATATTTAGATAAAAAATATCAAATGTTGCTGCAAATTATAAACACTATAATAAAGATATTAGCACATCAGCAAAATACAGAAATGTTGTTGATGGCATGGCTAAAGTGGACATAAAAAGACAATATGAACCATTGATAAAATTGGGATATCAGTAATATTATTAAGTTTAGTTTTAGAATCACTGATAATAAATCTTTTTTCCAAAAAATTTTATAACATTCTAATGCTCTTAATTTTAATGTAATAAATATTTGTACATAAAATTTTTTTTATATTTAGATTTTAGCTAAAATTCTAGCTCGAATAATTCTAATGATAAATTGTGTCATACCTATCGATAAAATTTTATTCAGTATTGAAACCCGCGATTTATAATTGATACATTGATTTTTAACGGAGTTTAACATCTATATTTGAGCTAATATTAATATAAAATCTTTAATCTAATAAATAGTTATATTAATATTTTTATCCAAAAGAAATTATCATTAAGATTATACAAAAGTTGCACACAAATAAATTAAATATAATAAATAAGATTAATTATTATTATTTTTTTAAAAAGAAAAGAAAAGAGACATATATTAAATAAGTTTGTGCGCACAATTTAATATTATGCAAAATATTGATTGTGAATTCAATCTTACATGAAGCCAAGATTTGACATTAAGTCATTAGCTTTTAAATGCCTTAAACCATATCAATAAATGTTAAAAAATATGTGTTTATAAATTATTCAAATATGACAAAAAAAAATTATAAATAGCTCTGTATTTTTATCATGCAAAATATATCTTTATACGATTTTAAATTTAATCAATATATTGAAAAGAAATAAAAATAAAATTGAAAAACATTACAATCTTAAATTTTGTTTTGCTTTATAATCATTTTTCTAGCAGCCATACTATTTCAATAAATATTAAGTAAGCCATTTATTTAAAATTAGTTTTCAAGTCAATTGAATATATATATATAACATTTATTTAAATAAGTTAATTCTTTAAAAGATTTTATTCCTTTTTTTTTTTTTAAATCATTGTAAGATTCGACGTTATATGAAATTTGAGTGTTCTAGTTATATCATCATCATCATCATCATCATGATTCATATAATGGAAGCATTAGATTTCAATAATTGCATTCCATAGTTAGTTATAGATTTATTCGACTGCTTCTGGTAAATTAGTTGATAAATAGTTTCTAATTTTTTTGTAAAGATAGACGATTTGATAGCATATTCTAGAAAACTTCTGTGACAACAACAAATATCCTTCAATAATCGCAGACTTTAATTTAAATCTTGTTACATACTGCAAGCTTAGGTTTTAGTACATAAGATGATGAAAGATTGGAATGAAAACACACGTTTAATTTAGCAATGTATCATAAATGTATAAAGCAGCTTTGGTGGTTCATTAACACAGGAGAAACTATACTGACACTAAGTTCACTTATTTGTGTCAACAACACTTTTTCTTCTCTTTTAAAAAAATATTATATATATTTTCTAAAATTTTAAGCTTACTTTTGCACCAATATTATTTGTTGAAGGGTAGTTTCTTATCAATCAAATATCATCCAACATCTGCCAGCAACTTAAATATTTCTGGCTTATCTTTTAATTAATTTTTATTTTTAATTCTGATTATATTAAAAAAAAAAAACAATACCATCAAACATTAATTTAAATTTATCACTAACTCTTATTATCTTTTTTAAATGAAATAGTTTTCTTTGATATAACAAAAAAAAAAAAAATTCTTGATTTAATTATCTCATTTTTTAAAAAATGTAATAATATATTCTTAAAATTATGTTTAATTTTTTTTTTCTTTTCCAAAAAAAATAATATTGACATGCATTACTAAGCAGCTAATTTATTCTTCCCAAAATTTAAATAGTCCTTATGTGACTCCATTTCAGCATAAATCACTCCTTCTTGTGGGTTGAATACAAAATAAAGTTGATTCACTCTTTTTCATCCATTCAATTCTACATTGATTGAATTTGTTTTTTTTTTTTTGTGTTGTTTTTTAGATCTATAATACATAAATTTATCCTTATATATTAAAAGTAATTTACAAAGGTTTAGACATCTCACAGATACATGATAGATAAATGTTATTATATACTGCCCATAACATTTATGCAGGAATCTTTATCTTTTCTAAAAGTTCCTTTCTGTTGGGTTTTAAATACTCTGTACCTTTCATCATGCATTTAACAATTCAGCTTGATCTACAATCTTTCTGTCAGTGAAGATGAGCATAATATGGTTCAGAAAATTACACCTCACTATTCTAATAATCTGATTTTCAGATAGTAGATCAGCTGTTACAGCTTTCAGCAACTTGCATCCTGAAGAATGGCATCTATATCACTCTGAACTGACATTTTTCTTAGGATATCTAGGGTGCCTTCATATATATATATATATACAACATCATTTACATGTACTGGTTCATATAATTAACTATTTTTTGATAATTATTTAATTAATTCATTTTCTAATTTTATTCTTATATTTACTTTATACATATAATATGTACATTTATAAAATATTTTAATTATAATTTTTAAATATTTTTATTTTAATAATAATTTTTTGTTATTTATTATATTTTGAACTTCACATATTTTTATATATTATTACAGGCTGAGATTGTTGACAGCTTAAGGGTTGATTGTTAACCAATTATTATAGGTATTTAAAATATATATATTTTCTACCATTTTAAACAAAAAGTGTATAAAAAATTATAATTAAATATTTTACTTGAAGTATATTATATATACTTTTAATCTAGATATAATTAGAGGGGATTTAAACCCAGATTTTCAAGCTCCCTTTAGTCATCAGCTCCATCTTATACAACGTTTACACATGATCACATACATGTGAAAAATATAAATGATCTCTGATATATATTTCATGCTGAACTGGCACTCATCAGTTGGTCCAGATCATCATCTCCCACACACATATATAATCAGTGCTTGGTTTATATTAAGATAGCAATTCTTCAAACTTTAATAAACAGGCTTCAGTCTTCTCCAACTCTTCACCCATCTACATCATTGAAAATCTTGTGATAGCATGTTCAAAGCCCTTGTTTGATAATTTTTTGTCATACCCACGTTGACCATAAATCATTCTGACCTCTCATATGCAGGATCGTAAGCCCATTTAATTACACAGAAGAGGAATGGGCAGAATACAGGCTGAATATTTACAATATGTAAATACAAATATATTATATATACTTTTAATGTAAATGTACTTAGAGTGGACTTGAACCCAGACTTTCAAGTTCCCTTTAGTCATCAACTCCATCTTATACAACTTGGTACACATGAACCCATACATGTGAAAAATATAAATAATCTCCGATATATATATATTGTGCTGAACTAGCACTCATCAGTTGGTCCAAATCATCATCTCCCCCACACATATATAATTAGTGATTGGTTTATATTAAGATAGCAATTCTTTAAACTTTAATAAACAGGCTTCAAACTTCTCCAACTCTTCATCCATCCACATCATTGAAAATCTGGTGATAGCATGTTCAAAGCCCTTGTTTGCCAATTTTGTTGCCATACCCATGTCGACCATAAATCATTCTGTTCTCTCACATGCAGATCCTTAAGCCCATTTAATAACACAGAAGAAGAATGGGCAGAATACAGGCTGAATATATAATATGTAAATATAAAGATATCATATATACTTTTAATGTAGATGTAATTGGAGATTTGAACCCAGACTTTCAAGCTCCTTTAGTCATCAACTCTATCTTATACAATTGATACCCACAACCACATACATGCAAAAAAGATAAATGAATTCCAATATACATATTTTGTGCTAAACCAGCATTCATCAGTTGGTCCATATCATCATTTCCCACACACATATACCAATCAGTGCTCAGTTTATATTAAAGATAACAATTCTTCAAACTTTAATGGGCAGGCTTCAATCCTTTTTACTCTCTAATTCTTCAGCCATCCATATTATTGAAAATCTGGTGATGGCATGGTCAAAGCTCTTGATCGTCAACATGGGTATGACAACAAAATTGGCAAACAAGAGCTTTGAACATGCCATCACCATATTTTCAATAATGTAGACAGCTGAAGAGTTGGAGAATAGAGAGGATTGAAGCCTGATCATTAAAGTTCGAAAAATTTATATTTTAATATAAACTGAGCACTAATTATATATGTGTGTCAGAGGTGATGATTTGGACCAATTGATGAGTGCTGGTTCAGCATGAAATATAACATTGGAGATCACTTATCTTTTTCACATGTATACAGTCATGTGTATTGGTTGTATAAGATGGAGTTAATGACTAAAGGGAGCTTGAAAGTTGTACAAATCCCCTCTAATTAAATATTTTATAAATAAGCAAATACATGTCTAAAATTAATATAATAAAATTCGGAAATTAATTATTTATTGAAAATTATGACAAAATATAAATAAATAATTAATTTAGCCATATAAAAAATGGATATCATGTATATTGTACTGGTCAAAATCATGTGTTCATTTAACAAGATCCAGAATCCAAGCAAAATATAGCAATCTAGCATGTGTGAGATATACAGGTCTGGAACAATACTAAATGCTAACCTATTTACCTGTGCTCCAAGGTCTCTGACTATATGAACAATGATTTTGAGGATACTAATAAGCTTTCCATAACTCCAGTCCTGGCAATGAGAACAGGAAGAGCAATGACTTAAAATCAATGATACTAAAATGATTAACTATAATTGTAATATGAACAAAGAGTTTAATTGATAATAATTTGGGAGAGTCCATTAATTAAAAGAATATAAGATAATTAAATCAATGAATTAACGCTAAATATTCAGACACTGAATATAGCAACATACCATAACAGATCAATGATAGAACATAAATTTATAAAACAATTAAATATGATAGTTAATTATTATAAATGAAACAAATACATGTAGGAATATCTATCTATACAATCATTACTTGTTACATAACTGAATATAAATACAGTGTTTAACACATAGATGAGTGTTAGTACATGAAATTTGGTTGGTGCAGTTAATACACCAAGGTTAAAAAAAATATAGTTTAACATTAGCAAAATATCATGAATTTATATATAACAGATTTTATTACAACATTATATATATAAGCAATAATTGATGATGTGTTATTTTAATAGCATGTGTGATCACATTTCTACTAGATTTGGGAGATCACCCCAATGAGCAGGAGTAAGATGGTTCCACTTAAATAAAATGTTAACTACATAATCAGACCTAAATAATTAAATAGAATGGTTGGTGAAAGGCATACAATTACATCTTGCAGATAGCATTGCAGGTTTATAAATAAATCAATAATAAAGCAATATGAATCAAGGCAGTATTACGTTATCATTTACAATAGCAGAAATGAAGAAAGTCACTTAAGACACTCTGGTGGGCTTGGTCATATTTGCACAAGAGTGAGAATATGCCTGCGTGATGGCCAAGACATATCTCTGAATAATAGTGGTACAAATTAGCATGTTGGGGCAGTTTATCTGTATTTTCCCATACACTTATCCATTAAAAGTGCCTGAAATCGATCCCCAGTAGGAAAAGCATCTGCTTTGTAAGAAGTAATGAGGAGTGGGTCTAAGCATTTCAAAGATCCCCAAGGTGCATGGAAAAGCAAAAAAATCAATGAATTAAATGATTGTAAAGATATATTTATAATGCCTATAACATCTGGATAGTTTGTGTCATTAATGACCATGATAAACTAATTAGTACCTGTATAAAATAATATGCTATCATATGCAATGGAAAAGATAAACACAAACCATCCAGGCAGTTAACCAATGCTGGATCAATATAAAATGGGTCATGGTCTAAACTAAAAGGAATACATTACTCTCTCTCATATTTCTAAAATATCTCTCTACATTTCGATAATGATTAATACACATACAATTTGATATATTGTTTATATAAAATAAAATTACTGATCACACACATGCTGATAATATCTTGAATATTAAATTCATTTATGATAGATTTTACTTCAATAAGTTGGCAAAACATAATTCAATTATTAGGTAAGGGTTTAAATTATAGTTAGCAAGGATAACTAAATACAGGCTTTAAAACTTCATCTGTCATTTAAATAGCAAACAGCACTATAGAAAAAATTGGTAGAAAACCTAGTGAGTTTTTTTAGAATAATTGACTGGCAAGTAACATTTATGTCTCCAACAATTCAATAGGAGAAAACTATGAGTGGTAGGGTGAAGCTACTTGCTGGGTTAGATACCAACTTGGCATATTAAAATAGATCAAATAACAAACTAAAAGAGAAATAAATTTCAATTTAAATTGGTGCACCAAAGTTAAAATGAACTTAATACATCTTTTAAATTAGATAGTAAAGACATTACTGAATATTTATAGAATAGCTTTGGAGAAACAAGAACAGAAAGCTTAGAAATATATTGTTAAATTGAAATGTTAAAATTAATAAAAAGTTCAATGGTTGGCAACAATGCAAAAATTTACCTTGGCCACATTATTAATGTGAATCAGGTGTCAGTGGATCATGTATTAGTTTTTCTGGAAACAGGCATCGGTTGAAATTCAGGAAAACATTCTATTTGAATGGTTCACTCAATTGGTTTAGTTGTTTTGGGCTTCAGCATTATGAACAGGAAAACAAAAGTCCCAGAGGCATGGGCAAGCAAACAGTCATTTTCTTTTACCTCAACATAATTTTATTTCCCAAATTAAATTTGCATGGACTATGTTGGCACTCTGACATAAAAATCAAAGAAAAATTGCACTGATAGCCAAAATTTCAGCTATTTATACATAATGATCCTTTATTTCTTTTATATTTTTGTTTAGATGCTAAATCTGATTAAATTCTTGCTAGCTATTGTCCCAAACTCAGTATACTTGGTCATATCTTAAATTGACCCACATTTCCATATATGATAACTATTTGAAAACCAGGCACTCTTTACAAACCTGGAGCTTAATTGTAAATATAGAGGATTTGAATTCAGACTTTCAAGCACCCACCAACTATCCACACTATCTCATATAACTGATATATATGACCACACACATGTAGAAAAAATAAATAATCACCAATATACATATTTCAGGCTAAATATATATGTTGGTGATTATTTATTTTTTCTACATGTGTGTGGTCATATATATCAATTGTATGCGATAGTGTGGATAGTTGGTGGGTTCTTGAAAGTCTGAGTTCAAACCCCTATATGTATGGTAACGAAAAGCTGATCTCTTAGCCAAGTGAAATTTTGAAAAGAAAATAGTCTTTTGTCCTTATAAAATTTTATACATTCCTTTAAAGTATATTTCCATATTTGGTAATGAAAAACCAATCAATTAGCCAAGTAGAAATTAATTAAATCATTTTTATTTTTTTCAATTTTTGTACATTTTTTTAAAATAAGACACTGCCAAAAACACCAGATTTGACGATTACGATGCATTGCGATTCGCAAATATCAATTCTTTCTTATAAATTATTACTAAAATTATTTGAAATATACAAAATATTATAAAATTAAAAAATATTATACATTATACAAATATTATAAATTGATTTGTCTTACAGAAATTATTAATAAAATTATTTAAAATACACCTAAGCTTATTGATTTTTCATACGCACATACGCGAATGCGAGTTGAATGGGTAGACGAAACTAAATAAATAAATGTCTACTTAATTTACCACAAATATTTAACTTTTGGTATAGATCCATTTAGAGTCGTATACCCATACATCTATACATGCTACCGCATATTGTTCGAGATGGGTGTCCATTACATATATATATAAGTTGGGTTCAAACCCGTGCTAGTGCTTATATAATTGGCACTAGGTAAAGTACAAATATGTACAGCAATATTTACAGCGTCAATATATGGCATATTATATTGTATGTAGCATTGCTGCTGTGTATACATAATAACTTCTTAATGCTATACTAGTAAATATAATAAAAATATAATTAAATAGCAATAAAAATATTAGCAAAAACAAAATTTACAAAATTTTCTTTATATCACAAACATGATTTTACCTATTATACAAATAAACCTTTTCATGTGAAAACTACAAAATATATACACATATAACTACTCACAATTCAAAGGCAACTGCCATTTATTCCTAACATTAAAAGAAGATTGATGGCCTCTTGTAAAAACCTTTAGTGTTAGAAATGCTTAGCAGTTGCTTTTGAATTATGAATAGTTATATCTGCATATATATTTCTTTTTATTTGAAACTTTAACTTGAAAACACTTATTTGTCTAACAGATAAAATCATGACCATGAGATGAAGAAAATTTTGTTTTTTTGTTAATATTTTTAAATTATTTAATTCTACTTTATATATATTATTGACTTTACAACTTGTGTACTAGTAAGAGGCAACAATTCCTTGGAAGTGGCAAAATTGTTGTAAACTTTATGAAATAAATCATAAAAAGCCACATATTCCTTCTCTGTCAAAACTAGACTTCAGGATGTCATTAGCTATTTTTTTACATAATAAATCTTCATTGTATTGGATATTTTTAAAAAAATCTTAGTCATTAAAAATAATACATTTATGTTGTGTTTAATATTTCATATTCAGCATTAATATCACTTGACAATAGCAGAATATCTTAGATTCTTCAATGATTCAATTTTTTTGATGTGAGATTAGAATAAATGCATTTTTTTCAAAATTGGATAATGAAAGTACAATAACATTTTCCCAATGAATATACAAGATTATATATAAAATTTTAAAATGATTGAATTAATTTGAATTTTGAACAATATGACAAAAATAATTTTGTTTTCCATGAGTCATAGCCATAAAAATATTACTATCATTACTTGATGACTGTTACAAATAATGAGAATAGTCTTTCAAAAAACTAAAGCTTATTAAAACATTTATATTCTACAATGGCAGGAATTTTATTAAAGAATTTTGCTTCAATTTTAATTTAACATGAGATAGATAAAAAATTAGATTAAATTATTTTTATTTGTTATTTTGTGAATATAAAAGCAAGAAAGATTCATTTTAAATAATAAATTCACATTTTAACAAATAAAATGTGAATTAATTTATGTTGAGACATAATGTGGTGAGTTTTACTTATAATAAGTTAAGAGTAATATATTATTTTCTGCTTTTTCTCTTTTTTTCATGAATATTTGGATGAACCATAATAGTATGTTAATCATTTACTCCAGTTTTCTTCCATTTAACAAAGTTATTTTTAATAAAAAGTAATGTATATCATAGTTTAATTTTTATTATTAAGTGTGAGGTGTCATCAGAGAATAAGAAAAAATGTTCTTCTAGTCAATCATTACACATTCTTATTGAAATTTTATTTTAGTTTGTCAAGATAAAAGGTACATTTTTATTTATTTTGAAAATAGTTTCAAATTATTATTTCACATATTTCAATGATATTTTTATTAATCAATCAAAAAAAAAATTTTTTTTAAGATTACTAATCTTTTTTTAAGAAAAAAAATCAAAACCCACATAGTTAAAATGAGGGGGAAAGTTACTACAATATTCTAAAACAATTACATTTATTTTTTTATACTATTTCTTAAAATATTATTAAAATTTCATTATTAGACCTGTGACTCTGTAATATTTTTCATTAATTTATGAATTTTCATTAGCTAATATTATTATTCAAAATTTATATGATAAATTCTTAAAGTTATGGATTAAATATCATTAAGGGGCATCACTAAATTCCTAGGCTGACCTTGAGTACAAATGTGGTATAATATTTAAATAATTTCAAGACAATTTTCTGAAGACTTAAATTTTAAAATTATAATATAATAATATATATATATATAAGAGAGTTTAATATAATAATATATATATATATAAGAGAGTTTAAAATATAATAATTGAAGACTATATTGCTTATGTACATGAAGAATATAATTAAATAATGAAATAATATATATATATATAAGAGAGTTTAAAATATAATAATTGAAGACTATATTGCTTATGTACATAAAGAATATAATTAAATATTAGATATTGAAACATAAAAAAATTGGATTTATTTAGTCTTTGAAAAAAATTGTTAGCAAATAGAACATTAGACATTAATGAATAAAATGTATACATTGTAAAATTTAAGTATAAAAAGATGTTATTTTAATTAATATTAAATATTAAAATTCAATGTAAAACACAATTACTGTCTGAATAATTAGAAAACATTTTTAAAAGATTACCCATTAATTCAGGTTTTTATGATGAAAAATAATGTTAATGAAACTAATGTTTCTTTGCATTCCTTTTAAAAAAGATGTATAGTGAAATTAAATTGTTATCATCTATTTAAACTGTTTTCTTTAGTGTTAATACTAGAAAAAGCTTGTAAAAATATTAAAATTATTTTTCAAACTCCTATAATTGGTTTGTTTCACTTACTATTTAATCCATCATAATTTTGTTGATTTACTGATGTTTATTTTATCAAAAAATTAACTTTTATTTTTTATGTTTTTAGCTTAATGCTAAGTTTCATTATTCTATTAAGAATATTAAATGCATAATTATATACTTACATGTTATCAAATAAAATTAAATAACTATAATTCAGACTGAGTAATTTTAATGTTTCCTTATCAAAATAATACTTTCTTAGTCTCACTTTTGTTTTGTTTTTTTTTGCAATCTTTTAAATTGAAAATAATTCTTCATTATTTTTAGATCCTCACAATAATCTCATTAATTTGTATCATAGAGGTGCTGATGCAAATATCAATAATTTGTATTTTTATAGAAGTACTAATGCAAATATCTAGATACTCCATTTTATTCAAAACAAATATGTTATCTCTAGTAGTTTCACAAGCTTTCATAGTATCCTGCATATTCTATGAACTATGTAACATAAGAAGTAGTAGTACATACTTAAACATAATAATATAAAATATAATAACTTTACATATCTCAATTTTAGTCATTTTTAAAAGATCATCCATTTTGATATCAAAAGATATTCAAAGTCATATATGTTGTTTCTAAGCTAAATCTAGTACAGTAACAAATGTAACAGACATATGACTTTCTGAGTAAAAGTTTCATATGCATTCCATTCTCTATAATTTTTTGAATAAGGCAGGGGAATGCTTGTGGCACCGTTAGAACACAAGATTTATAATACTGAAAATTAACAAGTTTTTTAGTGATATATTTTTTAATGTTTTAAAATCATAAATATAGTTATTAATCTTTTCTTAAAACATTTTGATAAACAGTTAATTCAAGTGATTGTATTGAGTTAAAGCTTTATTAAAAAAAATACATGTCCAGCATAAATCTCTCATAGTTTCAAACTCTAGCTGGAGTGAACACATTAGCATCACCAAATTATTCCTAATAAATAATTCCTTAATTTGCTTGAAGGAAGACAAAGTCTCATGACCAAAGTTGAATTCAGCTGCAAATAAATAACTTAAAATTTGTTCCAATACCTAGTTATAATATATGTAAATAAACATTTATTTTTAGCACTGTTTCTAATTGTAATAAATTTAATCAGCCATTCAAGCTATTGTACGCTTTTTTTACGAGTGTTAAATAATAAATGAGTACTTCCACTTCCAACACAAGATATAGTATTTAGGAAAGAATAAAATGAATCGACTTATTCAATCCAACCCAAATGCTTATATATGGGCAAATCTTAAGTACTATAAGTGAAAGTGTGAGGATAGACTACTCACTTTAAACCACTGTTTACGATATCTGAATGAATGACGTTGATGAAATTATCTAGAATTTACTAGACATCACTCACAAATGAAACTTTAAACATATGTAAATAAACATTTATTTTTAGCACTGTTTCTATTTGTAATAAATTTAATCAGCCATTCAAGCTATTGTGCACTTTTTTTACGAGTGTTAAATAATAAATAAGTACTTCCACTTTCAACACAAGATATAGTATTTAGGAAAGAATAAAATGAATCCACTTATTCAATACAACTCAAATGCTTATATATGGGCAAATCTTAAGTACTGTACATCATTCATTCAGATATCGTAAACAGTGGTTTAAAGTGAGTAGTCTATCCTCACACTTTCACTTACAGTACTTAAGATTTGCCCATATATAAGGATTTGGGTTGGATTGAATAAGTGGATTCATTTTATTCTTTCCTAAATACTATATCTTGGGTTGGAAGTGGAAGTACTCATTTATTATTTAACACTCGTAAAAAAAAGCGCACAATAGCTTGAATGGCTAGTTATAATGTAAAATATAATAAAGACAAGTTTGTCACTAACATATTACACTGACACTGTAATAAAGTAAGGATGATTATCATAAAATTTATCCATCCCCTTCAAATGTTTTCCAAAGCTAAACTGCTAAAGCCTAAAATACCTCTTACATTCATGTTGGATTTCAGGGATGCCCATTATTTTAATACAGCTAAAATAATCAACCAATGGTTGAATGATCATCTAGAATACAGGGTATACAGTATTAAATCCTCATTTGGATTTTGTATTAAACACATTAAACTTAATTTAACATATAAAATAGCTTTGCTGGTCATCATGAAACTGTATGGATTGATCAACAGGAAACTATCAATCAACATTATTAAAGCTGAACTAACTAAACAAAACTGCTCTCAAGAAGACATGGATTTTATGCTAGCACTTTTATCTTGGCTAGATAGCAACATCATAGCCACATTTAATAATCAATCTTATAATATGAATAACAGATGGTCCATGGGTCTTTTCCTCAATGATATCATTTCCAGCCTATATCTAAACCACTTTGAAAATAATAATTTCACTTGGCACACCTTCCAGATCTCATACACACATGTTACATCAATGACATTTTCATTGCTGGGCCAAAGCTTTTAATTCAAAATAATAAAGCCAATCAACAAAGGCACTCAGCTTTTCTGCTTACAATATATTGAAAAAACTCATGCAATGTCTCACATATTTAGATTTAATAATACAAAGAGACATCTCATCTTGATTATTCCATTCATATTAAACCACTTGAAATTTGTGGTTTCATGCACCCTAATTCAACTGTTCCTCAATCTCTTAAACATGCAGGTCTATCCTCCTTTCTATTCCATAATCATGCTATATATAAACATGAATTATCTTGCAAGGCAAACATAGAATTATATCCCAAAGATTTTATATCTATTGGATTCAAAAAAAGTTTTCTAAAAAGAAAAAAACACCAATTTTACAACAAATTAAATTCTAATTCTACTATTGATGAGAGACCACGGCTTCTCCTGCCATTCCTACATTAACAAAAACTTTTAATCAAACATTCTAATTTATTGCCTTGTTGTCCATATCCCCTCCCCATCGATCAACAGATTGCTCAACAACTTCAAGGACAGGCTTGAACTTGAACTCACCTCTAGCACTGTTTATAAAATTAAATGCCCCCAAACCAAATGCCAATAAATCTATTATGGTGAAACTTTAGCATCCTTATCTACATGCTTTACACAGCATCAATATCTATACAAAATACCTTCAGACAAACCAGAACACAGTTCTATCTTCATAGCATATCAAAATGCCACCAATTTATTCTTTCTTCTGCAACCATTCAATACATGGAAAGAAATGACTCAGAGGCAAATCAGAGAAACATGTTATATGTCCAACAACAATAATGCTATCAATCACAAAGATTCATCTTTCCCATCAACTGTATATATATACACATTCATTTCCCCATTATTTTCCAATGTTATCTGGCTATAAATAAGTGAATGTCATAAATGCGCTCAGTCATATATTTTTTATAAAACTAATAAACGTCTTTATTAATGCATATAAACGCATGTATTATGTCTGTTATATTTTATATATGAGAAGTATAAACTGTTAACTCTTCATAAATAACAATTATATATATTTTATAAACAATTTTCAGACTTATTAATTACTAAGTGCAATTGTTTTGGAAAGTGAATTTGATGAAATATAATATATATATACCATTTTATTGTTCTTTTTTATTTCACATTTCTGATAATTGTAACCAGTGTTGAAAGCTCTTTTACTAAATTAAAAATAAATTTCAAGAAAAATTTAATTGGCTAAACCAGACTTAAAGTTCTTACAATCTTGGTTCTAGCACATAAAAAGCATCCAAATACTTGAAAGAAGTAATTAGTAAAACAGGCAAAACTCTCTATACGTATTGCCACTCAGTACAAGACAGAGTAATCAATAGATGCCAGAAGGCTTGTGCATAAAATTCCCATCTAGTGCCTACTCATCCAACATCCCTAAACTAGTTTCTGACTTGTGGCCTTCATCAGTGAGGAGCCTTGGATCTAAGAGCACTGCATCTAGATCTTAGGATCTAATGAAACCCTCCAGCAGGCATCTTTTATCTCTACTTAACTACAAAACTATGAGATTTAAGTTGAAAACACCATAATATTTTCAATCCAAGATCATCAGCTTATATAATCATATAGGTCTGAACTCAGTTCAGTACCTATATATTTTGGTGTTTTTTGGTTCTTTAATAACCATAGTCACCCAATCCTATTAGGCAGGATTGGTTTTAAGCCAAATAACATCACATGATCACTATTTCTTATGCTTGCTCTTAACTGTTATTAAAATAGGCAAAACTCTCTATATGTATTGTTACTCAGTGCAAGCCAGAGTAATCATTGGATGCCAGAAGGCTTGTGCATAAGTCTTCTGGCATCCATTGATTACTCTGGCTTGCACTGAGTGGCAATACGTATAGAGTTTTGTCTGTTTTAATAACAGTTAAGAGCAAGCATAAGAAATAATGATCATGTGATTTTTATTGGCTTAAAAGCAATTAGTAGCTAAATAAGTGAAAAGATGAGGATAAAATATTTTTAAAATGAATGAGTTTATTAATTTTTTCTACACAAATAGATAATTAAAATTTGTAATGTAAGTGTAACTCAAATAATAAAGTTGAATAGAGTAGGAAGTATTTTATGAATAGTAAAATATTTGATGACTGTCTAAGTATTTAATTATTAAACTTTTGGACACAATTTTAAATATAATCTAAATATTTTATTATTTATATATAAATAATTATTTAACTATTCAGAGCAATTTAGAGTAGTGGTAAAGTGACAAATTTAAAGCTAAAAATTCTTATAGTTAAAATTTTTATTCCTTACACATACACTTCAAACATATAGTTAAAAATATTTTTAAAAAAATTAAATAACTTCCAAGAGATTATAGGGTAATCTCTAATCTAATAAATAATTGGTAATAACTATTTGTAAAGTGATTATTGTAAAATGTTTGAGTGCTAGAGACCACTATAACATCATATGACTACCATTTCTTATGCTTACACAACCAGAACACAGTAATAACTTTCTCAATATAATATTGCCACTTAATGAATAGATACTAGTGCCTACTCATACAATATGCCCAGAACTAGTTTCTAATATAGAACTTTCATCAGTGAAATCCCTTGAATGTGAGAGCACTGAACCTAAATCTTTATATCTAATGCATCCTTCCAGCATCCATGTCTTATCTTTTTAGTTAATATTAAAGCTATAAGCCTAAACCAAAAACACAGTAATGTTTTCATTATGTTATTTGAAACTAGTTCAGAATTTGTATATTTTAGTGGCTTTGTTTTTTTTTTTAATAACTATAGTCACCAACATCCTTTGGCTAGGATTTTTATTAGACAACTATAATATCACTTGATCACAATAGTGATTTAATACCAATCTTATGTTGGTGACTATGATTATTAAAATACCAAAGAAACCAAAATATGATTTGGATCTGCATGACTATATAAGTGAATTAGTTTGGATTGAAAACATTATTATGTTTTCAGTATGGGCTCATAACATTATAGTTAAAAAAATAATTGATGTAGAAAAATCCATGAAAGCAATAAACTAAAACCTAGTCAAGTGATGATATTGGATAAATAGGTACTAGGTAGGGGTTTTTATGCACCAACCTTCTAGCATCCATTAATTGCAATGGCTTGAAACAGATGGCAACATTGTATAGAGAAAGTTGCTACTGTATTAAATTTAGTAATTGTAGGTTAAATTATAGTAACCTGAAATATCCTGTATTTCATTCTCATCCGAATAAAATTTAAAAAAAGGGTACAGATTATTTAATTGACTGATACTATTAGTTGATCAAACATAAAATATGTAACTACAATTATGATAATCAACACAAAAATGATCCATTATTCTTTTAAGGGTACTCAATAAAAATTTTACTAGCTACCTTTATTTACTCACATTCTTCACATTCCCTATTCCAAGTATTGGTATTCCCTTTTAATGTTGTTGAATTTTTTAATAATAAAGACATAACCATCATAAAAATAGTTAAATATCTATTTGTTATTTAATATTATCTAATTATTTGAAGTAGTTATGTATCAAACTTTTAAATCAAACTTTATATGGGAATTTTTCATACCCTAAAAATTTTTTAACTGTATTTTGGATTTGAATCTCAAGTCAGTCAAACATATAGCAGTTTAATGTATATATCATTAAACTTCAAAACTTTATATGTTATTATAAAGTATTATATTTTTTCTTTACTAATAGTTCTTTATTAATGCTTTTACTTTTTATAATTGCCCTGTATGGATTAGTTTAGTGGTCCAATGGCAGGATCAAGAGATGAAATTTTAAGTCAAGACTCAGTTAAACAAAGTAAAGCAAGAACTGTGTTTGATCAACTGAATAAAGCTGTTATGCTTAACCTTGAACTAAAAAATAATATGCAGTCTGAACAACTAATCTAATGATTTTTTTTTTCATTTGTGATTTAGTCACTGGTAGAGTGACACCCAAAGAAACTCAAAAAATAAAGGTTCCTTTATTAATTTTCATCTGAATAAAATTTTTAAAAATTGGTCAATTGAATGGACCTGTTTTGCTCAAACTATTCTTGAGCAACTGACTACACAATTTTTCTCTATATATAAAATATGATGAAAAGGTTGCACATTCATCTTCTATACTTATAATTTGGGGTTCAAATCTAGGCTAAAAAATTATTTTAACAATCTTAGAATTTTTATCTTAGGCTGCAGCCACATGATCAATTAGTTAATCATCCAACACTGGTTGTTAAATGAGTATCTAATTCTCAACGGTGAAAAACTTTTCAAATCCATGCCATCTGGCAATTGGCACACCAGATAAGTAGTCTTTGCTCCTCGACTGTTTTTCTATAAAGAGCTTGTTAAACAATCATTTGCCTTGCAGTAGGATTTTTATTTAAACAACTGTTTAATTTTTACATAATATTTTGAATTGGGCACAATTTTATATAAGACAATTGAAAATATAGTTTTCATATTTATTTCTATCTAAAATAACATCTACTTACAAAATAAAATACAATACATAAATCATTAATCATAAATAAAAGTGATATCAGTTTGTTACGTGATATTCTATTCTTTGTTTCAGTTCATAAATAACTCCAGGATCATTTTTTTAATAACAATGTTTTGTTATTTTAATGCACTTAAAAAACATCAATTTTCTTGTCGGTATATTTCTTTTTTATCTAATTTTTATACTTGCAATATCTTTCAGTGTACTCAAAGAAACTTTAATCAATTATTTTTATCTCTTTAACTGTCAAAAGAAAAAAAAAGAAAATCAACAGAAATCAAAAACATGAAACCTCGAGAGGAGTAAGAAGTTGGTAATTCATCTTCATAACAAAGAAAAAAGGATGCTGACAGAGGCAGAGTTAGTCGATCATATCCAAGTTAAGAGTTAGGCCACTTTCAAAGTATTCAGCTGTCATCTATCACATTTATTTATAAATGACAATATAAACTTTGTCAGCAATTTATAAACACAATAATCAGAATTTGTAGTTATATAAAAGGTCAAATACACAGATATATATATATGCTGATTTTTTTAAAAAAAATGTATTTAGCAGTAAAAATATTTTTCTATAAAATATTATCATCAAAATTTTGCATAAGTTTCAGAATGGGATTCTAAATATCTTGATATCTTTTTAGATAGAAAGGTCAAATTGGATAAAATGCTGCATTTAATAAGTTAAAATAAAATATAATTCAACAAAGTGATCCAACTATTTTAATTAAATCAGTTATATATGACACAGCTATTATTTCGTTACTTTATCATATGATGTAAATCAAGACACTGACTAAAATTTTGTTTAAGAATTCTCTACACAATTCTAAAAATATGATATTATAATCTTCAATTTGATATCTATTGTTATATTAAATTTATTATAGAAAGGGCTGAGACCCAATTTATAGTAAGAAAAATTATCCCAAAGACAAACGAAAAAGTATAATATTAATTTCTTTCGTTGAGAAAATATATTTAAAAATAGAGTATAATGGAGAATTAAAATTTAGTAAAGCATAAAATCTTAAAAAAAAAAAAGTCCTGCAAAAGTTAAAGACAGCTTTACAACAGACTAAAAGCCAACATGAGATATATGCAAGCATTTTGTATTTCAAGGATTAGTTTGTATAGTCATAACAAAAGAATTAGAATCACCATTCATATTTATGCACAGCAATTTATGTGGTAATTGTCATCATTAAACACAATAATTTTTAATAAATAACAACTGAAAATTTAAAACTAATGTTTTTGGTTTTTTTTTTCAATTAATAACTATTTTTAAAAATCATAAATATAGGAATATTCTTGTTAATTATACAAAAAATATATTTAAAAACAATATACACAAACTAGTGTTTTCAAAAAAAATATGTACTGTATGTAATGACTAAAAAAATGTAAATATTATGCATGGCTAATTATTCAAAAAGCCAGTTTCTTAACCTTATAATGGTAAATGAATAGCAGTTTTCCATTATAGGAACACAATTTTCAATTCTAAATGACTCATAACTGATGCATCTTTAAAACTAAAAACTGTCCCATTGTTTTTAATTGTCATCATTTATTATCTTATCAAATGGAAGGATTTATGGTTTTTTTAACAAAAAAAAAGGTGATTCTTGACAGAATTAAAGTTTATACTAGATGAACCTATGATTTTCTTATTAATTAGAATTTTATAATAAAAAAATCCTGATAATTTAATAAAATACATAAAATTTAAATAATTATTTTTTACTTGTGTAAAGAGATTATAAATTTTAAGATGTAATTTTAAATGATGACATGAAAGAATAAAGTACATTAAGATATTGGCTAATTATGATCCATTGTCATTAGTGATAGTCAAGTATTATTGTTATTTGGTTAAAGTATTTTATCACTACTCCTCTATGCCACCTATTGTAAGCTTTAATAATTAACAGATGCCAGATGATAGTGCTTAATAAATCTCTATCCTATACTATCCTATCCAATATCTGCAGACTAGTTTTAACTTATGGCTTTCATCAATGAGAAGGTTTGGATCTTGGAATAGTTGAATTGTACCTTCAGGATCTAATGCAACTTTCTTCTAGAAACTATCATTTGCCTCTCCATTATATTATTAAGTTATTAGCCCAAACTGAAAAACAAATATTTTTAATCTTATCCAACTAGCTTATATAATCATATAGATTTGAAATAAGTTCAGTTTCTATATATTATGGTATCTTTAATTTTTTTGACAACTATAGGCCTCTCTACTTTGTGACCAGGATTTGGTATAAACCAATAAAACATCACATGACTTTATCAAGTGATTCCAGCTTACTTATTGCTGTTTTAATGGCATACACTTTTCTTTCACCACTTCTATGCTACCTATCCAAATCTTCTCACTGACCAATACTGTAAACTTAAAACTAGCACAGAATAGAGATTTATTAAGTGTTATCATCTGGCTTATATTAGTAATTAAAGCCTATACTAGATGCCATACAAGTAATGAAAGAAAAATATATACCGCTAAAACACTATGTAAGTTTGATTCATGTAATAGTCATGTGATACATTATTATACTGGCTTGTTACAATAATCTGCTTTTAGAAAAAAAAATACAAACGAGTAATTAAATATATTATTTTTATAGCAGCAATGCAGTTGAGTAAATACATATACTAATTTATATACATTATTTTATTTAATAATGTTCCTATACTCTACCATTCTAAATATTAATGTAAAATAATACTCATACATTTTCACATCATATTCATGATCATTCTGCTGACCATGAATATGATGTGAAAATGTCAAAAGGGTGCTTGGTATAATATCATTAAAATTTTATATTTAAACTCTGTATGAATATTATTTTACATTATTATTTTATTTATCTATTTAAAAATCAAAATATATAAAACATGATTACAAATTTATTAAAATAATTTTTTAAACATATTAACAGATAGATAAAATTTTTCAGAATTATATAAGTATTTTAAAATTAAAACAATACATTTTTCATTTATTTTTATTCTTATTATGACTACAGTGTTTTAAATAATTACCATCAGTCTAAAAAATAACAAACTTTCATCATTATTTGCCATCATTAGTAAATGAATATGATTATGAGGACAAGATAAAAAAGACGTCAAGTGTTGATGACCTAGCAGTTAGCATAGCTGCCTTTCAAGCAGCTGATCCAGGTTCGCTTCTCAGTCAACGCATTTGACATATGAAAAAACAAAGAAGAAAAAGTTTAAAATGTTAATTGTGAGATTTACCAATCATAAATTCTCACATATCACATGCTGATCCTGTAATCTATTTGACATCTTATAATGCTGTCTTAAACATCTAAAGCTCTTTTTTTACAAAATATTTAATATTACCAACTAATTATGACAACTACATCATTTTAATGATAACGATTAATAATGAACCTCTTTTAAGTAACTATAATCTTTATAAAAATTAAACTTATCAAGTAGATAAAGTTTTAGAAAGTCTTTAACTTTTTATATGTGTCACATGTTCAATCTAAGAAAAATGTATTTTTAATATCATAAATTCCACAATATCAAATTGAACAAGTTAAAGAACATACAAATTACTTGTATGATTTCATCATTATATTCTCAGAATTTTCCATAGAATCTTTAAATAAAATTCTTTTCAATCTCATTATACCACATACATTAAAAAATGTATATTTATCACACAATAAATATGGAAAAATAATGATTTTATATATAACATAGCTGAAGTACTTATATCACTATTATGTGATTTTCTGTCTTTTAATTTATTAAATGCAGCAACATAATATAATCTATGCTACACATTTAATATCCAGAAATATCATTTTATCTAAAGAGCTATTAAGATACTTAATCTGAACTATATTTTCAAATTAAAAATAGCCTAATATTCTTGTTCGATCATTAGTTAATAAAGAATTTGAATTTTTTAATGGTGATTAAGTCTTTTCAAAATATTTTGTACTGCTTATATTACATAATTATCTAAAAAAAAATCCTCTTTATACTTTACACTATATTTTACTTAATTGTCTGACAATTTTGACATTCTAATAGTCATTTTCAAAGCTATTGTTCTTTTTCACTTTTATGTACATAATCTAAATATATATTAAATTAATGGGAAAGTAACTATAAAGTCTTCATGAGCTATATATAAATTAATAATTCATCATCAATAAAGAAAATCTTTATATCCTTTTTTATTTATTGATGGTGAATTATTAGTTAATATATAGTTCAGAGAGAGTTTACAGTTACTTCAATCTTTAATTTCATAATCTAAATAAATAAAAAAAGAAAAGAACAGTTCTGAAGATTATTTGACAAGTGAAACTGTTAAATAATTGAATTGAATAAATGTCATTGTGAAAAGTGCAAAGAAGTACTTTTTACAGATTTATTTAACAAAGTATTTATAGGTTATATTCAAACTGATTAACCTATAACTTTTGAATTGGCAAAAATAGCCCAATATGTAAATCTAAAATTATTCTAAAGATCCATCATAAAAAATAATACAAAATTAGAACTGTTTTATATTCTTTTTTAGCTTTAAGTTTACTTCATTTGCTTTAGATTGTTTGCCACTAATATTAACATTTTCTTTCATATAATAATGAAGCAATCACATAATATAAATAAACTGTGAAGTCATACTAATTTTAAATATTGTCACAAATCTTCATAAACTGAATAAAATGCCTTGATCAAATTAAAAAAGAGCAATACATAAACCACAACTTTGCTTATGACCCTTTTCTTGCATCAGCCTGGCAACAAAAGCCATACCTATAAAGATTTTTATTTTCTTATACTTCACTGAAACTCAACTCTGGTAATTTTTCACCTATAACTAAAATCAATCCATTCAAAAATAACATCCTAGTATATTTTACCACAAAATTTTCTATATACTTTATTTTTATATGTTGGAAAAATAAAAGAATTCTTAAGACAAAGAGAACAAATGAATAATTATATAAAACTCACATTTTTTAAACATATATATATACATTTAGAAATGACTTGAACTCCGATATCCAACCTCCCTAAAGCTATGCATTCCATCTTATGCAACAGATACATATGACCACATACATGTGAAAAAGATAAATCCATCTGGATATACATATTTAATATTGAACCAATACTCATCAATTAATCCAAATTATCATCTTCTACACATATATACAATCAGTGCTCAGTTTATATTAAGATAGAAAATCCTTAAACTTTAATGGACAAGCTTCAATCTTTTCCACTCTCCAACTTTTCAGTCATCCATATCATTGAAAATCAGATGATGATGAATTTATTATAGACAATATACTTATATTTGAATATTATATATATTAAAGATTTATACAAATAAAAGATGTAAACATATATTTCAGAAATGTTTTTTCATGTTTTTAATTTTAGAATTATACTAGGAAGTTTCAGCTAGATCATTCTATCATATGGGTGATAGAGATCACACTAGAATGTTGCAGAGACATCTGCAAATCAGAAAAATGCTAAAATTAGTAGTCTGATTGAAACACTAGTGCTATTAGTGATACCAATAATTATTTTTTTAAAAACTAATAAAATAACTTAAAATAATAACTTTTAAATAGTCACTTTAGAATCAAGACTTTCTAACAGGTTCCTCTCTCACACAAAACACTAAAATAGAAAACATTTCTTAACAGGTTTGCCATATTCCAAATGCTATGGGTTTTAGTGTTTTCCGTACTTGTTTGGCTATAGACCGACCAACTATTTAAAAAATATCTTAAACCTATTCAGAAATCTAACAAAAAACTTTTTTCATAAAGATAAGATATCAATATCTAATCAAATAATCTTATGTGTTATTTTATTATTCAATCAAAAACCTCATTCGTGCTCAAGAGAATTCTTTTACCAGGAAAAAATATATGAACTCTTTTCTCTGGTGCATACACTGAAATACCATTAATTCTAGTACTCCAAGTTAAAAATCTTAATTGTATTATTTGGAAATCTACAAAAGAGCAATTCTAATTAAATGTCTATTATCTTTAAAATCAATAAAAAGATTATTTGTAAAATACAATAATTCAAATAAAAAAAAAAAAAACGAAACAATAGTTTAAAATGTTTTTCATAAAAGGTGTTAGTTTAATATTTTATTGTATATATATTGTGTGTGAACATAACTTGAATAAGAATCTTGTAATATAGTTGTAGTCAAGTTTTTTCTTAATAATTTTGAGGCGCTGGAGATATCTTTGTCCTGCATGTATAGGATTTAATGTTGTTTAATCTTTTTATTTTTATCTATATGTAAATTTTAAAAATGTAATTAATGAAACACTATATTTTAAGAGAAACCTAAAATTTGATATTTAATTTTTAAAAATGACTGAAAGTTTTGCGAAATAAAATTGAAATAAAAAAATTAAATTGTCTAAGTTATGAAATGTTATACATAAGAATTAATTAACTATAAATATTAATGACATCAAGCATGTAATACCACAGTAATAGTAATTTTTAAAATCTATGTCTAGTCTTAGTGCACTTTTGTCTAGATCTTTTGAATTAATAAAATTATATATTATGCTGATATTTTTTTGTAGAAAACAAAATATATAGAAATATGATCATCATAAATCAGAAAACTACTAGGGTTTTTTTTTTCATGTTTTTCTGCATATGTTTACCACAGATTTTCATGTGGGTGCAATAAAGTTTTAATCTAATCACTTCATTTGAACTTATTTTTTACAATGTTTCTTCTCTCTTGACAGCAAATTAAGAATTGCCTTGGTTCATCAATTATATGTATATAAAGATTCCCATATCTATAACTCATGCTATTTGGTTTTTAAGTTTTATACACATTTGTGAATATCCAAAAATCTGTGGATAATGTCTACATTTTGTACATGTTTATGATAAATAATTATTTAAAAATTATAGATACATATTAAGACATTAAAAAAACACTTAACAAAAAAGTAGAACATTTTATCCTACAGTATATCTTTATATAGTTTTAATTTATAGAACATACAAGTCCAAATGCATTACTAAGATAATTTTACAGGCAAGATTTCTAAATAATCATTTAAATAAAACATGTAAATAATGCCCTTTTTTTTTTATAGAAGATTATCTTAGTAACATATTCAGACTGTATGTTCTGTGAATTGATTTATATTCTTAGCATTACATGTTTCATATCCATAAAATTATTTGAATTATCATACATAGTTTAAATATTTTTAATATATATATATAATGTGTACATACTTATAATTATTTAAAAATTGCATGTACATATTAAAACATCATGATTGATTATATGTAAAAGTTATATGTAAAAGTTTTCATTATAAATAAATATATAATTTTAAAAGTAAAAATAAATCTTACTATCCTTGTTCTTTATTCCATTTATAATGAAAATTGAAGATGATGAAATGCAAAAACTGCAATATTTAAATGATGTTAAATTGATCGATTTTAAGCATGCTTATTTCTAGGTAAAAGTAATAGTCATTGTCTTATGACTATTTACAATCAATTACCATTGGTTATATTATCAATTTAGATAATTAAAACGAAGATTAAGTTCTCTTCTGAAGATAGCTTTAGTAGACAATAGAATATCATAATGAAGTGATAACAATTCATTGTCAGTGATATTTAGCCAATTATTGTCATTAACATAATTTATTCTATCATTTCAATTATCTTTTTTTATTTTTATAAGATTGACCCATATCCATTTAATACCTTTATTTTTTTTACAAATAATATATATATTAAACTCTCAGTATTTATAGTGCCTATGTAATATTGATTGAATTTTCCTAAAATTTTTGCTTTTAATTTGAAGCAATTCAAAAGCAAAACACTACAGCCTCGGATTAGATTTTATTCTCACTTCTATGAAAAAAAAAAGATAATAAGAAATGTACTATTAAATGCATAGTGGGATTAAAAATATCTCAGTAGGAAAAATGTTTAGCACACAGTAAATGCCAGAGATTTGGGAGAAAGAAGCAAAAATAAAATGCCACTTGAATTCACTGACGAGTCATAATCTAATCTTTCCAACAACGTAGTGGAAGTAATTGCTTTCAAATACTATTATCCAACTGCTCAATTACCATTTAAATTTATTGAAAGATGCAAAATAAATTTCATATGTTTTTATTAGCTAAGAATTTATATTACAATTTTTTAAATATTAATAAAAATATATATTACAAAATAGTTTTTTTATTTTAATTAATGGTGTATAATGATTACATGGAGTGTGCATGTATAAGTAATATGCATGGTTTAGCTGTGTAGTGGCAGAATCTGGATCCCAAGGCTCTGAATCGCAGCTTCGCCTGTCACTCTAGTGCTTGAATTTCTTAAATTTCCGAGCAATAAAACATTCTATTTATTATTATCTATTAAAATCAGGTTCCACTTATTATTCCAAACTTCTTTTCGTTTATTTCCCTTTATTTCATTCTTCAATTCCTCATATATATTAATTTCTTCCAATTTTCTTTTTATCATTCATAATTTCTTTTAATATATTTATCAATTATTTCTTCAGACTCAAATATCTAATCAATTTTCTTTTATTTTTTTCAATATTTTTAGTATAAATAATTTATTACAGGTATTATTACGGATTTATATGTTTTTTAATATATGTGTAATTATAGTGAGAGATGGGGAGATAAAGTAGTATTCAAATAATTCACTATTAGGGCAAATATTTCTCCAACAGTTCTCCATAGAAGAATAGTGAAAAAGAAGCCATTACTAATAAAGTTTGCTAACTATCACATCATGAAGATTTTAGTGATTTTGAATCCTTGTTTTATCATCTAATTAAAATCTGTATATGCGTTATAATAGTGTTGTAATTGTTTTGGTTAAAAAATTTGTAAAGACTAAATAGAGGACTGATACGTCTATAATTTCCAATATCTTCTTTATCATCCTTTTTAAATATCAATATTACTATTGCATTTTTCCAATTATCTGGACATTTTTATCATTTGAACACTTGATATATAACTTTGCCCAGGAATTTTTCTACTTCTATTTTTTTTTTTAAGATATCAAATATAATTCAATCATTATCCTGAGCTTTTTCCTTCTTCATAAATTTAATTGCAAGTCTCACTTCATCCTTTAAAAAACTGGCCAATTCAGAATATGTAGTATTTGTAAGGGATACTTTGTTTTCTTTTTTATTGTTAAATAATTGATGTCATCTCTTTTTTAAGTAATAATTTCATCCTTTTTTCTTATTGCAGAAATATTTCCTTCCAATTCCAAGATGTTGTTTTACACATTTGATACTTTTATTCTTTTCTATAGTTTCCTTGCTAATTCATAATTATAATTTTTTATATCATTCTTAACTCTTTTTCATACCATTTTACAAAATTATAGACATTCAATTCTTTTTAAAAGATCATTTTTATATTTTTTTATATTCCTTTTTTCTTCATAAATTGTTTTGTTTCAATCGAAAATGTACTGGTAAATTTTTATTTTGTGCCAGCTATCTTTGTTACAGTTATTAAAAATGTATCAGTTATTTTTCTATTGATTTCATACAAATCTGAACCATTTTCAAAATATGTTAATGTTTTAATATTATTTACAAATTTTAATTTAAATTCATTAAAATGTTTAAGTGAAGATTAAGAATATTAGCTGTAAACATTGTTCTTTCTAACAATTGTTGTCTATCTAGTTTGCATTAACATGTATTTTATATTTCACTATTGATAATCACTTTCCATGTTACCTTTTTTAAAAACATTGCAATCATGAAATACATATTTTCTATTAGTAAAAGTATAATGTAATTCTTCTGTACCTTCATTTGGATGTTTCCAAATTCATTTTTGTTTAACATTTTTCTCAAAGAAAAAAATAATATACAGTTTTCTTTTTCTGAAAATTCTACAAGCTGTGGCATCTTTCATTTTTATCACAACAACTAAATTTACTCAAGCACTTTCATTTTTCAATCATTACCAAAATTAAAGCCATTCATGATAATTTTAAAATATTTGGTCTGATCAAAAGCCTTTGTTACATTTATATAAAAATCCTCTATTTCTTCATCACAATGAGAACTTATTGGACATAAACATAAATTATCTGCATTTGGTGTCTTCCATTAAGTTGAATAACTAATCTTGCCATTCTGTCTGATAAATGATCAATCTCCACAATGTTATTTTTCCACTTTTTATTTATAATGAATCCAATTCCACTTGTGCCTCCATTGTTGTAGCAAAGTTTCAGTCCATTTTTGAATTGTCTCTTCATTTTTTTTCTTTTAACTTCATAAAATTCAACAATGTACTATTTAATATTAAATAGTGATTCCTATTTGTGCAGTCTTCTATCAATTGAAAGTGATTTGCATTTATAAATATTTTTAAAAACCAGGCAAAACTCTCCATACAGTATGTTTAGGTTTGTAATCAGAGGGTTCTTAGCATCCTCTAATCTTTGGTACCAGCTGCTGCTTTGGTTGGTGACTGTTTTATTTTATTATTTTAAAAATAAACTCCATTAAGCATAAAAATAATTATTCTATAAACAAGAAAAAAATGCATAATTAAACAAATTACATTATACCATTACTGAAATGAAAATTCTTACAGGATAATAGAAACTAATTAATTTTTTTTTTACACAGATTAATAATTAAAAAATATTAAATATGAGAAAATTAAGGTTGTTAAATATAATTCAATTACAAGAAAAAAAGCTAAATTATGTTCTGTATTTTATATTGGTGCTGGAAAAGAAATCATATTCCAAGTAGCTACACAATATTAATAGGAGCCAGGGCTTAATCTCGGGTTTTAATTTTAATAATTTATTATTAAAAATGGATTAAGTTTTGGAGATGTCGGTTAAAAATAAAATGACAACTCAGAAACCAAACATAAATAGGATGAATATTGTCAAACTTATATTAGGAAACAGTCTTCTTTGAATTTTCAGTGAGAACTGCTAATGTAGAAGTTTGATTTTGTGTAATAGCTGCTATAAACTGGTGATATGTACATAAGGTAGTGCATTTATAGACAAAATTATCAAGTGTTTCTTCCCTTATATATAAAGAACATATTGCATCAATATTCATAGATGCTATTTTTCCATCTAGGAAGGCTTTGGTAGATAAAAGATTTGAGCTTGATTTTTACTTAGGGTCTAAATGCCAGAATTTGAATCTACATGTAATAGCTTTATTAGAAATCATGAGAAAATAATAAACTTCCTTAGGGCCAATTTTGGTGATCAAATTATAGGCCTTCCAGTAACTGACTTTTTTTTAAGAATAGTATGAGAATGGAACATGTGTATTTGAATATGAAAGTCAATAAATAAGAACCATAATTTAGTTTTGCCTCCATGATTGTAAATATCTGTTTAAAAAAAGTTTTATTTCCATACACATTCTGCTTTTAAGAAAATTCAATTGAAGTTTCAGTTAAGAACTATCAAACAAGTGAAAATAAAAACTACAGTGTTTCTTGATCTTAAACTCAGAGGTAAAAAGTCAATAAACTCGCTAGTATGGCTGATGGGTGTTGGTAAGTAGTCCATTCTTGTTCTTATATTATATAAATAATCATATGGTAAAACAGCTGCAGTGACAAAAGAATGTATGGAATGGACTTTAGGAATTCACCTTGCTTGGTTTAAAATCTCAAAGAGGAATCAAAGAGTCTTCTTTCAGTTTACAGAAAACTCTTTTCTGCAGCTATATATATATGTAAGTCTATGTGAACCATTCTTTTAGCTTTTCCTATGAATAAGAATGGGCAAAATATTATATTACTGTAATTATAATATATCTAAAAGTGCTTGCTGATGTTTCAATAACATACTTTTTTTTTTTCAAGGAAGTAGTGATTTGATTTTGAAAAAGGGGTCTGAAAGTAATGTAAAGTGATTTTATTTATTTATTTATTATTACTATCCACATAATAATTTTATATCTATTAAATTACAAATGCCATTCTATCAAATGACAAATTTTAGATAGTTTAGATATTAATATAATTGATAAAGTAAATCTCAACAATCACATTGTAAATAAAAAATATTAATTTTTTTTATAAATACTTGATATATAACTTTTATTCCAGTTTTAATGATTAAATACAATTTTACTCACTTTTTTTTTTATGCAATAAACTATGAACTTCTTTTTAAACAAGCGTGCACATAATCTACTTTTTATTTTGGAGCAACTTTTCCAAAATCATTAGAAAAAATCCCCCCCCCCCCATGTATATCAACTGGTTGCTTTAGATGGCCTAAGCATATATTACATTTGAAAAATTTCTTTGGCATACTTGGATTCTTGCTCTAAAATAAAAAGTGGTTAGATATTTAATTTAACATTAATAATAACCCTACTATCATAAATATTTTAATTTTAAATATTCTAAGATTAGATCACTTCTCATGTTCAGATGAGAAGTTATTCAAGCTAAAAATTAAGAAAATTTGACAGATTATATTTTATGATGTATTGAGATAATATAAGAAAAATATTTTATCATTTATGGCAGTATAAGCAGACGAATTTGTTTACTTTTAACTGTTACAGTCTGCCTAACAATCAATCATATAATGTCACTAATATTGAAAAATTGGTGCTTAAAATGCAAGAACATGATTTTAAAATCAAAATAAATATATATTTTGATTTTATAAATTTTCCCCTCTTTTCTTCCATAGCGTAAGCTTGTGGTTAAAACATCTGTAGAGGTCCCTGCTATCGCATTTTATACGCATATTGTCGAGGTTATAGCCTCAGTAAATATTACGATTAATTTCAGTTTTTTTTTCAGTTGCAATAAATTAAAAAATATATTGCTAAAATAATTATGTTATTCTCAGGTATAATATATACTTGATTCATAGGTGGAAAGTAGATGAAAACAATAAAATCTAAAAATAATAATATAATAAATTGTTTTATTCTACTGAAATTTGAAATAATAAACAATTAAATAATAATCGTGAGTTATCTACCAAAAAGCAGATTTCATATACAAAACATTTTCCAGGCTTTTCTGTCTATTGTTATACATTTTAAATACTCATTGTCATTTCATTATTTAAAATTAGTAATTAATTTATTCCTTCTCCGAGCTTTTTTTTTTTTTTCTATAATTCTTTTAAATACATTTTTTATAATTTCTCTGCCTTTAAATATATACATAAACCAGTTACTCTCATTTTGTTCTTATTATTCATGTTTTTCTCCTTCCAAACTTGATTGGAACCTGAAAACAATGTCAAGTTTTGCCAAACTAGAATTTAAAAGCATGTCATAAACAAGGTAAGTGATATACTAACCTTTACTCCATGAAGTCCTAAGTCAATATAATGGTTAAAATACTAAAAAAAAAAGTCATCTAAATATTTTATGATCAAACCTGTATTTTTTAATATTTTATTATTTAATGGCAAATTATAAAAGCTATTTTATAGTAACTTTCTAGATATTCTACAGCAGACTAGTATAATAATTATGTACTTGTTTTTCTTTTCTTTTTTAATAAATCTAACAAATTTAATGAACTTATTTGATATCAGAGCTATCATTAATACATTGATCAGTTCTTGTGCAAAAAAATATATCACATCTTACGGTTTATAAAACTTCTGTAAAAGTAATATATATAATTATTTATATATATTAATAAACTGAACAGTTATTTTCTTTAAAAGAAAAAAGGAAATCATCTAAAGAGGTCAGTCATCTCAGAAAAAAAAAGAAGCTGTAAGCCATAGTTACTATCCTTGAAAGATTGAAACCGTGTGTAACTTTAGATCGAAATGGCACTGTCTGACATTATATATGCATTTATTGTATAATGAGTCCTTTATATTAAAAAATAAATAAATTATTTTAAGCCTTTTATAACATACCTAAAGGGCAATGCAGCCATATATATTGAAATCTTATTATATATTTTTGTTAACTAATGATATTGATGATGATAGAAAGTTTTATTTTTTTGTTTTTAATATCAACTACTAAAGATTCTTTAAATTAACACACCTGTAGATTATTTGATTTAAAACACATAATAATAATAGTACAAAACTTATGCACAAAACTAATACATGCAGCAACATTTAACATAAAAAATCAAGGTAAAAATGAATCATAGCCTAAGCTTTCCTGTAGATATCTGAAATCATAGAAAATAATAAATTTTAAATATGTATATGTTGTAACATATATAACATATGCCCATGATATAATTTAATTTTAAAAATGTATATATATATATATCAACCAAAAGCGATTAATAAAAAAATATATAATGCTATTATAAAAATTTAAAAAAGTATAGTAATGAATCTAGAGGGGGGGAGAGAGAGAAAGGGAGAGAGAGACAAAGGGAGAGAGAGAGACAAAGGGAGAGAGAGAGAAAGGGAGAGAGGGAGAGAGACAAAGGAAGAGAGAGACAAAGGGAGAGAGAGACAAAGGGAGAGAGGGAGAGAGAGACAAAGGGAGAGAGAGAGAAAGAGAGAGAAAGAGGGAGAGAGAGAAAGAGGGAAAGAGAGAGAAAGAGGGAGAGAGAGAAAGAGAGAGAGAAAAAGAGAGGAAGGAGAGGGAGAGAGGAGGGAAAGAGAGGGGGAGAGAGAAAGAGAGAGAGGGGGAGAGAGGGGGGAGAGAGAGATCTCAAGATTAACTGAATGTGCAAATGAAAAACTGGCTAACTGAAAAATGTTTTATGATAACACTAATATACAGTTAGATCACATGGGCTAAATTTATACATTCATATTTAGAAATGTTGATTTTTTTTTTAATTTAATATTTTTTCAAACCATGATTTACTGAAATTGGAGATGGTGATTCTGTCGAATGGATGGGTGGGTGTAGGGATATTAATGTGGTAAAAAAAATAATTTTCTTTTTCTTTTCCTATGTATTGATTTCTACTTTAACATATACCATTTACACCTTTCTTAAACACTTTATCAATACTTTTATTTATATCAAACTAACAGTTTCCACTGTTCTGCAGTAATCATCAGAGCTACAATATTCAAATGTATAATTATACAATTAATACTCTTATCCACATATTCATATATATAATTACACAATATAAAAATAAATAAATATACATTTTAATCTGATCATTATAAATATTCATTTCCCACTTTATTACTTTACTCTTTAAATAATTTTGTCAATATTTATTTTCTATCAATTTATTTTATATCACTTTATTTTATTTTTTAAATATATTATTTATTATAATAATTATAAATTTTAACATTTATTCTACTATTTAATACATATTATTATCATTTTATTTACATTTAAAATAAATTGATATAAAATAAATATTGATAGAAATATTTAAAGAGTAAAGTAATAAAATGGGAAATGATTATTTATAATAGTCAGATTAAAATGTATATTTACTTTTGTTCATATTGTGTATTTAATTATATATATGAATATGTGGATAAGAATATTAATTGTATAATTATATATTTGAATATTGTAGCTCTGATGATGACTGCAGGACAGTCGAAACTGTTAGTTTGATATAAATAAAAGTATTGATAAAGTGTTTAAGAAAGATGTAAATGGTATGATGTGATAAAAAAATTATTTTGATTATTTATTAATTGATCCAATTTTTATCAAATATATGTATCTTTTTTTAAAAATCAGGATTTTTTTTAATTATTTCTAAGAAAAAATTTGTTAGTTTTAGAAGGAACTTTAAGGAAATATATATCTACAGATATTTCAGTTTAAAGGGGAAATATATATATAAAGATATTTCAGTTTTTAAAAAAAAAAAAAGAAACTAATCAAAGAATATCACAATAAGTATTTTCAATAGCATTTAATGAATTATACTATTATTAAAAACATTTTCAATAAAATAGGAAACAGAAAAAACATCTCACTAGAGGTTAGAGCACTGATGGATGTGACAAAGTAGTTACGAAAATGTCTGATGGGATGATTTTTTTATCTCTTTGCTTTATTGTCTTTAATTTCTTGTTAAAGGTGTTAAAATTTCTTGCATAATTTATCAACTATTACTCTATTTTATTTTTTGTATTTTTTTATCTTCTTTGACCTCCTGTCCTCTAACATCACACTCGTATGCCAGCATCCGGTGAGATCAATAGGACCTAATTAACCTCAAAATTAAATAAATAATTAAGCAATTACATATTTATCTTAAAACTCTACTTCTTATATCGATGTTATTTCGTATATACAATTTATAATATTTTGTTATTAAATTTTTTTTTTAGTAATTAAATTAATAAATATAGAATAAAGACTACTTTTAAAACTAAATTGTCAGTAAAAATATAATTAAATGTTTAAGCTTTGTCAAACTGTGATTGATTAATATGTAATCAATTTTAAAATTATCTTGATATCAAATTTATATATATAAGACAATTTGAATAAATGATGTAAAGTTCTGCTTGCTGAATCATTATGCTTCTTAATTTAAATTAATATATATATATAGTGCAATGATAAGCACTCTCTGCCTTGTCTATAATTCGAGTTCAAATCTGGACCAAATAAACTTGAAATTTTTTAACAGGTGTAATATTATTATTTCACCTAACTATCTTACAGCAATCCAACTAAACATCCAATATTGGTCTGTAAATAAATACCTAGCTATTCTTCGATAAAAAATAAAACATGAAAACCCTTAAAACTCTCTCCACCTAGCAATTGGAAAACTTAGATAGTATTGTCTTCTATTTTATTTTTCTCTATGAGTGCCTTTTGGAAAGCATAATGGGACACTTAAAAACTGTTTTAACCCTTTACCCCTTCCTATTTAAATTTAAGACAATTGACAAGAAAAAAAGAGATTTTAATATGTTCATTAAAAATAATAATTCAATTTTAAATTATATATGACATCACTGGAATGGCTCCCATAATATATTTTATAGACAGAGAAAATTAAAAACTTACAAAATAAGTCTACATCAATAAGTTTTCTGTAGTTTTCATATATTTACATGTTTAGTATATAGACAGCTTAACTATTAAAAAGATATCATAAACGAATCTGTAAGTATTCCAAGATATATAAACTAGTAACTTTATTAAGTCCTTCAATTCTGCCCCTGAATCTATCAATTTGACAGTAATTAATGATGTGGTTCATAGTTTGTATTTGCTCATATTTACATAGATCAATGACCAAATAATTACATGTATAAAGCAGATGAACACAATAACCATGAGTTATCCTGAATCTGTTGATGAGAACCCAGTAGCATCTAGGAAGGACATAGACAAAAACTATTTAGAATTTCATAAGAATCCATTTTTACACCATAATTCTTTAATTGTAGATTTTTGGTAGAACATCCAAAAAGGGATCTTGATTTGAATTAGGTCTCAGGTGGTATGAGTTGTAATTATATGTTAGTCTATTTCTATTACCTAATATTAATTGTTAAATGTTTTTTAGGAAAATGCAAACTTTATTAAAAGTTTTCAAATACATTCAACTGCTAATAATAGCATACAGGTTAATTTATAGCACAACATTTTAGTGGTATTATTTTTCTCCCTTTTTCAGATATTTCTGGTCTGACCAGTGTCAGTACTACTGGGAATCTAATCTGAGACCTTTATATTTATGAAATTGAATTTAATATGATACACTAGCCAAATAGAAAAAAAATCCAATATTCATGAACCTAAAGATTTCATGTTTGATTGTCATGCCAATGCCATCACTGGCCAAAACACCTGAAAAAAAGAGAATAATGCTACCTAAAACATGGTTCTATATATTAACATATGTGCTTACTAACAACTAAATGTATTTGAAAAATTTAAAAAAAGTTTGGATTTTTAAAAAAAATTTAACAATTAATATTAAATGATGAAAATGATACAATATATATTACAATTAAAATATCATCATCATAAACTTTCAGAAAAACAGTATATCTTGAGCTATTGGAGAGTCCCAGTCCATCTGCTTAACAATTTTTTATATATTTGTCTGTGAAACAATTTTTCTTCTGATATTTAATGGAAGAATGTGTAAAAAAAAATACAGGAATCCACTGCAAAGGAGCAAATTTAAGTATGCCAATAATATTTCATGTGGAAATATTTAATTGAGTATCCAGAAGTTTATTGTAAAAACTTTTTTCTCTAAACAGAATCACAACAATCACTGATGCTAAAGAAAATATTTACATCATAATCCTAAGTAATGCTGCAATGAATTTCATAGCTGTGTAAGAACTGAATTGTTAACTGTGCTTAATTTCTACAGATTGAAATTCAATCATGAATGTAAAAGATAGCAGATTTTTTTTAACAAAAAAAAGAATGAACAGATTTATGAGATATAAGACAGCTCCTCATAGGGGAACAATAAAAGAAAAAGCATTATTTTCCAGCTTTCCAATTGAAGATAATAGGAGTTGAACAGTTATATATTCTTATTTTATCTTCCAGATAAATATACTTCCATATTCATTGATTAATCTGTACTAAATTAGACTGACTTGTTTTATCCAAATAAGATTAAAATCCATGTCATAGCCATGGTAGATAATTGCACAGCTACTTCATATAAAACACTTGGATATATTGAACTATCAATTCATTAGTATTATTATATTATTTTTCACATTATAGTGTGCCTATTATTTATTTTAAAAATTTTTTTTATATCTATTGTTGATAAATCACAATTTAAACACATAATATAATCATCTATCTTTTCGATTTAATAGAACCATCCCTAATCTTTTGCTTAAATCACTGCTGAATTATAATAGTGACAAGAGTCTCGTCATGGCCATCACAGACCCTAATTGCTCACTTATCAAATTCCCCATAGACTCATTCTGTGCAATGATCAAAAAAGGGTCTATGGGTGCGGGCATTCACAGAATACTAACACATCCCAACGACCGCTATATAGCGGTCGAGTTCAAAACTTGGGCCGAAAGGAATAATTTCAAAGTCAACAATAGGACCATCAATAACCATTTTATTTGCTATGTTGACTTCAATAGAACATCAGCATTATCTGGCAGGATAAAAAACTGCATTTCTGGTTTTGAAGAAGATCAGCTTCAAAGCACCCTCAGCCCATTTGGAAAGATATACAAATTTGTATATTTACCAGAAGATAGGGCTGGTGATGCAATATTATCTAACACTGCTGTGTTTGAATTGCATCTGAAACAAGGAATTAAACCTACAGATATACCCACTACCATCAGTTTCAAGGGAGCTCCTATGATTCTTACATTTCTGGGAGTAAGACCCCAATGCTTTGCTTGTGGTCAAAGAACACACTTGATCAGAGAGTGCATGACAAGGAATTGCTCCCACTGTGGAGAAAGAAACAACCAAAACCATAAATGTTCAGAAATAGACCGAAATGTGCAACCCTTACCCAAAACAAACCAAAGTGATAAGCAGTGTTTCTCAATAGACCAAAATATTAACACAACCAATTCACTTCAAAGAGATAACCAATTACTAAGTTTTAAAACTTCATTAAACTTACCACATACCACAAACAAACAAAACACACAAAAGTTCTCAAGTAACAATGTACCTATACCAACAAAGATAAAACCAAAAGATTTGAACACAGCTACACACAATCAAAAACAGCCATACAATCTGATACACACCAACAATCAGGATAAAATGCTACCTTCGCAAAACCATATACCAGATCTCAATAGAGGCAAGACTCAAAACAAAATAATTAAGAAGTCGTCTTGTAAAAACAAAACACACATTGAATCTGAGTATAAACCTAATGATGAAACTGAAATGGAGCTTACACAATCCATAATTATAAACAATAAAAGAAAATCTTTCACAAACCAAAAGATAGACTCAGAAGATGAGGGTTGTAGTTCCATAGCTCCAGCAAATACTATTAAATCTAGCACAACAAGCAGTATCAAGAAGATAAGAAAGACAAGTAACCCTATAATTCCAAACCCATCAAATGGAATAGATAGAGAAGACACATGTGAATCTGTCAATCTTTTTACACCAACCTTTTCAGAAGATTCTCAAGTCCTCCGACCAAATATAAGACCAAAGACCAATTCACCATCTACAAACCCGCTTGCGGTTATCTATAGCGGTCACCAACATAGTGCAGACTATTAATTGTAAGATTGTGGGGTTGAATATAAGAGGTATCAACTCCACTGCCCGTGTATATGACATAAAACACTGGTTTCAAAACAACCTACCACATATACTATTCATGGGAGAAACTAAATATCACATAAACTCCAGCAGTATTATCATGGAAGAACTATCCAAATTGGGTTACACTCAGTTTAGCACTAGTAATGTAGCAGCTGGAGGAGTAGGCATAATTATAAATAGTAAAAATGCTCCAGATAGTTTTAAAATTACTTACACAGACAAAAATATAATATCTATCAAACTCACATATGGAACTACCACCTTTAATGCTATATACATATACACTCCTAACAATGTCAGTTCATATATTAAAATAGTTAATAGCATCAACCTGATAATCTCCACCAGTAGCTGGCCAACAGTGATTGTTGGGGATTTTAACACTTCCTATGGAGAATTTGTCAATAAATACCTTCATCTTCTGAATAGAAGCTTTCTTAGTGGGGAAGGTTTTTTTCCAGATAGTGCTTTTTCATTCTATACCAGAAGACACAAATCTTTGATAGATCTGGTCTTTTACACACCCGAATTCCACTACATTATGGAGGCAGTGCTTCAGCCTGTAGCATTCTCTGACCACTTTGCAGTGGTCATCTCAATGCAAATTGATAACCTCACACAACTGAATCACAACAAAACGATTAGAATGCTAACAAAGGCCAACATAACTGAAGCCATCCCATCAGAGGCATATATTCTATTTAGGAAAATAGATATACTTTCAAGACCACCTGAAGAGGCTTGGTTTGCACTAGTGGGAGTTCTCCAAACTCTAATAGTCCAGTACTCCCGCAGGTCAAAGTGCCCAACCTCATTATTAAAGGACCTAGAGAACATTAATGCTCAACTTAAACAGTTCTCTACTGAAAGCAACTCGATAGATGACATCATCTCACTTAAGAATGAATATAAAGCAAAGCAAAAAGCCCTTGCTGAATATGTGTCTCTGAAAAGATCCAAGATATATCTGGCTCCTCAATATTGTTGGACTAGAGGATATCTCAGGTGGGCCCTGGGGCCACAGAAAAAACAAAATACTCCAATACTAATTAAACATCAGGGCACCAGCATGACTGGATACCACATGCTTGAAAAAATTAAACTACACTTTGAAAACAAATTAAAAAAACAAAACTCATCAGTAGATCATGATTGGACAAGACATTCATCCAGTGATGATCATTTGATCACAGTCCAAGATATTAAAAACAAACTATGCTCCCTTCCAGACAGCATCCATCCTGGAATGCATGGGATACCTAAATTTCTTCTCTCCCACTTAAGCAATTTTACTGTCCCAATCATCATGTTAATGATTGACCATCTTGCGCAAAAGCAAAGGTTCATTAAAAATTTATATCCAGTTGCATTGGTGCCATTTATGAAAAAGAGCAAAGACCCTACTGATATAAACAACATAAGACCCATATCCATGTCTCCACTCTTAATAAAGATTATAGAGGGTGTCATTAAAGATAAGATACAACATAAAATCCTGAGTCATATCATGCCCTCTCAGTATGCCAAAAAAGGCTCCTCAGCACTCACGGCGATTGGTGAAACCAAAATACTCTTGGATTACATCAGAACCAACAGAAAATCCAAGCCCATTGCCGTACAACTTGACATATCCGAGGCATTTGACTCAGTCAATATCAGCACACTGCTGAATATTTTGGAGGGCCTTGGTGTTCCCTCCCAGATAATTCAGATATTGGACAATTTACTACACAATAGGGAAATTCACATATCACTCAATGGAGTATATACAAACAGTTTTACTCCGAATACTTCAATTCCACAAGGATCTCCACTCAGTGCTCTCCTGTTTGCCTGCTACATCAATCCACTTCTTAAAGACATTGAAGATAACCTACCTGGAGTATATATACCCAGACTCAAAAGAGCGATCAAAGCAATCGCTTACATGGATGATGTCTTGATCATTCTGCCAACTCAGAAATATCTAAACACACTATATAAAATATTGGACAAATATACAAATCTATCAGACCTAAAAATAAATACAGGAAAATCCACAGCTTGGTCTATCCTATCTGGAAAAAAAAATCAAATCGCGCTTCCAAGCTGAACCACAGAAATTTCTGGGATTTAATATTTCAAAATCGCAATCAGCAATGTCTAAAGAACTTCAGGCAAAAATCCTCCAGTCCACAGACCAGATCACTAAGACCCTCTCAAAGGTATACCTTTCGCTCTATGGTAAGGTTTCACTGCTAAATATAAAGATTTACAGCAAAATTGCATACTACCTGCCAATGATGAATGCAAATAAAACATTCATCAAGAAAATTGAGCAATATTGCTCAAGATTACTATGGAAAGGACAAACTGTTTCCATCAGCATGAGAAACATGCAGGAAAACAAAAGATTAAATGGAATGTCACTACATTCCATCACTTCAATTAACTATCAGAAATCACACACTCTGATATATAATCTAGTCCAAAAGTATGGCCATGACCAGATCACTGAATCCATAATTCCTACCGACACACCACCCCCCAAAAAATTAAGCTGGCTTGACCATCTAATCCTGTCAACAATGCAACAAAATACAAATGCCCATAACAACTATCAAAGCAAGATCAAGCTATGGGATGCCCATCGCATCCTAAAACAAAATAATCAAATCTCTACTACAAGATTAGGAATAACTAATCACAAGCTGATTACCCTATTCAAGTATTGGGCTCTAGAACCAAAATACTTAGATTACTTACTTAAAATTAATCTGGATGCCATGCCGGTCAACTGGTTCCTCAGATATAAAAGATCTATCACCAAAGTCCAATCAATTTGCCACAGCTGTGGCAGGGATGAGGAAACATTTGACCACATAATTAAAACATGCATGGGTCTAGGTAATATTAAAACAATAATATTTAACAATTCAAAGATAGACTACTACAAAATACTTAATATAAAAGAATGCATTCGTGGAAGAGATATTCCTACAATCAGGCTGTCAATTTTCATCACCTATGCCATTTGGATTGTAAGGTGCAAGGCACAATACCAACATCCCAAGCCAGATGAAAACTCATTATTTATTCAAAGCATAGAGAAAATTAAACAAAGAGACAAAACTCTTGCCACAACATTCATTTTTCAAGAGACATGGAAGCTATATCAGACTCTCTAATAAAGTTAACAAAGAACTTAAACACTAAATACCTAACCTTGTTTAACTCAATAATGTTAGTTCCATAACTCATCTCCATATTTGTAATATATCATCCATATTAATTAGTTTAATAAATGTTTTGAGAAATATATCCATATAAATAAGTTTGTTTGTTTTTTTTTAAAAAAAAGAATCTATTTTTGTTTATTTAATTAAAAATAATAATAATAATCTTATTTTCTTTTAATTCAGTGGCATAAAAACTTACTTGGTTCAATTTAAAATTTTCTATTAAAAATTTTAAAAGATGTTTTTTTCTTTTGTTTGTAACTTTCTACCAAAATTTTAAATTTAAACAGAGACATTTTTTTTTCTCATGTATCATAGCATCAGCCGGGAAGCGAACCCGCTAACCCGGGAGGGAAGCGAACCCGCTAACCTCGACCACCAATGCTTGACAGACATTTTTGCTTTGTTTGTAATTTTATATTAAAAGACGTGTTTTTTGTGATGCCCTTGGTTGTTTATTACAGTAGAAGAATGCAGAAACTGGAGCTCAATGTCTATAAACCGCAGGACAGCTCTGTCACTTCTAGCCCTAGCAATAAACCAATTGATTACTTCTTTTTTTTTTCTACGTTAAGTGAAGTGATAAAAGTCACCATAAGGAAATGTGTCAATTTATTTATTTTACTTTTTATAATAAAATGATAATTAGATAAGATTATTTATTTTTAAAAATCTAATAGCCATATGAATTAATATAAATTTCAATTTTTAAACATATGTAATTATTATAATAGTTATATATATTGTACTTTAAATACATATACAAATGCAGGCACATTTTATAAATAACAAGCGTAGAATATTTTGAATCGTAATGTCTGAGGCCTACTTAAACCTAATGGTTAAGTTATACTTCATTAGTACTGTAATTTTAAAAAATGATATTGAATTGCTTCTTGTCTATAATTTTTAATATTTCTATTGTATTTATATATCTGTCATTTATTTATTTCATCAATGACAGCTCAAAAGTTAACTGTTTGTATATATTTAATTCTAATATTCTCAAGGATAAATGAATTCATAGTATTATTTCTGGGAAATTCTGTGTAATAAAAATATAATAGCTAAATAGTAGACATTTCAGTACAATAACAAGTACTTTCCTCAGAGCGTCTGCTTTATCAAATCATAAGAATGTGGTGAGATTTTATTCCTTTTTTTTTTTTCTCATTCTTAAATTCTATTGGTTGAAAAGTTTTAAAAAATATTTTATCTTCCAATAGCTTTTTCCAAATATTGTTTTTAATTCATAGGTTTCATTTATGCTTTTAGGATTTTTAAAAATCTTCATTGCTTCTCTTAGTAATCTTTGGTCATATTGTTGGATTTTTTGTTCAGAATACATATTTTATTAAAAGTGATATTTTGATAATTTAATGTGTAAATAAATGACTAATGAATTAGATTTTTCTCTAACTGCCAAAATTGCTCTTCCTTTCTTATGCTTATTCTATGATTGGTCTGCTCAATAGAATTTTATATATACCATGAGACTCCAAAGAAATTTACTCTTTAGGGCATGAAAATACTTCATTAATTTTTTTTAATGTAATATATATTGTGTGGCTATTTTTTTTTTTTAAATCATTACCAATTGGATCAGTTACTTCCTTTATATATGGCAAAACAGTCTTAATTTTTGAAGTATCAAAATATTTTTTCTTATTATATAAAAAAGCCCTATTAATGCAGCAGCAACAATTAGATTACATAATGATAGTTGAAAAATCAACATTGAAAAAGGTGTAAGACAGGGTGACTCCATATCTCCAAAACGTTTTACAGCAATGCTACAAGAAGAATTTTGTGGATTAAAATGGGAAGCTAAAGGAGTGAAAGTAAATGGAAATTATTTAAGTCATTTAGATTTTGCAGATGATGTAGTTGTTTTTGCAATTAATGCTTTAGAGCTACAGGAAATGTTGCAGAAGTTATCAGATGAAAGTAGGAAAGTAGGACTAAAGATAAATGTTAAAAAGACTAAAGTAATGTTTAATAGATTTTCTCAAAATATAAAAATAAAGATTGATTATGATGAGTTAGAAGAAGTTAACAGTTACAAATACCTTGGTCAGATTATTAATACAGATGGAAACATAATGGATGAAATTAATCATAGAATTAAACTTGTTTGAGTGCTTTTGGTAGAAATGACTTGATACTAAAAGGAAATATGCCTACGTGTTTGAAAAGAAAGGTTTTTTAATAAATGTATTTTGCCAGTTTTTACTTATGGGTCTGAGACTTGGACACTTAATAGAAGAGCAATACAGAGGCTTCAGAACACTCAAAGAAGTATGGAGAGATGCATGTTGGGAGTAACAAGAAGAGATCGAAAACACAATGTATGGGTAAGAGAACAAACAGGTGTTACTAACCTCATTGAAAAAATTAAAAGACTGAAATGGAGTTGGGCTGGACATATTGCTAGAAGATATAATAGATAGACAATTGAAATTTTAAACTGGATTCTAAGAGATTGTAAAAAACTCAGAAAGAGACTACATGTGAGATGGATGGATGAAATAAGAAAGGGTGCAGGGGTGGTGTGGAAAAGAGAATCTAAAGATAGGAAAAGATGGATTGAACTTGGAGAGACCTTCATCCTGCAATAGATTGATAATGGTTGATGATAATGATAATGATGATTAAAATGATTATATTTAAAAACATTTTTTTAGTCGCATAGATATCTTGGTGAAAATAGCTGTCATTCGAAAGTCTCTTAGTTTTATCTAACAATATCTTTGCCACTGAAAATAATTGTGCTGGATGAGATCTTTTAAAAATCTCTACAGCTTCCCTTAGCAATCTCTGGTCATATTGTTCAATTTTTCCAGAATATGATATATAATATCAATTTTAATGAACCACATATTCTGGCAAAAATTGAACAATATGACTAGAGATTGCTAAGGAAAGCTATAGAGATTTTTAAAAGGCCTAAAAACATAAATGAAATGGAATTAAAGAAAATTAACAACATTTGGAAAAAGCTATTGAAGGATAAAATATTTTTTAAAACTTCTCAACCAATAGAATTTGTGAATGAGGAGAAAATAACAAAGGAAAAAAACACCGATTTTAAATCTCACCACAACATTCTTATGATGTCAGAAAGAAGAAGCTCTGAGGAAAGTACTTGTTATTGTACTGAAATGTCCGATATTTAGCAATTATATTTTTATTACAAGGAAGCTCCCTAAAATAATACTATCTTACCATACACATTCTTATGATTTGAGAATGAAAAAGCTCTGAGGAAAGTATTTAGCTATAATATTTTTTTATACAGAAGCTCCTGGAAATAATGCTATGAATTCATTTATCTATGAGAATATCAGAATTAATATATATAAACTATGACAGAGAATAAAATTAAATAGACCAAGTATACTCTGGACATGTAACTGACATAATCATGGTTGACAATAAGTTTGAAGTTTATCATTAATTATTTAAGAGATCCAATTTTTGTTAATTTAAATGCTATTGACTCTTTAATTCATTATGTATTCATTTTGCACAATAAACCAAGACTCTTTGATTTTTCCTTTCTAATGTTTCTTTCTTCACACATTATCTTAACAATGCCAAGGTCAAAGCTGTGTCCATAAACTACTGGAAGATAAAATATTTTTTAAACTTCTCAACTAATAGAATTTGAGAATGAGGAGAAAATAACAAAGGAAAAAATAATGATTTTAAATCCTACCACACACGTTCTTATAATTTGAGACAGAAGAAGCTTTGAGGAAAGTACTTATTATTGTACTAAAACATCAGCTATTTAGTTTGTAAACAGTCGGGTTTAAACCCTAGTTACAATGTAGAAAGGCGCACACATATGTGATATAGTTTAAAATTAGTTTCATATAATTTGATTTTATTTCGTTTTAGTATTTATTTTGTAGTGGGAGAAAATGTTTAAAATTTTATTAAAGTAAGAAAAGAGGGGGGGAATTTTTTTATTTTTTAAAAGGGATAGATGTATTTAGTGTGGATAGACAATTTTAGAAACGAACGTATGAATACATTTTTGATCCAAGATAAGAGATTATTGTAAAAAAAAAAAAAAAAAAGATATATTAAACTAAGGTCTTATCTGAATTTGAATAAAAAAAATAATAAAAGGAATTGGAGAAAAAGTTTGAGGAATGTAATCCAAAAAAGGAAAGTTTTTTATTAGCTTAACTGGCACCTATACAATGTGGGGAAGAAGGGAGATTGTTTAGAAAAAAAAAAAAAAAGTGACAGAGAGTGGAGACGTATTTTTTTTTATGTGGTTTTTATTTTGGTTTTCAAAGAGGAAGAGAAATAAAAAATTTCAATTTTTTTTTTTATATATATTTTTAAGAAGAGATAGGCGCAAGCGAAAGGGTGGGTTTCGGTCCCCAGAGAGGAGCGGAGAACACTACCGGAGATATACAACCTTGCAAGGGAACGACCGACTCGGAAGAACGAAGGGAGAACGTAGACGTTTGCTGGGATTATGTTTTTCTTCTTATTTTGATATCCCGGGCCATCGGCAAAAATGCAGGTAATATGAACCTAAGATATTTTTTTCCAAAAATATTTCGAAAACCCAGGAGAACAACAAGGAAGAACATATATTTTTATGATAAGGCCTCAAACGATAGATTTGTATTGTGTAAACCCCAACGTAGGTTTTATTGGGTTAGTAAATGTAAAAGGGGAGGAATTTTCTTAAGTAAAAGAAAATATAAATAAAGTTATTTTAAGGCTATATCAGGTATGTTTTATTATTTGACTCATAGAATATAGTTCATGAATTTAAACAATGATCCGGTTTCCTGTTGTAAGAATTTTCCCCGCATTTCCTAGTTTGGCCCCCCCCGAGCTGGCTAGAGCCCCTGTTTCTTCCCCTGAAGGTGCTGGGGGGCCCTGGGGATCCCTTTTCTAAGAAAAGGGAAAAATTTTTTTTAACGGCGAGTTATTATATTTTTATTACATGGAAACTCCCAGAAATAATACTATGAATTCATATATATACAGCATATTAGAGTATACTATATTGAAATACATATATGCTTCTATGAGAGCAGTGCTAAAATTAGAATAAATTTATTTTCTACAAGAGAGTAGTCACATCAGGTGTGACTTTCTATAACAATTAAAAAGTAGATGAAATTTGGAATTGTTAGTATGGTAATGACTTTCAAACATTCTGGATTTCTACCAGCTACCCACCTAATCAAAAAACTTTATTCCATGAAGACTGTTTACTATTACTATTATATTTTTATATTCTTTTGATATAAGTATAAATAAAACTAAATGGATCCTACCTCCTAATGGAGGGATACCTCTATAAATTGTCACTCAACAAGGAACACTATATTTTCTGTTATTATAAACATATTTAATAGCTGAGCATCAAATATGGAGGTAAAAAAAAGTGATAGATAAAAAAAATATGTGATCATTTATATAAACATATTATTGCATGCATCTATCCTAGATGATCACCCTGATTATACTAAAAAATGTTTGCATACCCTTAAAATTATAAGATTTTATCAAAACAGACATATATTAGCACAAATAAAATAAAATGTTATTATTATTGATCATGCCTTGTCATTAATTCAATCTTCAAATACATAATTAAAATGTATCATAAAATAAAAGTTTATAATTTATAATTCTAATAAACAAAACAAATGAATATATCAATCAATAGCAATATACAGATTGACACCAATCTTATTAATATTATTAAATAACATATGAAAACAAGTAAAATCTACATGAGATTATTATAAAATATTATTACAATTAAGTTGTGAAGACAAGCATTTATGTATATATGCACATACAAAAATTATTATGCTTAGGCCTTTTTTAAATAAATTTTTTACTAATAATCACTGTTAATACTTCAGCATAATTAGCATAATACAAAACAGTATAATAACATTCAGACTACAAGAAGTATTTCATACTGCTCCTAAGAAAAATATTAGCTTTTTATAATAAATATCATTTGAAATTTGATTTTTTTTTAATTATAAACATTATTTACAATATAAAAATGTTTGTATAAAAAAACTTTAAAATATGTAATCATAAAGTCACAAAAAAAAAAAAAAATTTGTTTAAACTGGATTCAGTTGATTGCTTTCTTACAATCAGTTATCATAATAAAATTAATTTGTTTATTATTATTACCACAATTAGTTACAATAACTTTTATAATATTAATCTTAAAAAGTGTGGGGGGAAATGTCATTTGAAAGAGGGCATAAAATTTAAATTACATGAGTTAAATACAAACTAATTTGATTTTTGAAAAACAGAAACATACTTAGTAAGGTACTGGGGCACCTGCTTCATTTAAAAAATAATATGAAAATTGATAACAATATAATATACTATATGTAGTCTTTCAGGGTTTAACTAAGATTAAGTTCATTCAAAGAATTTGTCAGCTTACTGAATTTGATAAATTTATTTTGGTGTCTTTCAAAATTTCCTTGTATTAAGTTGGCTTTATATAAATCTATGTTATTTCATATCTCAAAGCAAAATTTTTATCATTCTTCATAGCATTAATGTTAATGATTAAGCTTGTTAGCAGACATATAACTAGGCTTAATATATTCATTATTAGTTTGGTGAAAATTTCCATCCTCTCCCCTAGATTAAACCTCAAACAAATCGAGGATCAAAGGATTTCTGGATTAATGCTGCATGATTTCTATTTTTTCATCAATAAACAAATTCATTTATTTTAAGCTTAGAATCTATTTAATGACAATTATTTCACAAGCAAAAATATTTCCATTCTTTCCATCTGAAAAAACAAAACAAAAGCACATTCCTTTTCTAAAAAAAGTGGCGGACAAGAAAATTTTAATTTTATGTCTGCAAAACAAAATTATATCAAGATCCAGTATATCTGGATTAATAATTAAATTAATTGAGAAAAAAATCTTAAACATCACATGATCACTATCTCTTATACTAGCACATAATTGTTATTAAACAAGGCAAACCTCTCCATACAATAGTGCCACCCTGTGCCAACCAGAGTAATCGATGGATGACAGAAGGCTTGTGCATAAAATCCCTATCTAATGCCTACTTATCCAATATCCCCAGACTAGTTTCTGGATTGTTGGCCTTGGTCAATGAGGAGCCTTGAATCTAAGTCCAGTGCTCTCAGATCCAAGACTCCTCACTGACCAAGGGCACAACAGAAACTAGTCTGGGAATAGTGGATGAGTAGGTACTAGATAGGGATTTTATGCATAAGCCTTCTGGCATTCATTGATTACTCTGGTTGGCACAGAGTGGCACTACTGTATGGAGAGTTTTGCCTTGTTTAAAAAAAATCTTCATAAGCAGAATGTATGCAAGCAAAATAAATCTTATATTACCAAATTACTTCTGACAACAATGATGTTCTAAAAAAATTCATTTAACCATTTTAAATATTTAAAAACACCTGTAAATATAACGATGTCATATAAGCATCATTACAGATATTTACATAAACGATTATACTGAAAACTAACAAATTCGTTTTTACTTTTTACGTTTTTTTTAATATGAACAAAGTTAGATTTATGATAACTGTATCAAATTCTCCTTAAAATATATATTTTCTTACAAAAATTAGAATATTTTAAAAGATTTTAACATCAAGTCAATTTTGACAGATAAAGATATAACAGACATTCTCAGGTTTTGTTCTTTATATTATAGTCAAGTTTATTGACTTTTATTCCTAAAAATAAAACATAAATAAATAAATTGAAAGCTAATTAGTATGTAAAAATAATCAAAAATATTTTATAAACAAACAAAATATTATTTTGAAATTATAATTCAAAACCTTCACATGAAAACTAGACCAGAAGGATGCAAATGAACTTTAACATCGATAAATGCATTACATTAAAATCTACTTTTTAAAAAAGAATGGATCATTATCACTTAGGATTACCTTAATATTACATTCTAAAGTTATAGGACAATAGCACTTTGTCTGAGGAAACTTTCAATGATTTTTAATGAAGGTGAGGGTTTACAAGTTAATATTCAATTTGTGAGATAAGATTATAACAATCTATCTCAATATATTTATTGTTCTTGTAATTAAATTTTAACTTTGCTTTAGGGCTTTTTTTCTAGTTTTATATAATTTTTATGTTTAGATTTTGTAATTGTTTCAAAATCTTAATTTTTTTTCCTTGGAAACTTTATCATTCATGTCTGATTTAATTCTTATATCTGTTCCATTGATGTAGATATTTAAGATTATATTTTTATCCCCAGAAAGTGAAGCACTATGTCATAATTTGGTATTTGTCTTCTATTTGCATTCGTATGTAATTATAATTAATTTTATTTTTAGAATTATAGTAATTATATTATTTGGCTAGTGTTTGTAATATTAATGTGTGTAATATAGTGAATAAGAGAAAAAAAAAATTGTATAAAAAGATAGGAAGATATTTATTCTTTAATAAGTCTAAATCCGGATTTAAAAAGATGTAATAATTTCTGAGCTGATAAAAGATTCTTCATAATCATTTGCTGTTTGTAAGATGATTTGATACATTAGATGAATATGTAACAACAATAAAAGATAGAAGTTAGATTAATTAAAAAGACTGGTTTAATCAAAATGCATCATAGGAATGAACGATTTTTTCTGTGATCATATATTTGAAGTGCAAGAATAAGTTTTGCTTTAAAAAAATTGTAATCTGTATACTAAGTCCACATTTTTATATAGGTATATAATTCTATACTTAAAAAAATAATTATTTAGTGACTAAATGTTTTTTTTTAATTTAATTAAATGAAGCTATTAACTTTAATATGTATTAGATATACATTGTCAACAGATTATGTCATATACCAATGCAGCATCTTAATCAAAAAAGTAATAGCAATTAATTAGTTTTTCCCTTCACTTTATTAATTATATACATTAAATAATAATAATTATTAATTTTAAAATTTACTGAATATGCAAATATACTCTGTACATTAATTTTTATATCAAAAATATTTTTATATAGTCTTCAAAAATAATAATAATAATTTATTAATTTTTTATTTTATTTTCTTTAGGAAACTCTACCTCAGCTCATTTCGCAATTTGAATATTTTTTTTCTTCTTTTGGGTTTTTTTTTTTTTTTTTTCCAGTTAAGCTTTATAAAATTTAACCGTTAAAGTTTATATATATATATATTGCAGTTAAGACAACTACATAAATTTTTTTTTTAAAAAAAGTTAATGATTAAAATTTTCAGTTCTAATTTTCAGGAAAAAAATGAAAATCATAAATTAGAAGAACAGCATCCTGTATAAATTAGTGCAGTAGTAGAATAATGGACATAAGAATTAAAGTTTCATGAATTAAAACTTACTTCTGTTGCTCAAATCAAATGTGATCTCCTGAGTGACTAACTTTTAATTATTTTATTAATAGAATTTTTTGGCAAAGAATGATAAGGTGAAACCATGATACACATGTCAATTACACGCATTTTATGTGAGAATTTTATTTTATATTTATAAAGTGTGTATATTAATTTGTTTACTATATTGGGTTTATTATTTTTTACATGTAAGTGTTTTCAAAATTAAATAAAAAATATTACTTATAAAAAATTGTAATTCTTGATAAATTAATAATCTGATAATCCTAAACATGTAAAAAACTTTTTCATAATTTTGTTCAGATTTAAGAAAGATTACTCATACAGTTTAGCATAACAGAGTGATGGATATAAATTAAGATCTGCAGATTAGTTAATATATCACTGCTAGTGCCCCCAATGCGATGCGAAAATCATTGCAAGATGATCTTTTGCTCACTTCCAAGAAAAATATTGATGCATTAAAAGGAGCATACCTATCTATTTGTGACAAGATCATGCTCCTTAACTTCCTCATTTTCTCATGAATAGACTATTATCTCCCTATTTTAAATTCTTCAAAAAAGTTCATTTCACAAATTAATACTTTATTCTCTGGCCTACTCTGAATGAAAAAAAGTGGTTGCTATAAGCATGCAAAAAAATGCAAAATCACAAAGCACTCAATGATCTGGGCTTGCATACTATATTAACACAAATTTTCAAAAGAACCTTCAACATTATCCACATTTTTTAAAATCAAATTATTGGGTCTTGCTCCAGTGGAAGAAATTTTTCTTACAAACAAACCTCCTACATATCACTGCAAATCCTGGTTAAAGAAATTATTTAACTTTTCTGCCCAATATATTAATGTAGTCACCCATGATTTTGATAAGAAACTTACATATTGGGAGGCATTTAAATTAATGATTTTTCATTTGATTTGCCCCCCCCCTAGTATTCTTGATCTGTCTAATAAAAAACTAATACCAAAATTAAAAAGATGGTATCTTGTACCCAAATTCATTGACTTCATCTTAAAAACAAACCTCAACTCTCTACCATCCAATGACTTTTTGACAACTAGGAGAGGGTTTTGTAAAATTGAGCCTATGTGCTCTATCTGTAAGTGGGAGCTGGAGACCCTACCTCATGTTTTGAATGATTGTGGAGAATTAAACAATGTGAGACTAAATTTATTAAAGATTTTTAAGCTTAACTGATCCCAGCTTTTCGATATTGTTATGTATGTGTATAATTAAAATACACATACACACAAAGTAGTAATAGTAAATGTTGTAAATGGGGATTTAATATTTAAACGTATGTACATGTATAATTTGTCGCATATACATACATAAATTATATATATATGTGTGAAGATAAAAATACTTCATTAATTTAATATAATATTATAGTTTAATAGCAGGGTTATTTTTTAAAACAGCAAGAAAACAAATCCTTTTAGATAGGAAGTTTAATTAACAAAGGAACTTTGCAGATAAACAAGATGAGTAATTAAAAAGTAATCGAGCTGCAAAGATAATCAATCAAAGTCTAAATCTGCTTCTGCAAGTAAACTGGGAGGGATTGATCCGACCAGGATGGACAAGATTTGACCAATCAAATCCAGAAAATCAGGACTGGGGAAATGAGTGAAAGTGTAAAGCATCAGGCATTTGCAACTGGAAGCTCTACCGATGCAGATGAACTGTGAAAGGTGCTGAAATGCCTCTTATTTAGCATGGTAGCTCCAGAGTATACTGCTGGCCTCCGAACATCCAAGAGTCAGCATAGGGGCTATAAAGTATGTCACATAGATCTTTATTACTGTTTTAGTAAACCTTGGGTTTGTTGATATAAATATATAATGATTGTTTTAATGTATTCATGTAAATATGTATATATTAGTATATTGTAATTAAATCTGCTTTTCTTATTCTACCAGCATTAGTCTTTGTGATTATAACTATTGTATGCATATATAGGCAGGTCAAGGTTAGCTTACTGCATAGATTGTTTGCCAGCAGATATTATAACTGGCAGATGTAACAGACATAGCCCAGTTGTATTGCATCAGGTAGATTCCCAGACATCAGAAGAGCCAACTTCATAAATAATTTTATTTGGCTTCTTAGATGTCACCTGGTCTTGGAATCACCACTGTGATACAGTGCAATTTGTGGAAAAATCTTCATGCCTCATTAAGAGGGGAGACCAACCATTAACATCAACTGAGATTTTCAATTCTACCTGGTCACACACTAATGAACTTATCTGATCTCTACAACTCCTCACATGATGCTCCTGTACTTGGTTCTGGATTTCAACAGCTAGGAAGATGTATCTTTTTCATCATACAAGACAATTGTATGTCTTTCATTTAATTTCATAAATGTAATATTATAGTTTTCTCTTTCATGTAACTATCTATGTTTTTTATTACGTAAATAAATAAATAAATCTTATTTTAACAAAACATTGTTTATATGCACTCTTGAGCAACTAACCATTTAATTTTAGTATTATTATTGCTCCAATTACTACTATAATCACCCCTACTACTGTTTTGTGCAATTAAGCAAAGTAATGGTGTAAAAAAGTTAAAAATTATTGCATTAAAGCTCAGCCTATCTCTTCTAATATTTAAATATCATAATTTCAATCCAATAAACATCACATGATCACCATTTTTTATGCTTGCTCTTAACTGTTATTAAAACAGAAAAAACTCTACATGTATTGCCACTCAGTGCAAGCCAGAGTAATCAATAGGTCCTAAGATCTAGGTGCAGTGCTCTCAGATCCAAGGCTCCTCACTGATGAAGGCCACAAGCCAGAAATTAGTCTGGGGATGTTGGATGAGTGGGTACTAGATGGGTATTTTATGCACAAGCCTTATGGCATCCATTGATTACTCTGGCTTGCACTGAGTGGCAATACGTATAGAGAGTTTTGCCTGTTTTATCATGATTTCCTGAGAAAAATACCTTTTTTAAATAAAAAAAAGATAGTGAAAAAAAGTTGTTAAAAATACATCTGTACATATAAAAAGTAAATCATTATGCTAATAAAAAATATTACTACTACTTATAAAAGTCCATCAACGGTATAGAGGATAATGAAACTTGAATTCTACAGTACAATAATATCTCCCGAATAGCATAAAAGTTATTTTATTGCACTAAAGCTCAACCTATCTCTTCTAATATTTAAATATCACAATTTCAAGCCAATAAACATCACATAATCACCATTTTTAATGCTTGCTCTTAACTGTTATTAAAACAGGAAAAACTCTATATGTATTGCCATTCAGTGCAAGCCAGAGTAATAAATAGGGCCTAAGATCTAGGTGCAGTGCTCTCAGATCCAAGGCTCCTCACTGATGAAGGCCACAAGCCAGAAATTAGTCTGGGGATGTTGGATGAGTGGGTACTAGATGGGTATTTTATGCACAAGCCTTCTGAAATCCATTGATTACTCTGGTTTGCACTGAATGGCAATACGTATAGAAAGTTTTGCCTGTTTTATCATTATTTCCTGAAAAAAATACCTTTTTAAAATAAAAAAAAGATAGTGAAAAAAAGTTGTTAAAAATACACCTGTACATATAAAAGATAAATTATTATGCTAATAAAAAATACTACTATCACTTATAAAAGTCCATCAACGGTATAGAGGATAATGGAACTTGAATTCTACAGCAATAATATCTCCCGAATAGCATAAAAGTTATTTTTACTTTTATTTTTCTGTTATCTATATATTTAATGCAGAAAGAATTAGAATGAGTCTATATAATAAATACATATGCAAATTCAGGTTAGATGATATGCTTATAAAAACAAAACTTTTCATTTTTTATTCAAATGTCAATATTTTTTCAATAATTTTTAAATTTTATATTCCTTTAACAGTAAACATTTTTTTTTACAAGTGTTTTTTTTTTTTTTACTAAACATTAGTAATAACTATATTTTTTTAAAAAAAATTATTAAATATGACTGATGGTTATTTTTTGTATAGAATTAATTATATAATTAGAATCGAATGACTTATTGCTGAGAAGTTAATAAGAGGTTCAAATATCAGAAGTGACAGAGCTAGACCATAACCATTATTGCTGAGGAGTTCATAAGACGTTCAAATACCAGAAGTGACAAAGCTAGGCCATAACCATACCACTGCATTAAATTACATCGAGCATTGTTTCATTCATGTTTAAACAATAACAAAATATTTTAAACATCTACCTAAACATTTTTAACATTTGTTTTTTTTTTTTTGTCAAGACAAAAGGAGATTAAAATAAATAGACTCTATTAAGTAATTACATTCAATGAAGTATTAATGGATAGTTTACTTATTTGCAGACGCACATAAATGAAGAATGACCTCAGATTATTTTTTTTTCTAATTTCTGTTTATTTAAAACGTTTTTGATTAAACATTTTAATGCTCAATATAAATTTTAAGTTCTAATTACTGCATTTTTCTTTTACTGCAGCTTTAAATTTTTTTTTTAAAAAGAAAGAAGGAAAAAAGATTGGAAATATTCACGGTTCATTGATTATTAATTTTTTTTTAAAAAAAAGTAATAAAAAAATAATGAAAATATCTTTTAATTTTTTTTTTAATAAAAATTATGTTGTCATTGATGATTTGCCCCACCTTGATAAAACTAGTTATTAAGAACAATAGCACACCCCAAACCTGATATCAAAATTAGAAATGAGATTTACACTTCATCTTTTATTTAACTTTTATAAATTATATCACTTTTTTTTTTTTGATAGAGTAAAATCTTTTTTCATAATTGTTCATATTTTAAATATTTTTTTTCATAATTGCCGATAACATTATTAATGAAAAATATGTGTGTATTCGTATAAAGTACTTCATAGAGGAAAGTAATAACATATCCGGTTGCTATGCCCGAATCCAGTCTGAATAAAACACGAAATATTTTTCAGATTCCAGTCAGGGTTAAAATTGTTTTTTGGGGTTTTTTTTTTCAGATAATCATACCCTGTAGCAACTAGTTAAATTTTACAATCTTCGTCAATAAATGGATATCTAGCTACTCTTAGCTAAAGAGTAAAACAACGATAAAAATCACTCAAATTCTCGGCAAGCCTAGTGAATTATACTTTTTCCCTCACTGTACCACTTGCAGTGGACTATTTAATATCTGTTTTATCAATACATAAATGATAAGTAATTCACGAAAAAGATTTTATTACTTGAATCTTTCATAATGGATCTACTATTACTAGAATCAAAGAAAGTCCCGATTAAAAAAAAAAAAAAATCCCTCTTTAAATTCTTTATAGAAAACTTATATTTCACAATTAAAATATATACCATGCCTGTGATATAAACAAACATAAAATGGCTAAGTTGTTTTTTTTTAACTAAATGCTCTCTTCCTTTCTTTTAAATCAAACTAGATTTATTTTTTCTATTTTAATAAACCGCAATTTTAATAGAAATTTCTGCTATATTTTCATTTTAATACAAGCTTTAATAGGCTTTACTTGCATTTAATCTGTATATTTTTTTAAAATCTGCATCATTATCAATAATTAAAATTTTAATTTAGCAATAAAAAAATCTATAATGTGCAAAAAAATAAATAGTCGTATTGGGCTGAAATTTATGAATTTTTGTGGTGTTCTCGCACCAAAACAATGAACTGATTAAAATTTCCATGTTTACTTTACTTGTTAAATCTAGAAGAAATTGTGAATGATTAAAAAAAACCCTTACTTCGAGAATAAAATGTTAAAGGATAAAATGAGAAATAAAATAGGTTTTATTGTCTCATTTTTTTTAAATGGAGGGGATATATAATGGTCATCCAGAAGAGCAAGCATATATTTAATTGTTAAAAATTACGTAAAGTTCTTTTAGGTTTAAAATATTAGTTTTAATGTGCCTGTATGTGTGGGCATGATAAGATAGATATATAAACTACTTGCGTGGATAAATAAAACTTGTAACATTTATTAAAATGAATTTTAATAAATAAATTAAATCCATGTAAGATGGCTTAAAATAAAAATAAAAAAGATTAAAATAATTATATTACAATTTTTGTTTTAAAAAAAGAAAATTAATTTGCTCAGATTTACTGATAGCAAATTAATCTGCACACAGTATTCAAAGGTAAGAAGTCTTCAATTTTATTACTGTCTTTTAATTACTGATCAATTGTATATTTGTAATTTAAAAATGCAAAAAAATTTGATGAGAGAAAATGTGACACATTGGGGGGGGGGGGGATTATTCATTCGTTCATTGTTTTAATTTGACCTGGACTGAAGAGTTTGGCAGAATACACTTTTTAGGCTATGTGAATTTTTAACATGACTAAATATATATATATTTCACAGTTACTGTAGTTTATAAAGTAAAAAATTATCCTTACCAGAAATATGAAACCCAAGAATCATTTGTTGATACGACTAGAGAATATTGCTAGGCACTAAAGTGTATTAACTCACTAGAAACTATGTACATTTCTTCTGGAACTTCCTGAACTCAAACGTCAATGCCTAATCTTGGATTAATTTAAAATGTCTATGGAAATGTGTGCCTTGATTGCCTCTATTTTGTCTTAGAAAACCAATGGATAAAAAAACATCACAATATCCATGCTATTCTGATCAGTAATGGAAGTATTAATAAAAATAAAACACCATGGTATAACTATTTTTTAAAACCTTAAAAAAACCCAATATATTGACAAGGCCTTAAATCAGTATAAGCTGATTTCTTTGTTAACATGCAATTTATATGCATTAGTTGTTTACAGGACTGGAGGACAGTGGTAAGCAAGGCATAAGGGCATGATACAAGAGGGGTGCAGGGGTGTAGAAACACTGCAGAATTAAGAATACATTTACGTTTGTTTTGTTACAAATATTATTTAATGCTACTTGATTCATTATTTCTACAAAATAAGGAAATATAAACATATTAAAATACATATCATTTTTAAAATACGATTTGTCACTTATAATTTTCTACAGTTTGTTTTTCTCTCAGAATATTCTCAGTTGAGATTTCTTACAATGGGTTTACATGATGCATATTTCAAATCTTTTTGCTATGTGATGTAAAAATGGACAAACCATTTTACTATTAATATTCATATCATTTATATATATTGTAATAGTTATTTGGTATTTATTATAAAAATACTATCTTATATTTACCATATCCAACATAATTTTTAAAAAAAATCTAAGATATCTTCCTGTATTTTTATAGCATTTGAAATTCTCATAGCAATTTTGATTTAGTTTAAAAACACACACATGTAAAAAAAAAAGGGGGGGGGGCAATATGCTAATAAAATTCATAACATTGTACATATTGGATAAATTAGTTAAAATAGAATAAGTTAAAGCAAAATTAGTGTACACAATAATGATAAAGTCAAATAGTGACATAAACCTTTAAAGTAAACAAAATTAAATGAGTTGGTGTTAGTGTAAATGTTTATGTTTCTCTGATATATTTGAATATAAAGGAATACTATTTTAAAATATTTAGTTAAAATTATTTTAAATCTAAAATAAAATCTCAATTATTGTGAAAATGGTAAATAAAATAATAATCATTTATCTTAATATCTATAATATAAATATTTGTTCTAACATTGTGATTTGTACATTTAATTTTAATAAAATATAATATTTTATTTAAATATGTTTTAAAACATTAACATGCACACATCTCAACTAAGATGTTGAAATGGCAAATTTCAAAAGTCATCTATTGTCACAGTTAAAAGAAATATATTTTAAATTTTTTTTATCTAAACACCCACATTTGCATATTTGTTTTAAACCAGTTTTAAAATTAAATGGACTTACTCTTTGTAAACAGTGTTATAAAAAATGTCTAAAATTAGAAATTTAGCTTTTCAAAAAATACTAATTATCCACTTAGCATCTTTAAAAATTAAAAAAAAAACATGTTTGCCATATTAATGGATTGATTTGAAAGATAAAATATTGTCATCATTTATTGTTCTATCTGAATTAATTCTTTTCATACCTCTATGGATATACAATTAACATGTCTAAGATTTTCAATCATTTTCTAACAAAAAACATTTCTAAAGATTTTCATAAAAACAATTGGAACTTTTAAATACTTTTAAGTGAGTTTTAGATTATAAAGATGTTGTGTATTGATACTAATAAACAACAAATATCAGTAGTGTTCCATTCTATTGTGTCAGCCACTTGATGGTGCTATTTCTAGCTAAATTGCTAGAAATATGTCACTTCTATGGACACAGCCAAGCAGATAGCCTTTTTATGATAAAACACAGTCTGTTTACTTGGCTGCCAGCTAATGCCCTCATTGGCTGTCATAGTTGCTTGTTACGCACTTTATCATAATGCTGGCTTGTTTATTTTCACTACAGTATCATGTGAGGGTGTGTTGACTGCATTGTGTCTAAATAATTTAATTTTTCAGGTCCAACTTTTTTTTTCATGTGAACTGACCTACTGATACCTTCAAACAGTTTTAACAGTGTCATCACTGTTCTATCAGGACTGTGTAACCCTCACAAATTAGATTTTAGGGTACAGCACAGCATTATTTTGAAAATCCCAATAAAAGTAATGTTTCACAAGAAATTGTTCAAGACAAGAAAGATGACTGCTTCGAACTCGGAAAATTGACAATTGCCAGACATCGGAATCAGATTTCATTTAAAGAGTTTATTATAATTATTAACTTTAGTGGGTAAATTGCTATCTAACTTACTTTTTTCCCCTCAAAATGCAGTGTCTGATTAATTACTGTCCAAATAAGGGTAAAATTTACTCTTTTTTTATTAAAAAAAGTACTGTAACTTTTCCAATGCACTATATTTACTATTATTTGTTATTAAAAAAGTAACATAATTTTTTATATGCACACACAAAAAAAATGCCACTCTGATTAATTACTGTCCCAAAAAGATCAAAGTCAGTTTTCATTGTAAAATTTTGTTTGAATTACTGTCCAAAAAACTCTCTAATGTACTATTATTTACTATTCGAAAGTAACAATTTTTTATTGACACATACACAAAAAAAGTCAGTCTCTGATTAATTAGTCCCATAAAATTCAAAAAGTCAGCTTACATTTTTATATTTTGTTTGAATTTTTTAACTTTATGGAAATTGTAGTTCTATAAAATTGCTGGCCCAGGAACATTATATCAATGTGTTTTGCTTAGCATCAATGCCATCAAATGGCTGACATGATAGATCAGAACACTACTCAAATATTTTAAATAATTCCTGCACACATAAGTAAGTTTATCTAATAGGATTTACTTGAATAACATATTAATTCTTATGTACTCTTATCTATTAAAAGTGTTTACATATGTGTGAAATTCACCAGGAAAATCTTCAGTTCAAACAGCAGTTTTCTATATTGTTAAATATTCCATCCAATGCATAATAAAACCACGCTCTTTTTCTTATTCTTTTGCTTTTTTAAAACTTGTTCTTTTTTTTAGCAGGAAATTATGTATTAACATAAAACAAATAGAAAACTTCAATTTATTGCCATAATATATATATATTGAAGCAGTCATATATATATATATTGCTATTAAGTTGAAAATATTAAGACATTTTTTAAAAAAATTTAATGCATAAAAAATGTGATTTTATTATTAAAATGTAGATTTTATTATAAAATGGTATGTATAAAAAAAAGATGGGTTTCAAATCAGCAAAAAAAGTTTAACTTTCTAATTAATTAATTAAAAATCCAATTGATATCAAAAGAATGTATAAATTCAATTCGAATTTTATAATTATTTTGAGAAAAGGTGTCAAAACATCTAGAATCAGATAAAATCAAAGACATTTGAAATTTAATTAAGAAATGCAATTATTAAAAATTCAAAATTAAATTGCATTAAGATTATAATCAATAAGATTCTTTTTAGATAATAAAGAAAAGAATTTGCCTTAAATTTTAATTAATTAATTAATTTGGAGATCAAGATGGCTTTGTTTTGAGTTCTATATATATTGATAGCAGGGAAAATAATTTTAGTTATTGTAAAAACTTCTTGAGAGATATTGTAATTTCTGCCAGACTTAATATAACATAATGAGAGTTATTGTAGAAACTTCTGGAAGAGTTATTATACACTTCTTGTTGAGTTTATTATTGAAAACTTCAGAAAAAGTACACCTTATTTTTATTGTAAAGTTTTTAAGTTGTTAAGTTACATCATGCTATGAGTGAGTAGACTGCTGCAATTTCTCTGTCCAGCTCTGGTGCAGCTGAGTATGGAGTTCCCTTGTATTATAGGATGCTGTGCCAATAAAGCCCTTGCCTATATTTAACAATCATGTTGCTAACATGCTGTGCCATTGCCATCAATACAAAGCCCCAATGTATAATATCACAGTGACCCAGCCAATTCTACTGTTTGCCAACATTCTTCAAAGGTCTGGTAAAATACTAATTTAATGTAATTATAAATTTTAAATGATAAAAACCTCTCCAATATTCTCTTCCTTTGCTTTAAATAATTATATATTAATCATTCTGTGAAATATATTTATTATCCTATTATTTAGATATTTTATGCACTATTTAAATATTTTCTTAATGCGAACTTAATTAATTGTACATACTAAGAAAGATCGACTTTTGTAATATTCGATCTTTCTTAAATTTTGCTAGATTTATTGTTTAAGAATCAGACAAAGGTAAATTTAGCAAAATATTTCAATGATTAAAATATTTGAAATTATCTAAAGAAAATTACAGGAATTAAATAAAAACAAGATATTTAAATCCCCCTTTCTCTGATTCCAGTTTGTTTTTTTATAATTTGCGATTTTAAACTTATCAGTTTAAAATCAATTCTTAGAAAATGTCATTTAGCCATCAATGCAATTCAATGGTTTATGTAAAACTTTCAAATTAAAAAAAATAACATCGGGTGATAATTAAGATGTTTAAAAACAATCTTTATTTTCTGTTTTGGGAAGGGACAATTATGTATGTATACTATATATATGTGATTGATAAACAACCTGCAGCTTTAAAATAAAATGTAATGTTCGAAGTTAAAAGTTTAAAACTTCGTTTCTATTTTCTTTGACAAAATATGTATACTGATACAATAGTTTAATTATTTAAAGTTTAACATAATTTACTATATTATTGTCGTAGGCTATCGTATCAATAATTTCTTATATATGTAAGACCTATGGGGAGGGTTACCAGGGAATAATTTCTTTATAAAATCTTTTATTATATATCATGACCATGTAGGCCTTGATTTAGCCTATAGAATAGATGACAGAACATTATAAACTTATGACATGATCGTGTACATTTTTTATAGATTTAAATTTAAGTCCAAATAATTATTATTTTATATAAATATGGCGTTACTGAGTTTGACTAATTTCATGATTATTTTATTGCGTTTCTTCAGCAAGCGTATTGCTAAATCATGCAAGACATTAATTAGCTGACTTTGCTTTTATATCAAAATAATTACAGATAACATTAAAAACCAATCTGTACATCTTGTGAATTTTCAGTACAAATGATGAAAATAATTGAATAATTCTGTAAAACTGACTTTTAGTGGCCAAAACTATTTTGCTCTCTATTTTTAAAAAAATTGAACTATATTTTTTTTGTACTATGTAATAACTATATATGTATTTTTTACATAAAGGTTAAAGGTTAAAAACTTACATTTTTATGCAGTTTTGAGCTATGCACACGAGGAAATTCTCGAAAACGGTGGCATCTTTGTGCATACCCCTAAATGCAAATTCCTACAGGTATGATGAAAACAAAGCTCTTCTGGTACCAAATTGGTATTTTAGCTTATGCTTTGCTCTCATCCACATATTTTCCACATTATTATTGAGGATAAGTTCATTGTTTGGGTCAACAAAGTTGTCTTGGTGGATGACGAGAGTGAAGATATATACCATTATCTAGACAACTTATATTGCTATATGTGCACCAGCCATCAGTGATTATATGTGTACCAGGTAAAATGTGTTGCTGTATGAGCAGTTCCAGATTGGCAGCTGATTTATCTTCAATTTTTGTTTAAAAAAAACACTTTCTTGACCCTCTCTCTATCCCACCAAACACCCAATGGTCTTCTCTCATTGCCCCTCTATGGTGTTTTCGGTGAAAGAAATACGACTTATCGATCTTCACTATCTGTGATTCACCATTGTCATCAAATCCGCTGACAAGTGCTGAATTACTCATTCATTAACATCAGTCTCATGAACAATAAAGTGCATTGGAAAATTATTTTAAGTTTTGTCACATGTGAACATTAATATTTAATAGTTTCTGTTTCGAAAAACAAATATTTAATACTGTAGTTTATAACCTAGTTCAAAATTGCATATAAAAATGTAATTTTTTTTTAAAATTAACTTTCATGTCAAAAATACATTTATAGTTAGATATACTTTATAGTTAGATATACTTTACAATTACATAGTACAAATAAAATAGAATTCAGTTTTTAAAAAATAAATGCAAATTCCTGATTGTAGGATGAAAACAAAATATAAAATGTGATATGATGGACTATTTCCATCATTTATGAGTAAATGATGGAAATAGTCCAACATATCACATCTTATAATATACCATCATTACAAACCTTCAGACAAAAACAAAATATAGTTCAATTTTTTAAAAATAGAGGGCGAAAAGTTGTGGCCGCTAAAAGTCAGTTTTATCAATAATTCAAATACCACATGTAACTAAGTTGTGTTATAATTCAGGAATCTTTAGTTCTTGCAACATTCACTCTATTACATTAAACCACACACAGCTAATAAAATGGTTTGTTGTAGGAGGTCATATAACATTTAAATACTAGAAGGAATAGAATTGAGCTTTAAGCTAGCAAAAAATATTTAGCCCAATTCCCATCCATCATTCTACCACTTCTTAAAAAAAGATTAAACTAAATAAATAACTTACTATATTTCATTTTCAGTTCTTGTATAATTTTTTTTCCCTCATGTGACATAGCATCAGCCAGGAAGCGAACCCGCTAACCCGGGACAACTGCTTAGTAAAGCAGCCGTCGCTGACCTCTCGACCACCAATTCTTGTATAATATTTGACAGAAATAAATAAACATACTACAGAATGAAATAAAATATTAACAGTGTCTAAAAGGTATAATATTTTCAGTTATTTCAAAAGTGAAATTAGGTCAAAAATACTGTATTTCAAGGAATAAAGTAAAACAGACAACAAATAAAATATAGTAAGACTATTTGAAATTGGAGGTACTGTGAAGTAAATTAAATCAAAGAATCACAGAAATGAATATATATAATATTAATAATTAAACTGAAAATATTTTAAATAAATAATAAATTAATTTTGGTTCACTTTATATAGAATTAATTCTTTCTAGTATTATTAATTGTTGCTTAAAATAAATAGACTGATTTTTCAAATTAATATATTTTAACTATAAACTAATTTCATTGGTTATACTAGAGCCTAAAAAACATCATAAAAGCTTCTTACATAAATATATATTCATGTGATATAATTTATTTTTAAATTGTGAATATCACAATTTTTTCTGCTGAATCTGAACATTCACTATATAAGATAAGAATAATTGTGAAATTACCAATTTATGTAGGATTTAAAATGAGACTAGAATTGTCTGCATCTTATATAGAATATTTAATAGTACATGATGAATTTGACACACTAAAAAACAATGGTCATTTGATAATATATTTATATTTATAAAAAAATAGTATATAAATCTATTTACATAAAAAGCTCTTGTGGTGTAGTTAACAAGTGTTTAGATTACTAGCATATCTGATAAAGCCAGATTGTGCTAAAATATATGAAATGTGAAAGATCAATTTGTTTACTTTACATAAAGTAATTAATTAACAATAAATCTGCATTAGAGAATATTAAAATTATTTTTTTATTTATTGTAAATATATATTTATTATATAAGCCACACCTAGAAGTTGTAAAAAAATTTAAAAATTTTACAGTGAATTAATAGAAATAAATTCATTGTAAAAAAAAAAAAAAGCAAAAAAAAACATAAAATTACTCATATAGGCTTACCAATGATCATAAATTATGACAGTGAGCCAGTATATAATCTATAGTAAATGAATATATTTATGCAAGATCTTAAAGTAAAATTTGTAGATGGTATACATATAAACCTAATATATGATAACAAAATACAAATACTTAGATGAATATATCACTATAGATGGTTCTAAACAATGAGAGAAACATATAAAAGCCTAACATCATATTAAAGGAAAGTTCCATTCTCTCAGAAATGTATTAAAGATCATATTTTATTTTAAATCTTGTAGCAATTTTATAATACATACCAGATGTACCTGGCCTAAATAGGCCATGTTTTTTTAATTTGTTGCTTTAAAATTTTTTTTTTAAGATTTAATGTAAATTAAACAAAAGATTTCATTTATATAAATAAATGTGAGAAATGTACATCAGCCTGAAAGTCATCATTTTGACTTCAATTATATGCTAACCAAAACTAAATGTAAATATAGTAATATAGCATCTATTTTTTTTCTTCACTAAATATCCCATTTCAAACATGAATTTATGCACTGTATTCACATTTTCTTCATAATTTAAATACTATAACTCTATAGTTAAAAGCACATGTACTGATTTTTTTCTGAGCATTTTCCATTAATGATGGAATGACATTTTTCACATAAATATACTTTTTTCTTTAATTGGTTGTAAATTTGACACATGACATTCTTAGGAACAAACATACATTAACCAATCAGACAACAGATAAAATAGAAATTTTATATATAAGATAGATTAATAGAAATATATTATTTTGTATTAAAATATACAAGACAATATTAGAAGACAGTTAAAAAAATATTTATAAAACAATTCTAAACAAAAAACCTAAAGTAGTAACAAAAGTAATAAGAAACTCATCGTGCAAGTGGAAGCAAAAGATAAGCTAATATAAATTTTATGCTCTGCATGGTAGAACACAGTGATATCATAAATAGATTTAATAACTAAAAGTTCCTAGATTAAACTTCAACTATTTCAGATTCACTTCCAGTAATTTTGATGATCCAAGAAGTAGATTTATATACAAAAAAATTAGAGGTCACAAACAGTTATGTGAATCAGACTTCAAATTTGCATTTAAGAAAAAATTTGATTTTATTTAATTTAATATTTAAGAAAATTCCATTAGAAAATATGTACATAGTCCAAGCTATATCTTATTATTTAATAGTCAGAAAAATAGCATGTACAAGTTGTAATATATTCAACAGTTTTGATCTAAAGTAACGATTCTTCAAGTGCTTAACCCAGATGTTTTTCTGTTAACAATATACATAGACCTAATAATTAAACAAATTAAGACATCACCTGTACTTGAGACATTTGCATGATTAGAAAAATATACATAGATGAACAACATTGGAAAACTCACTCAATCTAGCAAATATTATAGAAATACATAAATTTTAAAATATTGCTAGTTCACTTATCTAACCAACCAAATCATATTTTGTCACTTAGCAATGCAGTATAAAATTCTAACCAGTAGTCAAGTCATTCTTATTACATTTCTAGAATATTAGGCACATCTCCAAGGTTAAAACAAGTTATCTGTTAAACAAAGTTGTAACTGAAAACTTAGCAAAAACATTTAATCTCTGATGTCTGAGTAAGTAAGACTAAAACTTTAATGTAATAATCATAAAATTATAAATTACTAATACTTTATTGATCAATCTAATGGCAAATAAAATTAAAGCTGGCAAAAATTTTTATATTGGGATATTCATTAATTTAGTTACACCAATTATTATCATTTTTCTAAATTATAAAAATCTTTATTTAATTGAAGCTCTATATAATATACATACAAGTAAAAACTATTAGGTCAGTAATATACAGTGGCAAATTACTAATATCTAATGCAACTATTAACACTGTCATCAAGAAGCATTTAGATGAGTTAAGTTAGTTGCTTCTTACAATAATCTATCTAAACTCTTAAATCTGAATACATTCATAAAAATTGCATAGATTTTTAATTAAAAGATTTGAAATATTATAAAGTAGATTTGGTCTATATCCCATTTGTCAAAACTCTAAAATCATTACAAAATAAAAATGCACCCTAATACAATTTATTACACAGAACAATACCAATCAAATCTTTCCTAAATCAGCATTTTAACTTTATATATATATTAAAAAATCTTATGATGTAGTTGTTAGTACATCTATCTTCCATGTCCACAGCTTGGGATTTGAATCCAGGCTTGAAAAAACTTGAAAATGTTTATTCTATACTGTTAAGTACAATGGTAAAGTAGATAACTCAAAAGCTAAAACATTTATAAACTGAAGCTCAATCTGTCAAAATTATGATGCTTAAACATCAACATGACCTCATTTTTATAATATATTGGACTCCACTTGCTAGTAGCTTCTGAAAAATACAAGCATTTAAAGAATTGCATCAAAAAAAATTTGGAAAATCTATAATTAACACCTAACTACAACTAAAAATTTAATCCTTGTAATTCTAATTCTCTAGTAGAATAATTTGATTTGCGTGAATTTTCATTTGATATAAGAAACACAATACATTAAATACATTATATGTTGAATGACCGATGCAGTTTTCAGTGAGAGATTATCCACAATAATAATAATGCATATGTAGACAGAATTGACTGTAGAAATAAATACGTTTTCCTGAAGGTTTGTGATGATGATGATGGAAATAGTCCAATATAAAAATACAAATAAATATGTGTTTAGAAAAACGAATTCCCATTAAATCCGTTCTTGTAAATAATCTCTCATCGTATGCAGACAAAAATTGAAAAAGTTTTTTTTTTTGTTTTTTTTTTTTAAAAAAAACTTAAACATTTATATAAGCTACAATATAAAATATTTAAGTCTTTCACATCGTTGCATTATACACATAATATGCATCTCCTTTTAGCCATCTCGTTTTAAATTATTACTTTTTCTAATCTTTTGTTCGCTACTCAGTGGATATTCATGCTAACATTGTACACAAGACATGATTATTCGCCCAGTTATGGAATTAAACGTAAAAAGATTTAATAAATATTTACAATAACTTTCCAAGTATGTTTTTAATTTATAAATAAAGAAAAAAGAAAAATATATATATATTTAATTGTATATAAACTATTTTACATCAATAAATACCAGATTTAAATTCGTCAGACAAATGTTAACTAAGTACAACAATTTAAAAGCAATTGATATAATTTATATGAATCGTAATATAAATTACTATAATTAAATTAAAGGTTTATTACTTTACTAAATCTTTAATAAATTCACAATACAAATATGTAGCGAGCAGGAAATTGCAGCTAATCGCATATACAATACCTATATTACTCTAATACCCGCAAGGTAAAAATCATTGATTGTTTAAAAGAATTACAAAAAGTTTAACGGTGTTTAGTAAGCAATTGACTTATTTTTAATGGAAGAATTAAATAAATAATTCATTTTGCCAAAAGATGTCTCTGGCATTCTTTGACTTTCTTACAATAATTTCGTGTTTTTAAGAATCGTAATGAAACACCTTTAGTCTCAGACGCGATGCATTTATTTTTTTAATCAGACTTACCTTTTTTTTTCCCTCCTCTGAACCGAAATGTTTTAGACATTTTTGTTACATACTCCTCGTTCGAGTATCCTTTTAAGCTCTTTCTTTTCTGCACACTGCAATTCAGAAATGCTCATACACTATTGAAAACAATCCCCTCCAATCAGAAATAATGAGAAGAATCTAGTAACTATGGAAACCATGCTTTCCTGTCACATGAAATATGGCAAAATAACACATGCTTAGTTTTTAAAACAGCTTATTCGTTCAATTTTCAAAAAAGAGATAATACCTAAAGGGCTTTTTATTTATCTAGCAATTAATAGTTCACGCAAACTATTTAAAGAGCGATTAAGTTTTATATTGTTCTTCCTAGCTTTTCAAAATATAAAATTGAAATAATAATACAAGAGTACATTTTAAAAAAATTTAGCAGATAAAATTAATATCTATGCAACTTTCTTATTTTATAATACGGTTAAAATTATTATCGTTATTTTCAATGATTTTTCACTTCACTAGTCGAAAATCTTTCGGAGTTTAATCAATTTTTTCGGTTGTATACACTTCAGAAACTTTTATTTCATCCAAACAATTAGCACGAGTCTCTTTCTGTGTCTCATTTAATTTTCTGGAATGTTTAGTTTTCAATTATCTATCTGTTGTCATTTTTCTAGCAACATATTCAGCCCAATTCCATTTCGTACTTTTATTTTATTTAACGATGTCTATATCACTTGTTAATTTTCCCACTCATGTATTTCTTTTTTAATTTCTCCTAGTTAATCCTAGAAAACATTTATTCCATACTTCAGCTGTGTGGTCTTTTATTAATTGTCCAAATATTAGACCCATAAATAAACATAGTTAGAATGCTTTTATTAAAAATCTTCTTTGTCAATTATATATTTCCTTTTAATATTAAATGATTTCAATAAAAAACAGACCAAACAAATTCAATTATATGGGGAATTTCATTCATTAGATTTCCATCTGTATCAAATTTGATCAAAATATTTACAGCGGTTACCTTATTCTAATTCATTATTATCCAATTTTATTTTCTCATTTTTTAAAAAACTATTGAACATTGTTTTATAACTTTTTTAATAATATTTTTTGTTCTAATTTCATTATTTTTATCTGATAGCTTTTGTAACAAATCCTATAGCTATGAAGCATTATCTGAAAAACAGCAATATTATTGCAAAATCTATGTGGATTTAATAATCTTTTTACTTTTACATCCTATGCTTCATATTTTATTCCATAAAATAATTTATATTAAACTGCTATAAATTTTTATAGTATCACCTTGCAATCTTTTATCAATTGGATAAAACCTTAGATCCATATTTGATTTTTCAAGACTTAATTATAGCACAAATGCTTATAGGATCAATTTTTTTTTCTTGTCATCTATAAATCAAGCACAAGTTGCACTTTCTATAATTATGGAATGAGTTAGTGCATTGGTATAAAGATCTTAGGAATAAAATGTTTATGAATTAAAATTTTTTTTCACTTCTAATGGCTGAAATGTCACATGAATTCCTAAACAGTTAACTACTTGATTATTTTAAATTCTTTTTTACTTAGAGGTGAATTATTCTGCTATAATTACCTTTGAATCCAATAAAATTTATATGCATATATGAGTACAGATATAAATATTTTGGGGAAAAATATCAAAGCTAAAAATACAACATAGATTTTAGCACTTGTGAGTGTTCAATTTGTCTAGTAGTGGACTTTGCATTTTCATCTCACTAATAGATACGTAATTCCTAGTTGAATTAATTTAAACATGTCACCTTGAAAGATATATTTTTTGTTAGTTCAACTCTGCTATGATTTCATTTAGATGCTTCCCTATGCATTTCTGTTTTTAATTTTTTTTTTTTTTTAATTATTATATGAACTACTTCTTTTATATAAATTTTTTTACCAAGCTTTTATAATTATAATAGTTTTTTACATCCAGTTTTGCCTGACTATCAGCCTTCTTCAGAGCTGTAATTTACTAAAATAATACATTAATTATACCCATTATATATATATATATATATAAGCACACTCATGTTTTATATCAATGCTTTTTCACATATATACATACAGTTGGTCCGTGGAACTAGGATTTTTTTTGTTCCAAATCCAACACGCATTCAACATATGTAGCAGATAATAATATCTCACTAATTTTATTGATAAACATTAATTAGAATAGAATACATATATATTGCTATTGAACTGAAAGTCTACAGTACTTTTTAAATGCACTTATATATAACATATGTATATATAAACAAAATTTTAAATAATAACTATTGATAATAAAAAATTGAGGAAGACACATTTTATGTATATTTTACTATGTGTTCACTTGTGCATTCACTAAAGCAACTATCTGCCATATTTTTATTTTTAAAATAATGTAAACTAGGTGATTTTTTTTTTTAATAACCTTTTTCTCTTAATATAAAAAAAGCTGAATGTCTTTTTTTTTTAATCAGTATTATATTTAAGTATGTTAAAATTTTGTAAAACTAAGCATTACTCCTAGAAAATAATTTATTATGCAAATATTGCACATCAAGTTTGAAAAGAATAGTAAAGAATAAAATGTGCTTTCAACATTCTCAGAGAAAAAAAAGGACTATCCCAATGTAAAATTTATAAATTTTAATGGGTTTTTTTATTTCATTTTTGCTAGTTTCCTTACATTTTTCTTTGATAATGTATAACTGAAGTCACATAATTAGATACAGTGTAGTAGAATATTATTTGTAATGATATTTCATGACAATAAAACCAATTACCAAAGATTTTAATAGGTTTATAAGTGTTAGATGATAACAATCAATCCTTAAGTTATCAACAATCTCAACATGTAGTCAAGGCAATCTCCTTTCATTACATATCAGATCTTCTATAAGACAGTTTAACAAACTTGTAAAGTATTCCTCCCCATATTAATCTATAAACTAGATAAAAATGAAACATCTTATATGGATAACAAATTAATTATTATTATTTCTTGGTTGTTAAAATTAATAGAATTTATATCAATGTTTTTCTGAAATCACTGCTAAAATAATATTTCACTTTTATGAAATATCAATAATTATCTTGCCACCATATATAATTATGGGGACCAGGTGAAAATGATTCCTTTTCATATGGTTTATAGATTAATATGAAGAGGTGTAGTTTTCAAATTTATTAAAATGTCGTATAGAAAGTATAACTTGTAAAGGATTTTTTATAATATATGCATACAAAATTATTAATTCAGAAATGTTATTATATATTCTCAGTGCTAGATGTTTAATAGTTATATATGTTTGTTTATAGGATTGTTAAAATTAATAGAATTAATATTATATATGTAAGAATAAATTTATTTTTATATATGGAGATATTGTGTGTATGCATAGAAGTGCAAAATACACATTTGTTTGTATATAGACAATGGATAATAAAAAGCTATATAAATTTTAAATGTACATAATAAAATGTGCATATATGTGTGCCAGTAAATATATGTAAATGAATATGTATATATGATTAAAACATACAATGATATAAATAATATAATACTTTTATCAATTACCATTGTGAAAAAAACTGCTAGGCATATGAAACTGTAAAGAATAAATATAAAAATAAAAAGAATTGTAAAAATAAAAAGAGGGCAAAATGGAGTAAAATATTTTATTCTTTATAAAAAATAAAAAATAAAAAGAATGAACATTTAACAGAATTCATTATATATATATATATCTTTTTTCTTTTTGTAAATTCCACATGTCCATTTTTCTCCTCGTCCAAATTTATTCCCTGCATTTTTAAATATTTTTAAATTTTATCATTTACTTCTCATAACAATTTTAAAAAGTTATTTGATCTGTTCTTCTGAATAAAAACTTGATAAAATATAAATTTAAATTATTTGTATTTATTATCTTTCTTTAAGCTGAATATAAAAAAAAATTTGCTACTCCATTTTTTCAAAGTTTACTCCACTTTTTAAATGTTTTTGTATTTTCTTCTACACTCATAACTAATATTTTTCCATTTAGTTGTTCCAATAATCACCATCTCTCTTCACTTGAAAGCTATCTATGATGTAAATAGTCAAATAAAAGATCATCAACAAATGAAAGCAGAAATTTTTAATATAATTCTTAATAGAAGTGTCTTTAACATTTACTTTCAATTGATAATTTTTGCCTTAGATAATGACTTTGCAATTTCCAGAATAAATATATAAAAGAACATATTCCAATGTGGAAGTATTATGCAACTTGTAAGATAATCATTGTTTTAAACTCATAGATAAAAACTAATAAAGTCATTGTTGTGATTAATGTATGTTCCTGGGTGTTTTATCAGTTAGAAAGTATGTATAATAAAGTGATAATTATAAAATTTTTAAAAAGGGCATATTGATTAATGAAAAGAACTTAAATAGTTTTGGATTTGCTGTAAAGTCTAAATTAGAATAACTCTACTATTGGAATTCATAAATGTATGAATGAAAAAGTTAATGATGTGAAAACTTGATAGTGCAATGGTAGCTGCACTAATCTTATTAGTGTATATGCTCCAATGTTAGATTCACAAAAAGTCTTTATTTCTTGCTGGATAGTGTTAGTGTTATTACACCATTCCCATTAAAAGATTGAACTTCTTGTCTTTGATGGTTTAATGCAAGCATTAGTGCAAACAGTAAACTTTGACTGAAACATGTTGTAAATAACAGTATTGGTGCTATCAATTCAAATGGTCTCCTATTATTGAATTTTTGCATAATGTATAAACTGATTATCATAAATATTTTGTTTAAGCAGATACATCCATACTCAAAACAATAGTATTAATATATTAAAAGTACATCTACTTTTCCATTCCTATAAATCAAGATTCGAACTAATACTGATTAAAATTTTGGAAATTTTCAGATTTTAAATAGTTTTTTTTTTTTTTTCATATAATCTTTTTATAGCTGATTCAAGTAACAACCCAAGATTTTTTGATAAAATCCAGCTTTTCTTAACATTTTAAAGAGTGAAACAAAGATGAAAACTGATAAAATATAATCATTCCCTACTAGTTGATAAATCTGGTAAGTATCGCCTTCTCTTTTATTAGAAATGTAAAACTATTGAAGAGGGTTTGTCATGCTGGCTAATGTGTGTTGGTGAGCAGCCCATCCATGTTCATATACTATATGAATAATCACATAAATAGCTGTGACAACTAGAATATATGGAGTGGGCATTAGGAATTTGTCCTGCTCAGTTCCTTTAAGGCCTCCAAAAGGAATCAAAGGGTTCATAGCAAATATATACTTGAAATCTACTAATTATTTCACCTAAGAATTGTATATTTTGTATTTCATCATTCATCAAATACAAAAAGAATAAAGTTTTTGACATTGTCTTGATGCATATACATAATGTTTTTAATGCAGTGATGGATAATAATACAAAGACTTCTAAAGTGAAAAACTAATAGAACAAACATTTTGTCACTATATTATAATCTATAAAACAAATGCAAAAATTTAAAATGAACACTAGAATATAGACATCTTTGACACATAAAACTTAATTCTTAATTTAATTTAATGCTATGCTGCTAAAGTTCCTGCCTACATTTGATAAGCAAAGTTGCTGACATACCCTATTATTGCCATCAAGAGGAAGCCCCAGTAGTGAATGCCACCAACCATTGGAAGCATCCGAGTGACCAGCCAACCAATATCCAAAAGCACTACCCCATAGGACTGATAAACTATACCATGAAACTCGGCATAGTGCTTTACTATTTATCCAAAATTCTTTGCTAAGATTTGTTAAAATAGTGATTTATTTTTTTAATTTTATAAATTGTAATTTGCCAGTAAACAATTATACCCTCTTTAATATTCTGCTTTCTTTGTTTAAATAATTTATTTATTAATCATTCTTTTAAATATAAGGGATTTGATCTCAGACTTTCAAGCATTTTTCAACTATCCACACTATCTCATATAACTGATACACATGACCACACACATATAGAAAAGATAAATAATCACCAATATACATATTTTGTGCTGAACCAGCACTCATCAGTTGGTCCAGATTATCATCTTACACACATATATATGATACAATCAGTGCTCTGTTTTATATTAAGATAACAAACTCTCATACTTTAATGGACAGGTTTCAATCTACTACAACTTCTAACTCTTCAACCATTCATATAATTGAAATCTGATGATGAAAAGCTCAAATCCCATGCTGATGCTAATATTATTATCATGCCCATGTTGACCTCAAATCACTCTGACCTCTCATGTATAGGACCTTCTCCATTTAAATAGATATAAGAGGAATGGGCAGGATACAGGCTTAATGTATAAATATTTGAAATACAGCCGTTCTTCACATACCTAGAGCCTAATTGTAAACATGGGCATGGCAGTAATATTGGTAGCAGCATGGGATTTGAGCTTTTCATCATCAGATTTCAATGGTATGAAAGGCTGAAGAATTGGAAGTTTGAGTAGATTGAAGCTTATCCATTAAAGTATGATGGTTTGCTATCTTAATATAAAACTGAGCACTGATTATATGTGTGTGTGTGTGTGTGTGGTAGAGGACAACCTGGACCAACTGATGAGTGCTGGTTCAGCATGAAATATGGATATTGGTGATTATTTAGCTTTTCTCCATGTGTGTAGTCATGTGTATCAGTGGCAGGAGATAGTGTTGATAATTGAAGGATGCTTGAAAGTCTGAGTTCAAATCCCTTATATTTACAATTAGGCTCCAGGTATGTGAAGAGTGCTTGTATTTCAAATATTTAATCATTCTTTTAAAATCTGTTTTCCTTATTTATATAAAATATTTTTATTTTATTATTAAAATGTTTTCCTTATTGTATTATAACACACAATTAATTGTACATATTAAGGAAGATCAACTATTGTAATATACTGGATCCTTCTTAAATCTAGACTTATTAAAAATCAGGTGAAAGAGGCAATTTTAGTAAAAATATATTCAGTAACTAAAACATTTAATGTTATCTAAAAGAAGTCCATTACTTCTGTCAAATCAAGACATATAAATCCCTATTTTCCTTGATTCTAATTTATTTTATTATCCAGCTATTTTAAACTTGTCCATTTAAAATCTGTTATTTCAAATAGTAAGCTGAGTCATTAAGGGCAGTTACAAATGGTTTATAAACAATTTTCAATTTTAAAATTAAAACCTAGTGATAAGAAAATATGTTAAAACTTTATTTTCTGTTTTGGGAAGGGACAAGTATACTGTGTACAGGTGAGTTATAAACAACTTGCAATTTTAAGTAAAATTAAGTTTGACCAAAATAAAAGTTAAAACTTTTATTTTTAAAAGGGACTAGTATATATGTATATTGCAGATACGCTATTTTAATTCTATAAAACTTGTGATATAATTAATGAAATATATATGCATACTGCAGGTACTCTGTTGTCAATTCTATAAAACTTATGATATAAATGTCTTGCATTGGTGGTCGAGAGGTCAGCGCGACTGCCTTGCACTTGCAGGCAGTTGCCCGGGTTGCGGGTTCACGTCCTGGCCGATGCTATGACACTTAAAAAAAAAAACTTATGAAATAAATAAATATATGATGCAATAGTTTATTCCATAAAACTTGTAATACCATTTAATATATATATGTATTATAATTGTTAGAGTGTCTATCGATATTTCCTTCTATATGTAAGACCTATGGGGTTGACCTCTAATTAAGCAGGGGAATAATTTTATTGGCAGAAATTTTTTTGCATATATAATTGCATAGGCCCTGGTTTAGCCGCGTATAATAGATGTATGCATATTATAAATTTATGACATGACTATTTATGTTTTATTTTGTATAGATTTAAATTTTATGGCCGAATATTCTGGGTTGTCTAATTTCATGTTTATTTTATTGCATTTCTTTTTTATTGCATTTCTTCAGCAGGCATATATTCCTTTGGAAGATTTAATTTGCCGGGTCCCTTTTGAATATGATCCATGCAAATGTGGGAATATTCCTCTTACTTCAGACCCAGAACACCTACATTTTATATCACTAACTGGGAAGTATATTGTTCCTGTTGTTGGTGAGATTTATTGATGATTATGGGAAAGATGCTCATTTCTTCCTACCATGATCCATTTATTTCATAGGGACTTTGAGTATGTCTTTGTGGAGGTGAGCATATTCCAGTCTACCCTGTTATTGGATTGTCTCTTACTTTAGAAACCTAGTACTGCCTCCCTTATGTATGTTAAAGCCTGATATTTCAGCATTGATGTGTCCTGATCATGAGAGCTATGTGATCATCTATTTTAACCATATTTTATAGAGTTAATTAAACTTACCCTGCTTCATTATCGTGTACATGCTTGAGGGATATCTTCCCCAAAGAACAAATATGCATATAATCTGAGGTTTCATATATATATATATATATATATATATATATATATATATATATATATTGAAACTTTTGACATATGTAATCACTAATTAATGTAATTGCCACTATCTCCAATGAGCCTAGCAACAAATTAAGCAATAGTCATTTCTTTTGTTCATTTTTTTTTTGTTTATAATTTTATTACTAATAAATTGTTTGTATTTTCACCTATATATTGCATTTTCACATATATATTGCATTGGGCGTCTTGTTTGCCACAGGAAAGTCATATGGTTATAATCTAATTCTAGGAGTCTCTCCCTCTCCTTGATCACTAAGTCAAATAAAATGAAGTATTATGTGGCATGGGAATGAGTTGTGGTGGTTTAAATCATGATTTAAGTTACTCTACTAATGAAAGCAGAATCTTAAAGTAGATTAAAGTTGAAATTTAAAAAATCCAAAAACTAATGACAAAAATATTGTACATACTTTTGTTTAAAAATATATTCTTAGATTATATATTGTAACAATTTTAGTCATAAAAATAATTAAAAAGCTGATTAATTCTGATATCAAAAAATTCCAAAACAAAGGTCCTTGTAAAATGGTGGACATCAACATCTTAATTATTAATTTAATTCATTTATTTTTTTAAAAATCTCTTTTAAATCTCTAATAGTGAAAATGCTATGTATATTTTTTTTAAAAGTACTGTAAATGAATATATTGTAAATGTTTAAAAACAAAATTCCAATATTAAAAAAAAGTTCAAAATAAGTAAGTAAAAATGACAGATATCCAAAACTTGATTATCAATTTAATTTGCTTATCATTTTTATCTTTAGTGATATATTATTTTTCAAAATACTTTTGTTGGTGCAAACATATACTGCAATAATTTTAATTGTGTGCCATAAAATTAGAATTTGTAAGCTGATTAACAATATTAAATAAATCAATACCAGTATATTGTAAATACTGAACTTTAAGATGTAATTAAAAAAAGATTTGAACTTTCAAGCTCCCTTCAGCTATTCACTCCATCTTATATAACCAATAAACATGACCATATACAAGTAGAAAATATAAATGATCTTCAATATACATATCTCATGTTAAACCAGCACTCATCAGTTGGTCCATACTATCATTCTCCCATATATATATATATATATATATATATATATACATATATATATATATAGCATATATTTTATATATATATATATATATATAAAATCAATGCTCAATTTACATTAAGATAGCAATTTTTTAAACTTTAATGGACAGACTATAATCCTCTTCACCTTCCAACTCTTCAGCCATCTGCCTTATTGAAAATCTGATGATGGAATGTTCAAACCTTTGTTGATTCCAATATTGTTGTCATACCCATGTTGATCTTAAGTCACTCTGATCCCTCATATATATGACCTTAATGTGTCTGTTTGAATACACAGAGGGATGAGCAGAATTCAGTGATAAATCAATACAAGTATATTGTAAATACCAAACTTTAAGATGTATGACAACAATATTGGCATCAACAAGAGTTTGAAGATTTCATCATCAGATTTTCAATAAGGTGGATGACTGAAGAGTTGGATGGTGGAGAGAATTGAAGTCTGTCCATTAAAGTTTAAATACTTGTTATCTTAATATAAATTGAGCATTGTTTATATATATACATATATATATGTGGAGGGGGGATGATGATCTGGACAAATGGTGAGTGCTGGTTCAGCACAAAATACATTTTGCACATATGTATGGTTATGTTTATCAGTTATATAAGAAAGAGTGGATAGCTAAAGGAGGTTTTTGTTTAAGTTATAGAAAACTAAGTGTTAAACATGGAATTGCTAAATTGATGAATACCATTAACTGAAATATAGAAAAGTATTACAATATGCACAATTATAATATGCACAATTAGCTAAAATAAAAAACACTTGTTTATGATTTTTTCAATATTTCAGCTTTAAGCAAAGCATTAAACATCATTGCTACATTTTATGAGCTTATTTATAATTAGTTTTCTTTTTCTTTTTTTTTTTCTTTTGCAATTAATTCAATTTTATTAGTTTTTTGCCTTTAGATTCTTTTAGCATAGGTATAAATATTAATTTTAATGATGAGTCAGAAAAGTAGTTTGAAAAATTTATCTGTACTGAAGTGAAAAAAAATTATAATATAAAAAAAAAAGAAAAACAATTGTAAAACAATAGGCAATTTAAATTTTGAATACGGTATGTTTAAATCAATAATCTACATTATTTTTAAAATATGACAAATTAAAAAGTAAATAGATTAATAAAAAGGATTTCATTTAAAAAGTTTACATTGTGGCATTATAGAACTAATGAAAATTCTTCTTAATAATTAAAGCAAATGGCAAGTAATAGCATCAATATGGCAATTATTTGTGAAAAGATTTAGCAATTGTTTGAAGAATTTTTATGTATATAAATACTATTCCTGTGAAGGATTTTGTTACCAAAAAAGTAAAATTCCCTGGATTAAAAAATAACCTATATTGTACACTTTAAAAGTAACTTCTAGCAGAATTAGGACATTGCTGAAAATTATATCACAAAAAAAAAAAAAAAAAACAAGCAAAACTCACTAAATGTATTGCCACACACAGCAAGCTAGAGTAATCAATGGATGCCAGAAGGCTTGTGCATAAAATCCCCATCTAGTGCCTACTCATCCAATATCCCCAGACTAGTTTCTGGCTTATGGCATTGATTACTCTAGCTTGCTGTGTGTGGCAATACGTATAGTGAGTTTTGCCTGTTTGTTGTATCTGTTTGTTGAGAAATAAACAGCGAGTTTACTAGAGACAATTTACTCCAGAAGTTTTCGCGTATTTACTTGAAAATAAAAATAATTATAATGGAAAATAATTATAATTGAAAACAAGCTGTGTGATTTAATTTTAATTGAAAATAAAAATAACTAATTATAATGGAAATAATTATAATTAAAAACAAGTTGTGGGGATTATTTTTATCAGAGATAAAAAAAACTAATTAAAGTTAAGAACAATCAAAATGGAGTTGGAAAACAAGCGATTAAGATTTCAGAATGTAGCAAATAAGACTTAACAAAAGAACTCAGAGGAATATATAAACTGCTAAAGGAAAACATCACGCACTTGTTACAGTTTTGTTAACAGAAGAAGTTAGTTTCATATATTTTAGCTATAATTCTTTGTACTCGTTTATCTTATCGATCGGATTGTGTTTTTCTACCCCTCTGAAAAACTTAGGGGGGAAGACATTACAAGATTGGCACAGTCTAAATTTTTGAACCTAGTGAAACTTGAAAGAATAAGCCAGATGAGAAAGACAACCGATACTATTGGAAACAAGTAAAATGTCATTAGGACAAAGCAGTATTCCTGAATTTAGTATTGAAAATGCCGAGGAATGGTCTCTCTATATAATGCAATTGGTAAAAATTTTCAAGTTAAATGGGATATAAAGATAATGAAAAAAAAGTGGCCACACTTTTATGTTTAGCTGGATGAAAAGTTATTGAAATTGTTAATAAATTACGGGATGGACCGATAACCGATGGAGTACAGTTTGAAGATATAATTAAAAAATTAATGAACTATTTTAGCCTGAAGCCATCTAGACATGTAGCTAGATTAACTTTGAGAAGTAGAAAGCAAGCCAGGGAGGAAAAAATTAAAGACTATGATATAGCATTAAAACAGTTGGCAAAAAACTGTGATTATGGTGAATTTTTAGAACAAGCTTTGCTGGGTCAATTATTGTGGGGAATGCACAATGAAAGATTGCAACTGACATTGTTAATGGAAAGTGACTTATCATATGAAGTGGCTATTAAAAAAGGAATAGCATATGAAGCAGTAATTGAGCAAGCCATAACTTTTAGAAACAACTCAGAAGAGATCAGAAAGATGGCAGTTTATAAAACAGATCGAAGTCAGCAGCTGAAGAATAAAAATCTTAACAGAGAAAAAATGTTAACAGTGAAATGTTTCTGCTGTGGTAAAACTGGCCATGTATCTAAGAATTGCAAATGGAGAAAATAAAACTATTTTAACTGTGAATTTAATGAACATTTAGCAGCTGTATGCAAAAAAAAAACACGTCAAAACAAAATATAATCCAGATACAGATGGTACAACATATACCATTAACTATGTATCAACTAAGGAGCAAAGAATGGCCATGAGAGATAGGACCATTTCACAAAGACAAAGAGAGATCACTAAACTACAAGAATTTCCAGTCAAGGAACCAAGAATTAGTTATCATACTTCAGAAAAAGACGCAATCTGAGTTACAACACAACTTGCAGTTACACGACCTGAAAAGTTATAATTCCAAATTACAAAATGAACTGGAAGAATTTCAAGGAAGTTTGAAGGCTTCTAGACAATGAGTAACATAATTAGAATGTAGTGTAACCAATGCAAGCATCTCTAGTCAGCAATATAAAAAGACAACTAAAGAACTATCAAAAGAAGTGCACAAATTAAAACTGGATGTTTATGAATTAAATAAAGTAAAAGAAGAACTTGAACAACAAAATTCAGAACTTAGTGAAAAATTACAAAGCAAATTTTCAGAATGTCAGAGTTTTGAAAGATCGAATGAAGATTTAAAAAGTGAACTCGCAAGCTGAAGCTGAAAGTGAAACAGATACTTTCAAGGATTTTTTGGAAGAGCAGCAATCGTGGGACAGTGGGCTGCCAGAGCCAAAGACCGGAGAACGGGAAAAAACTCAGAGTTTCTCCAAGTGGGAGAAAAAAGCACTCAAAGCGGTGAGAAAAGGGAAGAGTTTACACAAATTTCAAGGTTATATCGATTAATCGGAAAAATCAAGTGTTTCTCCAAGCTGAAAAAGAGAAATCGCCCAGACCTCTATGGAATAAAAGAAAACTGCACAGATTAGATGATTATGAGTAACATAAATAAACTCTAACTTCTGGAGTTAGGGTAGGAAGTGTTGTATTCATTTATTGAGAAATAAACAGCAAGTTTACTAGAGACAATTTACTCCAGAAGTTTTCATGTATTTAGTTGAAAGTAAACATAATTATAATGGAAAATAATTATAATTGAAAACAAGCTGTGGGATTTAATTTTAATTGAAAATAAAAATAATTAATAATAATGGAAATAATTATTAATAAAAACAAATTGTGGGGATTATTTTTATCAGAGATAACAATAACTAATTAAAGTTAAGAACAATCAAAACGGAGTTGGAAAACATGCGATTAAGATTTCGAATGTAGCAGATAAGACTTAACAAAAGAACTCAGAGGGATATATAAAGTGCTAGAGGAAAACATCGTTCACTTGTTACAGTTTTGTTAACAGAAGAATTTGGATACGTAAAGCGGTTAAGAGCTATTTGCGGCACAATGGTTAAGAGTTGTTGCAGCCGAGTTTCATATATTTTAGCTATAATTCTTTGTACTTGTTTATGTTATCGATTGGATTGTAAGTGTTTTTCTACCCCTCTGAAAAACTTAGAGATGAAAACATTACACTGTTTTAACAGTTAAAAGTATAAGAAATGGTGATCATATGATGTTTATTGGCTTATATTACAAAAATGCAAACATTCTGAAATCAATGATTTATGAACCTTTGTTATGATATGTAAGTTTACATTTTAATTTTACCAAAAAAGTAAGATTCACTGGATTAAAAAAACTATATTACACAGCATTACAAGTAATACCGAGGCTTCTAGCATAGTTAGGACATTGCTGAATATTGTCTCACAAAAAAGGTAGAAGTTCTGAAATCAATGATTTGTTAAAATTTTATTATATGTACGTTTATATTTTAATTTTATTATTTTAAAAAATTAATTTTAATTTTCTTTAGTGCAGTAATTAATTTTATATAAATTTTTTTTTATATTTTTATTTTTTTTCCTGCTTAAATAATTGTTTTAGAATGTAATTTTAGTCTTGATCATGAGCCTGGAATCGTTTATCTCTGTATCCATATATTTCAATGCAAACTACAGTGAACCAGTAATATAATCAATGGCATTCTGGAATAAAGTTTTAGCAGATTTCAATATATATATGAAAAATGTATGCTGTTCATTTACGCTTTTTGTTAATTATTTTGTTGATATATTATAAATTATTTTGATAAAATATGCTAAAAATAAAATTATTTTAAAAAAATAGATAAGAGTTTAGCAAAAAGTATTTATTTTTAAAAACTATAAAAAAATAACTGATGTCACAAAATGTCAGCAACACTTTTTAATTGGTGAATAACGTTCATTTAAAGATTTGCATTGTTGAATTTTTTTAAAATTATAAATAACTATTTATTTTTGAAAAAACTTTCGTTAACTTTCATAACATGACAAATTATTAATATACTTTTTACAAATGAAACTAAAGTGAATATAATATTAAAAGATGAATATATTTTGACAATTGAGTTTGTGAATTGACCAATTAAAAGTTTATACTTTTTCCTCACACAGCCAATAAACAAATCAGCCATTAATGAGTTAACATATATAATTATAATACTTTGGTATTAGTCCTGCAACATAAAGCATGTATTAGATTTGCTTTACCTTTTCACATTCGTATCAATCTGCTGATAACTTTAATCTTGTGATCTGACTAAAATAACATTGTAACTGTCAAATCTTTACATCCACACAACAAAATCCAGAGGTTTAGCAAGTCATCCCAAGGCTTATCAAAATGAGGTTATTGAGACCCCTTGTCCAACCTAGCCTCAGTTCCTTTACCAATGCTCAAAGATTTATTACCTTGAAGATGACATATGTGAGGTCACAGCAGTATTTTCCTTAATTGTATGCTGGCAGTAGCACATTTGTAAAACGTGAGACTACAGGAAACTGGCATATTTAACAGTATAGCTACATATAGGTGTTGCATGAGTATAATTACTAAATATGGATTGTGATTTTTAATAACTAACAGTTAATTAATCAATAATGACTTAATACTGATGAGCAAAATCAAAACACTAAACAGAAGTTAAAGTTTAAATTAATTTAATGAAAGCCAAATATTTAAATAATAAAATTAATAAATGAAATAATAAAATTATAATAGGATTATATAGCTTGTCTCACTCACAGGTGATCATTTTAGGGATACAATTTAACGTATAAGTTTTCTGGTTACAAATTACTTAATTTATTTTGATTGTCATATATATGTATATCACTTGCAGGTGATGAAGATTTATAATATTTCAAGTTACAATTTTATGAGACATTATTATTATTTTCTAAATTAGTTTACTTTGCTCATGATGATCTATGCCTAGTTTATGCTATAATTATGGATCTAGATTTGCTTTAGAACTAGCATAAGTGATTATTATCATTTATAAAGAATATTTTATTAAACATGAATTATGTAATATATTCTCTACATAGCTTATGCGCCTATAAAATTAGATTCTAATTCAGATCAAAGCTGAAAAATACAATTATTATAGTAGAATAAACTGATGATTGGCAGTCAGACTTCAGATACCAAGGCATATAGAAAATATACAATCTGAGTCCTAGTGTCTTGAATGTGTGCTTTTTCATGGGATTTGTACCTAATACCAGTTCCCTTAACACCATTACCATTGCTGTGAAATAGAGACCTTTAGTCCAAGTGATCAAACAACTATTTTAACTCTCTGGAGTGTCATGCTCCAGTTCTAAGGATGCAGAATGGGGTGGTGCTTATCCTACACCCATCTGAAGGAGGTAGTTGTCCAAACTAAGAAGAATGGGGTAGCTCTTAAAACATATGCCCATTGAAGTGATACAGCAACAAGTATATATGCTGAAGCATTTCTTAAGGACACATTTGCCCCGCTGACTACATCATTATATAATAAAAATAGGACACTAAACAGTAGTTTCCTTCCATAAGACTACTGTAGATCAGTTCATTATATAATTATACTATTAAGGAAAGCTTATGAATTTAATTTATTAAGCTATCTATACAGGCATTTATATAATTCTAGGGAGGATTACAGCATATTTTGGATAATTACGATAATAAGTTCTAGTTTTATGTTGTATTTTATCACTTCAGCTATATATTAATTAAATATTACATTTAAAGCAAATCTATCTTAGAGTAGCTGTAAGCTTTTAATTATATCTTAAATAAGACATTTTATCCATTTCAGAAGGGAGTTTTGTTTGTGCATTAATAAATGCCAAATTACATATATGTGCACGAGAATATCTAATCGCTTCTCACTAATGATTTAACTAAGAGTAAAACTTCCATTCTTAACAAATATAGCATAAAAAATACATATCTGAAATAAAATAATTTGGCATAGATTTAACTAAAAAAAACATAAATTTAGAGATGATATTTCACGTAATTGAAATCTGAAATTTGGCTTTGTTCGCTTAGTTTTTAAAAAACGAATTGAAACAAAATTAGCTTAAAGTTGATTGATTTAGTTTAATATAGATTTAACTTATTTATGAGAATTATCAATTAAAAGCAAATATTATCATTAAGCCAAAATATGAAAAATAACTTGGAAACATCATTTTAAAATAAATCATTTAGAATTATACGTAATAAATCAGTTATGATAAATCATTTAGAATCAATCAATGGAAGCAAGTTAAAACTAAATCAGTTTTAATAACACATAGTAAAATAAATAAGTTGAAATCAAATCAATCAGAAATAAATCAGTAAATCAATAAATAAACAAGGCAAGATTTGGGATTTAAATAAAAAAAATTAAAATTACATTTAACTTGGTAAGTTTAAAATACATTATTATTTTGGCCATAATTAATAGATTTAGCTAGCTTTTAGGAATTAGCAAAGTTTAGTTTAGAAGTTAACTTTAGATGGATCATTTGTTACCACTTTCTTTTCTCTGCTGTGGCAAGTTAGTTTCATCTTGAGGGTTTCTTTATCTGGCATTGGCTTCTAGTTCACCTTTCTTGGGATCTTGTAGACCATTATGGGGTCCAGAAAAACAAGGAAATCACCTTTTCTAGATCATGATCATCATCACTACCAATTTATAAAATACTTTTTTAACAAGTTAAACTGACTGAATATCCAAAGTCAATAATATTGTCAAAGATGGCTGAAGCAACTTATATACCAATTTACCCCCTATCCCCTGTCTTAGTAATTTTAGATCTGCTTTTCTAATTACCTTACCGTATTTCTCAGAAATCTCAGAATCTTGTTGTTATTGATTTCTTTTATGGGCGGGTCTTCCCTCAGTTGATACTTAGTTTTAAAATCTATTTTTACTTCTAAAATGTTAATAAGGTCAGTATACAGTGAGAAGGATTAAATTTTATGAAGTCATCCTTTTTAAAAAAAACAAATCTAAAGATAAAAAACATTTTGTTATATATGTAACTCAATTATATAATTTAGTGATATATGCAGAAATATATAATAATTTCAAATATTAATTTTAGAATAAATATTCTGGATAAAGAAATTGCTAATGTTTTAATTCTATTAAAATTATTCTTTCCTGCATATATGTAGTTTATTGTTACACATACAAAACATTTTTCCATTTATTTAATTACCAGAAATATATACGTGTGTATTTATTGATTTTTATACATATACATATGTTTCTTTTACTGTATGCTAAATATACACACACCTACATAACTAGTATATTTAAGTTTAAAATTAACATGATTTTAGCATAATATTAGCATAATATACAAGGATTTGGGTATAGTTATACATAAAGAAATACTACTATAGTATATAGTAGGTAGAAGGATAGATAGATCTGACTGTTTCAACATGTACATAGATCTTTTACATGATATTTTTCATGTTATTTTCACAACATTTACAAAATTATCAGCAGATTGATACAAATGCAAAAAGATACAGCAGTTTTAATACATGCTCCCTGTTGCAGGAGTAATACTCAATTAAAAATATACAACAAATAAGAAAGATATGTATGATTTTAAGCAAGAAATGGAAAATTAAAAAAGACCATTTGAAAAAAAAAATGTTGATTTGTCATACACAAATATATATGACTTTTCACACTAAAATTATAATGTATGACTTTCACACTAAAAATTTAAAATTTATAACAATATATAAATCAATATTAAAAACAACATTTTACATGAAAAACAAATTGATTTGCTATCTTAAAAAGTACATTTTTTCAATCCCCCTCCAAAAAAAACATGTAAAACAACCCTTTATGTGACTTCCAAGGGTTACTTTAAATACACACAAAACAAGCACTAAATTGTATTTTTTAAATATTCATATATATTGCTTACAATAACTCCTCTCATATGCATTTTAATGCAAAATTTTTTTTAATGATTCCTTTATTTTCCTGACAGTTTCGACTATCCTCCAGTCTTCATCAGAGCTATAATATTGAGTGATATAAATGTATAACCATTACTTCATAAAAATATAAAAATATATATACATGTATATAAAATATATATATATACATATCCTCAACAGCTTACATATACATACACATATATAATCCATACATATATATATATAAGCATCCATATATATATATATATATAAAACCTGTACATAAAAATACATATATATAAAATATATACAAAAAAACATATCAAATACACAATTTTATATATTTTTTTTTTAAAAAAAAAAATTTTATTTTTAATTTTTTAAAAATTTATTGAAAACTATCCTTTATTATTTTTATCAATTTAACTTTATTTTTTACTTTTTATCATTCACCTTTTATTCCTATCTATCATTTTATATTACTATCTAATATATTTTATCATCTTTTATTTTTTATTTTAATATCTATAAATTTAACTTTTGCCATTTTATTATTTCTAATTTTACTCTTTATTAATAATTTTTATTTTTATTCTCTTTAATAATTTTCCTATTCATTTTAACTTACTGATCTTAATTTCCTCTACCTTTTAAGATAATTGATTTTTAGAGGAGATTAAGATCAGTGGGTTAAAACGAATAGGAAAATTATTAAAAAGAATAAAAATAAAAATTATTAATAAAGAATAGGATTAGAAATAATAAAATGGCAAAACTTAAAATTATTGGTATTAAAATAAAAAATAAAAGATGATAAAATATATTAGATAATAATGTTAAATAATAGATAGGAAAAAAGATGAATGATAAAAAGTAGAAAATAAAATTAAATTGATAAAGAAGTAATAAAGGGTAATTTTAAAAAAAAAAAGATTTAAAATTAAAAATAATATAGGTTTTTTAAAAAAATAATTTAAAATTGTGTATTTGATATATTTTTTGGATATATATAGGTTATATATGTGTGTATGGATTATATATGTGTATATGTAAATTTTTGAGAATATGTATGTATATATTTTTGATATACATATGTATGTATATATATTTTTATATGTATATGAAGTAATGGTTATATGTTTATATCATTCAATATTGTAGCTCTGATGAAGACTGCAGGAAAGTTGAAACTGTCAGAAAAATAAAGGAATCATTAAAAAAAAAATTTGCATTAAAGTGTATATGAGGGGAGTTATTGCAAGCAATATAGATGAATATATAAAAAAATGCAAAGAAACTAAAAGGAGAAAAATAAGAATATACTTTTTAAATTTATTTACAAAAATACATAAAATATATACATAAGATACTTACTGTCTAATGTGTAATAGCAATTTGACATTTAGATTTACCACACAAAGTGGAGATCTCTACTAAAAACTTTCCTTTCAAAAATGTACCATGTGATTGCACAGTGTACTGGGATTTTCCACAGAAATTCTAATAAACTTTTTTTTCTTTAAAAAATAAGATAACATAACCCACCCATCCCCCCAAAAAAATTCACAACAAAATAAAGCAATATAAATTATAAGACTTTTATTAACTTTTCATCCTAGTGGAAAAATTTCTTTTATGTCATTGAATATGGAAATGAATGCTTCATCATTTTTGTGTAATTTACACCACATAAATTTCACCAGGTATGCATCGAGGTGTTGTCTTGATATTCCTCACTGCTGCTTATTCTGAAATCCCATGGAATTCCACAGCCTTTCAATGTTTTCGCATGAACCCCAGTTTCTGGATCCATGAAATTATATATGTGGTTCACAGAAAAATGCTCATAACTGGCATTTGTTAATTCATCAATTTTGTATGCTTTCCAGCAGTCTGAATATATAATGGAAATCTCTTCTACATTATGTTTTATGGCTTTCATCAGAGTCTCTGCTGTTCTGTCTTGGATTTTTATGATAAAATATTCACCAGTCTCCCGACATAAACCACCAAACATTCACTTCTCAGGAAGAATTTGTCCAGCTTGATTCTTTCTTCTGGAAAAAAGACACTCATCATTTTTTATTCTTTACAAATAAAAATCTAATTGAAATAAAAATACAGTAACTGAAAGTGTCAAACTATTACAAAAAAAAGGAGACCATGTTGATAAAGAAAAACACATTTTCACATGAGATTGGATAACATGCAGGGGTTATTTTGTTTCAATTTGATGTGATTGCAAGATTACACATTTATTGTGGATGTGAAAAGGTGTCCTATCTCTTCTAGATTGCATGACAATACTAAAGTACCATAATTATTTAAAACACATGGGCTTATATAAAATAATAAAACAAACAACACTTATTTATAATTGTTAATTAGAGAAGATATAAATTAGTATTAAAATTTATCGGCTTAACGTTTTCGAGGATCCATGCCTCATATTCATACCCTTCATAAAATGTATAATAAAATATATGCAAATACAAATATGCAAATAAGCTAGTATTACGTAACCCATTTCTTCAAGATCTTGAAGCAAGTGTTTTTCCTATTAATGGCATGGATGTTTCCATTAATGTAAAATGCCTCCTTTATTTTTCTTTTGTCATCATTTGATTCTGAGCACCATATTATGGGATTGGCAGGTGTGAAGTTGTGTCCAGATTGTTTAGCATGCTCCAAAAATGCAGAGGATGTGTTGCTGTTCTTCTGAGCTCTGTTAAATGTGTAAAGATGTTGGTCCAGTCTAGTATTGATTGTAGCTTTCATTTCACCATAATATATAGCGTGGCATCCAGCCTGAGGGCAGGCAATAGAGTACACCATGTGTGGGGTGAATGATCGATCAATGTGGTCTTTAGAGTTGTTAATCAATCTATTAGAATTAGGTGGAGTTCTAAATGCTATATTAAATTTATCGTTTAATGCTTTCATTAGTTTGTTAGATATTTTAGGAATGTAGGGGATTGTTATTCTAGATAGGTTGGTACAAGATACATTATTGTTTATTGTATTATTAAATTTTATGATTTTATTTTTAATAGAATATGATCTGACTAAATTCCTTTGAATTTGAATATTACCTGCAGACAATATTGCCTGAATTTGCCATACAGAGAGAGAGAGAGCTCTAGAATTTTATATATCCTCCCCCACCACCATTCCCACTGCCATGACTATCTCTTCCTTTCCCACCATTCAAGTTTATTCTAAATTTAATTCAATTTATTAATATTTTATGTTATGTTGGAAATATTTTTAATTAAGATATCTATAAGCTATGTTGAGCTTTAAATTTCTCTCTAATTAAAGACATATGTATTATCTTTTTATACAATAATTAAATAAATCTACTTTTTTATTATAACAGTCCTTATTTTATTTTATTTTTATCTTTAAAGATTATATCATTAACAAATTATATACAACATATACAGCAAAACTGTGTTGTGTGCTGTATCAATATATTCCACTTTAATTACATGTTACCCCAAAAAATGTAATTAACAAAAATAAAACATTAAAATTAGTAAACTTAATAAATTTTATGGTGCAATGATGGCCATTTTTCCATCTCAGAGCTCCAAACACAATCATTTTTAAAAAAAACCATTAAAATTTATAAATTTAATCAATTTTACAATGTAGCAGCAGATAATTTTCTATCTCAGAATATTGTACATGGCTTATATTGAAAGTATGTACATTTTATGCTTCAATTTATTATTTTTTCTAAAATTGATATGGTATAACATTTTGCATTAAAAAATATGTTCTAAGCACTAAAGCTAAAAATTTTGCAAAACTTTAGAAAATTCATAAAGTAACTTTTTTAGCAATAAATGTTATCAATTTAGTATTGGCAGGAAAAAAGAGTTGCCAAACATTCTTATATTATCAGAAAACTTAAAACTTGAAAAGTTTAAACGAATAACATAAACCTGGAGTAACTATATACATTACATAGTAGATATGGACTTAAAAATATTATAACAACTACAGAGGCCCTAGCCTGTTGATAACAAGACTGCTATTATAGTTTGATTAGGAAAAATATTTATAGATAAAAAAGAATCATGTTTAATTGCAATGAAAGTCTGACATTTCAATATTCTTTTTTTTTTTTTTAAATAAAGCTATAGTATAAGTTTTTTAATATTTTATTTTTTGAGTCAATGTTAATGAGTGAATATACTTACAATAAATACTTATAAAAATGTGCTTTCTCAATTTATTATTAGCAATTGCTTTTTAAAAAAAAGTTGTTTATACTATTTTATTGTATTATATAATAATATATATTATGTACAATATGACTAGATTATTAAAAGTGAAATAATAAGCATATAAAAATGAATAATAGAGATAAAATATTATTATTGAATAAATATTAGAGAAGCTGACTTTGCTAATAAAAAATGTCTACAAGTTATGCATGAAAGATTCTGAACTAGATTAAAAGCCTAATTAACATTATGGTTAAAGTTGACCTAATTAATTCTAATGAAATCTACAGTAACATCAGTTTTATTATAATTACTTTATTCCAGAAAAAATAATGAAGATAAGTCATATACAAGGAATAGAGAAACTAAAAATTGTCTTTTCCCTTTCATGATAAAAACCCAGCTACAAGATTGTCCAAATACTAGAGGCGAAGAAGATGGTCCAAAGAAAGAAGCAGTGTTGAAATATTATATCTCAGAAAATCAGCCTCCACACAAACTCTCTACATGTCTCCCTGACATTATTATGTTTTAGGAAGTCCAATAGACCATGTAGATTGTAAGATAATATGATATATTATAATATAAATAAAATGTTTGTTAATTAGAACAAAATTGTAATCATAATAAAAATAATAAGTATAACAATAATATACTATTATAAACAATCTTTTAATCTGCAAAAGTATGCTTAAACTACCATTAAATTCAAAAAAACATAGTGGAAGCAAACATCATCAATTCATGTTCCACTTTGTTTTTTGAATTTAATGGCAGTTGAGGCAGATTTAAGAAATTAACCAAAAGTACTTCTGTGGATTGAAAGACTGTTTATAATATACCATTATATTTATTGTTTTTATTATGATATATATATATTGTAACCATATATTTTAGTATAAAATATAATAATTGATGTAACTAATTTAAAAATTTTTCTTTCTTCTTTTGGTGATTTGATTGGCTTGAGTTGCACTTTGAACAGATTACTCTCTTATATTATTTTGATAAATTTAAATTTGCTTCTTCCCATACACTAACTCATATCAAAATGTTTAACTTTTTAAAAATTTGACAACACATTAAAATTTGGTAAATAGTATTAAAAATAATATTTTATTTTATTTGTTTAAAATGATCTTAAAAATTATTTCTATTAAATTTAAAAAACCATTTGTTCAATTAAAATTAATTATTAAAAATAAATACAGTAATTACGTATGCGTCTCAATGTAAAAAGAAAAGAGGGCGAATCTAAGGGAAGATCGTCTGTTAGTTTGCTTTTGGAGGGAGAAAGAAAAGAAAATGGTAAAGGCAAATGGTGTAAATTTGATAAGCTTATTTTAAAATAGTTAATAAATAAACGGATTACCACAAAATTTGCTATAAACGTAAATATAACATAGTGGTAATTAATTATAAGATGAATTGCTAAATTTAAAAGTCTGTTCAAGTCAGCTGGCCAAGTGGATCGAATCACCGGTAATAAAATTTTCCAATATTACATTTTTGAAATGTCAGAGCTTCCCAGTTTGAAAGAATTATTTGCAAGAATTTGGTATGTTTTAAAATGTTTATTATTCTACAATTTGGAAAAATTAAATAAGTATTTTAATTACAGAATTTTTTATGAATATAAAAATTTGCTTTTAAAAAAAAAAAAAAAGAAGAAGTTTAAATTCAAGTAAAATGTTAAGTTATCAACATAGTTTAATATTTCCGTATCTAATTCTAATAAAAATATAGTATTGATTGATATTTAACTTTACAATGCCAGTAATCTATTTGCTAGTTAATTTGTTTAACATTTGGATAATAAATAGTCTTCAAAGAATTAATCAAAGCTATTTTCTAATTTTATCGTCAGTTGGAATGATTGAATTAATTGCTATAATTAGTATTCCTAGATTTAAGCGTGGATGAATAAATATTCGCATGGATGTGATAAACTTGGAACATTTTTAATAGAGAAATGTAGAGATTAATAACTTTTGAAAAACATTTTCATTTAAATTCTGCGTGTCATGTTTTTGAAATTGTTTCATGTTTATGTAGCCACGTAAAATCGTTAATCTAATAGTGATTATAATAACTAAAACAAATGGATAAAATTGCATGTATGGAATTCAACGATAGTTATAGCTGTTGCTTCTTATATTTATTGTTCGACACATCGTACATGGATTCCACGGATCATATTTGAAGTTATAAAATGTTATACAATCCAATTTGTGATACACACACCTGCTATAATTCATGTAGTGAACTATAAAATGCTATACATTTAATTTATATCATACACACACCTGTTAAATTTTATGTATTTGATGAATAATGTATTATTTAATTTTATCGTTATATGAACTTGCATGTGAAGTTTAAAAGTTATATTTATTAAGTTTAAATTAATAGGGGTTGAATAAAATATTTATTCAAGAGAATAGCGCTAGCGAAAAAGCTTGAAAAGTATTAAATGAATTCATGAGATGTATCAATCTTGGTGAGATATTTTGTGAGTCTTTCCAGATTTATATTCCTATACTAATATTACTTATACTATATTACATATGTTTTATTTTAAGCAAGATAAGTAGTACATTAGTTGTCCTGATTAGTCTAACATTTTATTATGCAAGAACCCACATTTGCTAAAGTGTTAGTGTATTCTGAATGGTCAGAATAATTGAGGGGGATGATTTTGCACTTTAATGTGAAGTAAATAGTAATGTTGTTTTAGAATGTTAAAAGGCATTAATCTGTGCTGGTGGTTAATCCGCAGATTATTTAATTGCCAATTTTGTATTTTACACTCATTCCTGCGCTGGTGGTTAATCCGCGGAATGGTGTACTTGTACTTATTGCTTTATGATGGTGTATAAATCCACCAAAGTGTTTAGTGTTATTTAATTCCTACGTGTAGATGAATACATCCACAGGAATATGTTTTGCTTCACAGATATAAGTTGGGCAAAGTATTTTAGTTGATCTGCTAAATCATCTTCTTTCAAGTGTAAGTAGAATTTATAAGTTAGATTATTAAATTGTAGCAGGACACTCTATTCAAGTTACTTCATGATAATTAACTGTTGGTTGATTATTATTTACCGGAATGTATGTTTACATTTTCACTTTATTTAATGATTACATTATAGCTAAATCCTACAGACATAATATTATTTATTATATGATTATAAGTTTACGGTAGGGATTTATTGAATCTGGAAATGACGTTAAATATTTCATGAGTTGATGCTGAATTTCGTATAATCTCCTCAATATTCATTATATTAGATTGAAATAAGGTATGATTAGGTTTTAAAAGCGTACCTATGAGATGTTATTGAAGAAAGTCAATGGAATTATCATTTATTTATTTTATTTGTTTATTTATGTCTTTAATTATAACATTGGAATTAATTACTTATTATTCATAAATTTGTCAATAAAAGTTGATTTATAATTAAACTTACTGTGCCGTTGCTATGTGTCATTCATAAAATCAGAAATCATAAACTTTGGATAGAGCATACATTAAAGAGCATACATTGAAGAGCATACATTGAAGAGCATACCTTGAATTACATATTATCGTCAACATGATATAAGAGTTTATAAATATTTTTTTTGAGAAAACATTTGGATGCTTTTCGTCTTTGGTAGTTTATGATGAGTAAGGTACAATAAAATCCCATTTACCTTTTCCATCATTGTGGCTTTGCGTAGTTGATTCTAGTATAAAATTATAAATGAATTATTAAACTTGTAAACAGATTTACCAAATAATGACATGATTAAATATATTTACTTAACGTTTTTAAATTGTCATTTATCAGTATAATAAGAGTCTCAATAATATAGTAAACTATAAAAAAGAACCCAAGTATTTATGTTTATTTATTGCAAAGCTTTACCTGGACTAGCATTTGTATTAGAAATCATATAGATGGTTTAAAATTTCATAATCTTATGTAGTTCCACAAATTACGCCATCTTGTACATGGTCGGCCATTGGGTCTCATACAAAAAAAATCGCAAATTAAGGTTTAAAAGTAATAACATTGCACTTATAATTTGTTTAATGTATTTATCATACTACTATGATAGGTCTTCGTGGTACACCCTGGCTGCGATCAAATTAAATCATAAAAGTTTATGTTAGATCATTAGTTTGGTCTATGGTAAGTTGCTCCAGATGTTGATTGTGGTCTTTGGTGCATAAAATAGATAGCATGATATGTTTTTGGATACAGCTCTTAATAGTTGATAATGTGCAGCGGGAGTTGATCAGTGATCGAGGTTACAATTCTTAGTGCACTTACGTTACGTAATTGGGACCGCATACTCAAATGGTTACAATTTTTGGGTGCCGCATGTGTTCGGCACGATAGGCAGTTGAGAGGGCAATTTATGGTTACAATATATATATATATGTAATCTTATGAGAGTTACATATTAAAATGTTATATGTAAGGATATATATATATATTGAAACAGGGCTGAGTTCGATCCCTGTTTCAAAAAGTAAACTTGCCTATATGTGTCAATTTAGCCCAATAAATTAAATTTATTCTTTTTCATATTTATATTTCCTTAGTATATAAATTTATAATTCTAAATAGGGATTTAAAAAGGTTAAAATAAACAGTATGTGTGCTCATTTGTTTTTTTAAAAAACACGTGTATATATTTTTTTAGATAGAATAATATAAAAAAAAGTATAAATGCAGTTATGGAAATATACTTTATTTTTCAAGATTGAAACTTTTCAATTTCAGTTTGGAAAAGTTAAATGAAAAAAAGATATCAAAAATAACTTGATCGATATCTAAGGAATTTAATTAGTGAGATTTAAGTTTAGATCCAAAAGAATTTCGATGAAAACAAAAGAAGAACAAAATTAGATTTGGAGGTGTGAAAAGTTTTTGTTCAAAAAAGAATCTGGATTTTTGAGCGGCAGAACTTGCTAAAAAGAATTCATTCTATTGCTGATTTTTGTAAAGATTGCTGCAAGAGAGATTTGTGGAGAGAAATGGAGGATATAATAGTGGGCAAGCATAAGCATGCCAGGCAGTGCAATATTGCCCCATGAAGGTCAGAAGGTGGCTGCAGAAAAAGTAACCGTCAAAGATAGAAACAAATTGATCCAAAGTCTAAATAAAAAGGGGGGGAATGGAATCAACAAGCAAGAATATAGGACAGCTAGAATAAATAATTCAATTTTATCGCCATTATATAAGTGCTATAAAAAGGAGTCAAAATGAATGAAATTTTTCACTTTTAATAATCGATCGTTTTCCCCAGGGAAGAAAAGAAATGCAGGTACATACATATTCAACAATATGTAATTAGTGTTCCAGATAGCATCTGCTTCTTTTAATTTTTCACAAACTTTCTTTACAAACTTTATTATCATGAACGATATGCATAAACTTTAAAAAAAAGGAAAGAATCAAAGAAAAGGAAATGATTTTTCTTACTGTATGAACTGATATATGTTTTATTTATGTGATTTTTTTAAATATCTAAGCAGTATGTGTATACATGCATTTTCGCATTTTTCTTAAAATAAAGAGCACAAAATATTTAATCATAAAATAAAAATGTACAAAATTTAAAAAATAAAATGTATGTTTATTGGTATTGTTTATTTAGGTCTGTTTTTATAAAAGTAGAAAGAATTTAGAATAGTATATCAAGCATATTAAAGTATAGTAACCTCCTCCCTCATAGATTTCCATCAATTTATCAATCATGCACCCTGAGTAGATCTAGTCAGTGGTATTTCCATATTGTATTCCAGCTTTCTCAGCATAATTCTTATAGTAATATAGGATTGGCACTTGAGGTCATAAATTGATGCTCATAAATATGCTGGGCGATGAATGGAATAATTTTTGAAATACTTTTAAGAATAAATATTTTTTTCTAAACATATGCATATACATGTATTTTTATATACATACACACAATCTACAAATGGTTTTATATATGCGTAAGATATATATATATATGGAAAATAGTAAATTAATTATAATGGCACCCAACATGGGGCTTTCGAAGAGTGGAAAGTATGGGGGATGGAGTATAAGGGTTAAGCATAAAAAGAAAAATAAATACACGGATATATATTGAAAATGTTTTTTTTTAAAAAATGGAAAAAGGTAGCCAAATGTTAAAATTTAGTTTATTGAATTTTAAAATAAGAGAAATTGGAAAATAGACAACGGAGTGGATTGGTTAGTTAGGAAAGTTAAGTATGCAGCATGGTGCTTTGGGGGAGGAAAAGTAGGCCTGAAAGTTTTTTTTTTAATTTATTTTTTTATTTTTTTAGGTTGCGGGTTCAATATTTATTGTAGTTATTATAGGGGCAGTTATATATATTGATGTATATAAAGGAATGGTTTATACATTTGTGTTTGTTGGTTTGTAAGTATAGAGAATAAATAAGTTGTGGCTGTGAAGTTTTGGGAGGAAGGCAGTCTAAGTCTGATAGGGGAATATGGGTGTTGGATTGGGCATGTGGTGTGTTGCATTCTGTGTATAGCTGCTTTTTATTTTTGACATGGTTGGAAAATTCTGAATAAGAATCAGGCATTTGTCCTAGTTACCCACACCCCTAAGACTCGGAAGCAGCAGAGTGTGGTTAGGAAATGCCAGCATTTGTCCTAGTTACCCACACCTCTAAGACTCAGAAGCAGCAGAGTGTGGTTAAGAAATGTCTTCTCATTAAAAAAAGGAAATTTTTTTTTACATTTTTTTTTGTTATTTTGTGGTCGTCTAACCAAGCAGGTCGGGGTAGAGTTGGCTATATTCATTCATAGCATGCCATATGCTCGTGAGTTGTGGTCAGACCCAGAGTATATTGTTAGGTGGATGGTCACTCACTCTTATGTTTTATAGTTACAGAATGGAACTCAGATAAAATTGATATATTAGTTTAGACCTAAGCCATTCAAACACATAGACCATATTTAAAGGCTGCCAGGAGGGGGGGGGTATTGAAACAGGGCTGAGTTTGATCCCTGTTTCAAAAAGTAAACTTGCCTATATGCATCAATATAGGCTGATCAATTAAATTTATTCTTTTTTCATATTTATATTTCCTTAGTATATAAATTTATAACTCTAAATAGGGATTTAAAAAGGTTAAAATAAACAGAAGTGGGGGTAAGAATGCTTATTTGTTTTTTTTTTTAAATGCATGTATATATTTTGCTAGATAAAATAATATATCTATAAAAAAGTATAAATGCAGTTATGGAAATATACTTTATTTTTCAAGATGGAAATTTTTCAATTTCATTTTGGAAAAGTTAAATGAAAAAAAGATATCAAAAATAACTTGATCGATATCTAAGGAATTTAATTAGCGAGATTTAAGTTTAGATCCAAAAGAATTTCGATGAAAACAAAAGAAGAACAAAATTAGATTCGGAGGTATGAAAAGTTTTTGTTCAAAAAAAAATCCGGATTTTTGAGCGGCAGAACTTGCTAAAAAGAATTCATTCTTTTACTCATTTTTGTAAGGAGTGCTGCGAGAGATTTGTGGAGTGAAATGGGGGGTAGAATGGTGGGCAAGCTGGCTTAAGAAAGCATAAGTGTTCTAGGCAGTGCAATCCTGCCCATGAAGGTCTTAAGGTGGCTGCAGGAAAAGTAACCATTGAAGATAGAAACAAATTGATCTGAATTCTAAATTTAAAAAAAGGAGGAATGGAATCAAGAAGCAAGAATATAGGACAGCCGGAATAAATAATTCAATTTCATCACCATTATATAAGTGCTATAAAAAGGAGTCAAAATGAATGAAATTTTTCACTTTTAATAATCCATCATTTTTCCCGGGGAAGAAAAAAATGCAGGTATGTACACATTCAACAATATGTAATTAGTGTTCCAGATAGCGTCTGCTTCTTTTAATTTTTCACAAACTTTCTTTACAAACTTCATTATCATGAACGATATGCATAAACTTTTAAAAAAAGAAAAGAATCAAAGAAAAGGAAATGATTTTTCTTACTGTATGAACTGATATATGTTTTATTCATGTGATTTTTTTAAATATCTAAGCAGTATGTGTATGCATGTGTTTTTCTTAAAATAAAGAGCACAAAATATTTAATCATGGTAAAATAAAAATGTACAAAATTTAAAAAATGAAATGTATGTTTATTGGTAATGTTTATTTAGGTCCGTTTTTATAAAAGTAGAAAGAATTTAGAATAGTATATCAAGCATATTAAAGTATAGTAACCTCCTCCCTCGTAGATTTCCATTGATTTGTCAATCACTTGTTCTGAGTAGAACTAGTCAGTGGTATTTCCATATTACATTTCAGCTTTCCCAGCATAATTCTTATAGTAATATAGGATTGGTGCTTGAGGTCATAAATTGATGCTCATAAATATGCTGGGCAATGAATGGAATAATTTTCAAAATACTTTTAAGAATAAATATTTTTTTCTAAACATATGCATACATGTGTATTGTTATATACATACACACAATCTACAAATGGTTTTATATATGCATAAAATATATATATATGGAAAACGGTAAATTCTGTTATAATATATATATATATATATCAGGTTTTGAAAATGAATAACTTACCATTTATATATAAATTCAGTTACCAATATTAAATACTGCCTAATGCTATTCCAGCAATTAAAAATAAAATAAAAATTCATATACATTTCTAGCCAAAACAACAAAATTTTTACAAAAATTCTTATATAATCATGGTTTCACCTATTAACAAATAGACCTTCTCAAGTGAAATTCAACTAAACATACAACATATATGTACAAAACAAAATAGTCTTTCCATAATTCACTTCAACAACCAATTTCCTTTCACTTCAAAGAATGTCTTCATGAGAATGATGGCCTCAGATTCAAAAACTTTTATCATCAAATTTTCTTTTACATTTCTTTTCAATTCATTTTTTACATAAAAGATAATCTCTGCATTGATAAATATTTTATGACCTGCATTTGGTTCATGAATATATAAAGCTGAGTTTTGATATCTATTTTTAACTCTACTCTTATGAATTTTAATTCTTTCATTAAGACTTAATTTATTCTGACCTATATAAATTTTATGACAGCAACAAAATATCTTATAAACTATCTCAAGAATAGTTTTGCAATTAATTGACAGTTTTGAACCATTTAGGTCAGAGTAAATTAAATCTTAATGGAAGAGTTAAAGTTCATAAATGATATCCATTATTGTTTCTTAATCAATAATTCAAACTTTGTGCAAAAAAAAATTCTGCTTTCTTTTATTCCCTTCTTTTAATAAATATACTTTTTAACATATACAATATCATAATCAATTGTAAAGATGAAGCCTTCCAATCTTTACAATATATTAAAACAGTAAGATATGCCTTGCAAATCTTAATTTCATCTTGCCTTCCTTTTACCTACCCTCAGGCGTATTGTGTGTGTACTGCATATATTTACTGAAATCCCACCTAAATTTATGTCTAATGGGATGCCTCTGGGTTTTATAATTAAAGTTGTCTTAATGGTTTTATTTTTAAACCATCAATTATATTTACATAGATATGCTCATACAACAAAAGTAGGTCACATATTCTCATCTACACACATACTGCGATAATATTTTAAGAGTTATGAAAATATTTTTTGTTGTTTAAAATTTGTTTGTTTAAATCTGCTTATTTAGGGATATTACATTCGTTATATTTATTTACATTTAATTTAAAATATCACTTATAAATAGATTTAAACACTAAATTTTAAAAAAAAAGTTGTAAATAATACTTTAATTTTCAAAATCATGCCATTTTCTTTTAAAATCAATGAGGGTGGGGAAAGAGAACAATAGTGGCTAATTTTAATATGTTGGTGCCAGTTTCACTAGTAGATTTTCTATTAAGATCAAGATAGCAGAGTTAATGAACAAATTTAATTAAAAGTGCATTCCTTGTTTTCTGATTTGATTAATAATTTTAATTAATGGATTTTACCACCACAGAGTTAGAATTGTACAATCAGGGAACATAAAAATAGGGCTGATTGATTATTATAATTAATTAATTATTAGTCTTATTCATATTGTGACAGCAAGAGTTTATTCTGATATTCTGATAATTTTATTTGATATTTCTGATTGCTTGTGTTTATTTGTGTCATTGGACTTACCTGCTTATTCTGTTGGTTTAAGTCTTAAAATTTTGAGATTTTATAAAGAAACAAATCATCCTAATGGATTCCAAATTGGAAGTGAACTTTCTAAATCCATTTTTGAGATAGTCAACCTCAGAATGACATGGTACAAGGCGGTAGGCTGTCTTCCCTCAGGAACCAGCATCTTTACCGTCCATCACTCACCATCCAACCCCAACTGAACCATCTCAAATAATACTGCTCTTGAAGTCTACATGCTAAATGCTGCTGATGAACAACAAATCTACAAACCTAAAAAAAATTAAAGTTGCTCAAGAACTCTAGTTTAAAGGTGGAAATGCCTACGGACTGATCCTTCAGAGTGAGGTAATAAAGGTTAACTAAGATCTCGTGAAACTTTCAGGCTATAGCTACTCTTTTATCTTATATTTCATATTTATGTATTTGTTTTAAATTTTCCTTTAATGCATGTTGAATTTCTGCTTGGATTAATTTTCCTTTATGTATCTGTAAAATATTTTATTTTAATTTTTTATTATAATGTAAAATATTTTAATTAATCTCTTCAGGCATGTGCAAATTATGTAGGGGAGTTTCATAAATGCTTGGTTGCCATATTAATTTATTAAACGTAAACATGCCCTCCCTATTTATTATATAATTTTAAATATATTTATTTTACGTGTTACATAATTTATATTAAAATAATTATGTTTATTTATAAGTTTTGTTGAAAGTATGCTGGCTATTAAAATATTAAATTTGAGAGAGAGCGCACTGTTCTGTTCATTAATGAACTGCCCTTTTTCTAAAAATATATATTTTAATTTTAATTGTGTGTTGCTAGCGAATGTGCTGGGGTGTTGAAACTTTACTATTTTCTCAAGGTCATCAATGGTTGAATCCATGCCCCTATTTACTCCGCAGTTCCTAGTAGCGTGTGATATGAATGTCTCACATGGAAATTATTTCATGTATGTCCCCACAGTTACAAAGCTTCCAAGTGCAGGCCAGACTTGAGATATGTAAGAACTAGAGATGTCCTGAATAAAAGGCAAAATACCTATCCAAAGCCCAAATTATTTTATTCATTTTATTTCTTTGTAAAGTTGTGATATCAAAATACTGCACTCCATCCTTGGCATTATATCTCACTGGCACCATCATACATTCCCCTAGAAATTACACTTAAATAAATTCTAATTACGTTCAGTGTAGCTCTATCTTATAATTTAGCTCAACAATTCACAAGTGACTCTGTTTAATTTAAGATTTTCCTTTCAATTTTAAGTAGTTTTTGGTCATCAAAGTTATTTAATATTTTGCATAGCTCACACATACTTACAGTGTCACTGTACTTTAGACATTATAATAAATTATAACCCAAGTATGAAGTACCAGAAATGTCATTTATTTTCTTTTATAGCTATCAAATTCATATAGTTAAAACTATTTATCTAATATCTGATTAATAAATATTATATTTAAATTCATTTTTTAAATTTATTTATCTGGTGTGCAATCTAAGTTACATACCATATTAGGCTTTTCTTGGCACATCTATAAGTCATTGTTAAGTTAACCTAGGGCTATTTTAGATTTAGAGTCTCTTGTTTCTCCCTGACCACCAACACCGGCAGGAAGTTATACTCTTAGTAGCATCAGTGTGTTATCATGTAGAAGACATTGTGGAGCTTAGACTTTGGATTTGAATTTGGGATTTCTGGGAGCCAACTTTTCCTAGTGTTGAGTTCCATGTCTAAGGTTTAAAATCTGCAGTGTGTTAGCAAGATAGACAAATTTTGACCATTACAATATATATAATTAAATTAATGTTAAATTACTTCTGTTACTATTTGAATCATTGGGTTCTTATGTTTACTCATGAAAGATTTATATTTGTTTGTTCCAATCTCTTCTGTCACAGACACAACAACTATAATCTTAATTTATATATGCATATTATATATGTAAAAAAAGTGTAAAATATTGTACATTTACAATTTAGCAAACAACACTATTCTCTTGTAATCAAACATGATCAACAAAACATGAGCTATTTATTATTAATCATGTATGAGAGAGAGGCTAGGAATAAAATATAATGTATGTTGTGGCTCATATCTTATTTTCCATACATAGCTTTATTTACCATTTCATGAATTACTGACTCTACATTAAATTATAGCTTGATATAGTATTTGTAATTTGTTTCTTATTGTCAAAATAATCAAGTTTATCTACGTATTTTTCCATGAGAATATTGCTAATGAACATAACAATTAGCATCCTAGTAAAATTAACAACTAGCATTCAAACCCACATTATGACAATACTAGATGGATGCATTACTTCAACACCATTAGATTATATAGAATATCCAATTGCAAATATATATTTTGTTTGGAATAGAAACAATTAACAATATACATTAATAATTAAAAACTTAAAAGTTTTGAATCAATACAGCTGATTTAGCAATCTTTTTATATTTAAAATATATTGCTCTGCCAACTAAACCATTACCTTTTTTAATAAAAAAAATACAATATAAAACTTTTGTTTTTTAAATAAAATTTAGATTTCGAAAGTGCCATTAAAAAAATAGGACATCCATAGCAAAATGTCAATCTTTGTTTCTTTAAAAGGTTTTCTTAAAATGACAACAATGTCATTTAATAATATTAGTCTTATTTTAAAGATGTAGAAAGATTTAAATTGAATGACAGTTAAATGGAGCAACTTCTTTCAATTTTTTTATTCATTTAAAAAACAAAAAGAGTTTTTTTTTTTTTACTTTATTTGTGTTAATTTATAATAGATGCTGGAATTAAACATTGACAAAACTCGGGAATCTCCACTGCTGACAACAAATGTGTGTGTATGTGGAGGGGGGTGTATGATATGAAACTATTGTTCTATAACAACTATGACAACGGTGTTATTTATTGCAAATCTAGTTTAGTATTCAAAATGGATTAATGAACTTATATCTATTTATTATTAGCCCCTATAAAAAGTGTAAAACTTAACTTTAAAATATATGAAAATAATACGGTTTAGTACCAAAACAAATGGCAGTACCCAAATGCTACAGACAGATTAACAAGGATTTACAAGCAATGGTAGAGCAAGGCGATCTGAAAAATTTATGCCAAAAAGAACTCAAGTTTTTTAAAGTCTTAATTTTTTTTTCAAATAGCTTAAAGCTAACTGGGATAGTAAAACAAGGATGGAAAACTGTTCAAACCTTCACTATTTGACATTAAGAAATCTGGTGAGTGCTGTAGTTTTTATCACTGTTCCTCTATGAGAGATTGAGAGGCCTTGCCATGCAGTGAATTATTTAAGACTTTCTTATTTTACCTTTATTATTTTATAATTCAATTGTAAACAAACAATATTTTTAAAGTTTATAAGGTAGCTCTAAAACAAGAAATGTTAAAATAAATTATTAAAGAAATAGTAAACATAAAACAAGCAAATTATTCCTGTAGAGCTGAGCCAGCTCTAGGAATTTTGCCACCCTGTGCAATAATATATTTTGCTACTCTCTACAATTAAAAAAAACAACCTCTTTTAAGAATGTCTTAAAAATCATTATGTTAACCTAGGTTTCTAAATAATATCATTAGCTCATGAAAATCCATAAGTTAATAAAGAATGAGAGTGAACTATATTTTAATTAACCTTTTTGCTGGCAAAGCAGCCATATTGAATATTTAAAAAATTATGTTACACCATAAATTTTATCATAACTTAAATTTGTATTATTCAAAAATGGCATAATAAATATTGTTTGAAACATAAAACACCAAAGAATGTAATTAAGCTGAAAAAATATAGTCATTGATATTCAAAGTAATAAAAAAAAGAATAAAAGTTAATATTTCTAATAATTATTTTCATATTATTTCACAAATTCAAAATTATCATGCATAAATTTTTAAACTATAAATTTGTTAGTAGATTAGTTGCATTCATCATTAAATGTCTGACAAATTTGTACATAATAACACTCACCTAAGGTAATTCATCACTTAAACACTTTGTAGAATAAAAATATTACTACCTTTCATTTTTTGCTTACAATAACTCTCCTCATATACACTTAAATGCAATTTTTTTAAAATATAATTCCTTTATTTTCCTGACAGTTTCAACTGTTCTGCAGTCTTCATAAGAAACTGACAGGAAAATAAAGGAATTATATTAAAAAAAATTGCATTAAAATGTATATGAGGGGAGTTATTGCAAGCAATATATATGAATATATAAAGAAATGCAAAGAAAGTAAAGGAGAAGAATAAGAATACCTTTCATTTTTCCTAGTAGTCCTTCAAAATGCTTTTCCATATAGGGGTTTGCAATGAATATGTCATTTGTAATAACATCCCTTATAACAAGTAGTTAATGTTGATCAATAATTAGTATAATTTGAATATTATAATAAAGAACTTCAATAAAGTTTGTAATTTATTAAAAATTACTACTAAAATAATCACTATATACAAAATAAAATAAAAAGTGAATGAAATACTAAATTCATCATAGAGCTAAGCTTAAGGTGTATAAGTTAGTAGTTTAGAGTTATTTATCCTATCTTTATAGGTTTTGGGGGTTTCATGCTACTATGACCATAAATTTAGTAATAATTTACATTGCAGTAGTCTATAATCACCTAAGTTTATATACTGTCAAAATCTTTACTTTTAGCATTTACATATTTTTATTATTATTAAAATGCAGACAAGACACGATAAAAAAATCTAAATTGGGTTATAATATTTGCAAAATATGTTTATCTTGGTCTCATATCAGAAGTCCGGATATCAGCTAATTCATATATTGGACATCTGGACCCAAGCCCATGATATAAATTTACACAATTGCAAGCTATTTTTTTGATCAGTGTATATGTTAGTTTCAATAATAATTTTTTCCATATACTTTTTTATCAAATATAAATTCAAATAATAATTAAAAAATATATTCAAATAATAATTAAAAAATATATAAAATTAAATACTTACCATATGCTCCCAATAATGTTCATTCAATTAAGTACACCTGGGTCTCTTTTTATGCGGACTTATTTAACATGATTTTGAAGTTACACGATTCATGTTTCACCGGAACATTATATTGAAAGTAATAGCACATTATTGGAATTTGACTTTCATCTTAGTAATTTCAATATTTTCAGTGCTTTATAATAGTAAGATTTTATGCAATAATGAAATTAAAATCATGATTTCCACATTTTATGTATACACACATTAAATTTTACAAGATTATAATGTAAATTTGTTCAAACATTGTGCGTGTTCATTTTGCATTTTAAATCACATTCTGTTGTTGCTTTTTAAAAAAGAACGTAATCAATTATTAATCATTTAGTGTTCACAAGTTTATTTTTAAAAGGTGAGTAATAGCAGTGGGCACAATTAAATTTGACAATTAAAAATTAAAATCTGATTTTTAATTGTAATTAACAATTTAAAAATTATTTACGGCAACTTGAAATTAATGTGATGTAAAATGAAATTTGATTTTTAAACAGAATAGAAAATTAAAAAATTAAAGACAAAAATAAGAATTTAATTTTTAGTTGTTAGTTTTAATTAAATTTTTCCCAGCAGTGGTGAATAAATGTCTTTTTATTATCTAAGTCTAAGTTCATAAACAATTAATAAAATCATCATCTCAAAGATTAATTACTAATTACATTGTCAATAGAAAACCATTAACACAACATGAGAGTGAACTTGGTGCAAACGAACGTGTTTTTCAGCAAATAGCGATAATAATTAAAACATGTATAAAAAAATGTAAATTACTGTACTGTAAATTATGCATAAAAATATATTATTTTGAATAAAATTAAATATTATAGTTAAAAAAAGTTTGTCTTGTATCAATTTTTTTCAAATTTGAAATTTTTTATTAGTCATATTTTATTTCATTTTTTTTTTTGCGCGAATTTTAAAGTAATTTTATGTTGGTGCTTTGCTTTTATGCAAATTTTGAAAAATCACAGACCGCACTCCCCCCCCTTTTCAATGTAAGTTACGTCTATTTTTGCACAATTTTGTTTGCACGTGTTTTCTGAGGAACCTATCTATCACGTAAAATGAGACCCAGGTGTAGATCAGTTAAATCTTGTATTTTTTCTGATGTAATTTTCAAGGCAATTCCAATTCTGTTAAAAATGAAAAAACTGAAAGACAAAAAAATTCAATTTACTTGATCACAAAAATTACCATAAAATTTTTAATTTTCATCGTAGAAAAATGAAACTTATATTTTCTGAAACTAAAAAGAAAGATGGTAATGAAAATGTAAAACATGCATGCATAGACTATATAGATTTCCAGAAGTTTTATTCTGAAACCAGATATTGGCAATTTGAAAATTCAAGACTGCATTGAGTGAGCGCGACTACGAACAGGCTTTAAACAGAAAAAAAAAAGAGAGAAAAGAAAGAAAACATATTTCATTATTTTTCTTACATGAAAACAATAAGTTTTCAGATGTTTATACAAAGTCTTGTTTTGTTTCTGAATATTACATCAGTGGCAGCTGGTCTAGTCCATAAGAACTGTGACTCTGTATCACCACCCCTCCTCCAAAAATATGAAAATTAATTATTAAATTTGTGCTTACTATCATTTAATATTTTGCATAATTACCACTAATTAAACTATTTTTAAAAAGAATTATTTTAACTGATGTTTGAGATTCTATTTAAGACACTGCTAATTATAGCAGTATAAGAAACATCCTATTAGGCAAAATTTTAACAAGTTCACTGAGATTCATTTGTTTTCATCAATGTGCAAAACTATCACTATTGGAGCTTCTCAGTGCAGTAGTGTCAGTATTTATTTGAGAGTGATATGTTTATTTATTCTGGTTTCTCTTCAGAGTGAATCCATTTTTATAGTGTTAATTTAAGATGAGCAATAAAATATTGGTGTTTTTTTTTGTAATTATTATTTATAAGTTAATATATAAATATTTATTATAAAAAATATAACAAAATAATAAAAGAAATATTATTTTAAATATTTATCATGATGAATTTTAGTGGTGAATATATATAAAAATTAAGTTTTCCCAATTGACATTATATTAAAAAATTGAAATAAAAAGTAATGGGCAGTTTAAAAAAAAGTAAAAGTCGATCTACTCCATATATTATTATTTATCAAACAACAGTTAGTAAAACATAAAATACATCAGATCTTTTATCAATGATTGGTATAGAAAAATAAAATGGTTGTGTTGAGTTCTGTTTTGTTTTCCCTGTTTACTTTTTGATAGCGATAATATAATAAAATATCACTGCTTAAAAATTTCATGCGGCCGCCATTGTATTGCATTTTCTTTTTGCAATTTTCTTTTTTTATAATCAGTCATTAATGTTAAAATTATTTTAAATGCGATTGCACAACTGTATTTATATATTTTGATTCTATTTCTTTAATTGATTTGCTCTTAACCAATTATTTCATTATGTTTGTTTGCGTGGTCTTAATAGTACAATCTTTAAACCAAAAATATGAAAGAACAAATTTTTGCAAATATATTTACCATTAAATATTTTTCAATAGTGTAATTAAACAATATCTTATTTAAATTTATATAACAGACACTAGAGAAAAGATATTACCTAAATTGAAAATATTATTAAGATTATTTCAGACCAGCTTTTAACCTAGATCAAAATAAATATAGCTTACAATGTAATTGGAAATAAGTACAAAATAAATGTCTGCTATTGACAGTGCAATATTAAACGCATTATTTTAAATGATTACGATTTTTTGAAAATCTGTAGAGTATAAAGTTTATGTAAAAATTTATCTAATGATATTCTGAAGTCTAGTTTCAACTGAATAAGAATAAGGAACCTTTTGTGTGATTTATTTTTTATTTAGTTCTAAGACAATTTTACCACCCTATGCAAATGCAAAAGTTGCATGTTAGTATAGTTAATCCTGCCTTAGAGGTACTTAAAACTTTTATTTCATTACAGACATCTATGAATAAATACGTTGGTGTATGGTAAAATAAAGATTTTAAATATATTTAAGATATTATATATGGTGGGGGAGAGAGGAAATTTAAATTAATGCTATCATATGGATATATTTAATAAGAACTGATACTGTATATTAATATCTTTAATTAAATTAAAAATTTATACTGGGGCTAAAAATATTTATAATCTTTAGCTCAATAAATCATTACTAACATTCATTAATGTGTTTATCTTTTAAAAAAAATGTTAACAAATGAATGAGTGAAAAAAATTGGAATTCAGATTAAGTTGCAGCAAATTACCATCAAGGTTAGAGTTTAATCATAATATCTTCCTGAAATCCAAAACTGCTTTTGATTCCTTATTTACTTTATCTCACCCATCTTTCAAAACCTTGTAAAAATACAATTATTATATTTTTAGACATTTGAAATATTCACAGTTTATTCATTAACAGTATTTTAATAGACTATGAAAGTTATATTTTTTTCTTATTGTAATAATTTTGGGGGAAAAAATTGTTAAAATGTATTACTTTAGAGTAAGCCACATCATCAATTTAATTAAATCTTATCTTAGGGTCTGGGCAGTGACATAACCACCATGAAGCAAACCAAAGCAACTCTTACGTCTTAGAAACATTTTTGTTTTGTTTGTATTCAAAAAAATATTGAGGTTATATTTTACAAACATAAAAACGACCTTTTTTTAAAATTTTTGCATAAAGCCCAAAAATTCTAGCTATACATTAGATTTGAATCATAACTCAATATTAATCTCTATAATTCAAATAAAAATTTCACATGATTTTACTTATTTGTTTTATTAGTTTAGCAAGTTTAATAAAAGCTAATGTTAATTTTTATATTATCTTCTTCCTTTAATGTTTTTTTTTTTTAAAAAAAGGGGTTTTTTTTTATTATTTTAATTTCACGTAACAAGAGCGACTGGGAACAACATGTAATTAATAACTGTCTGTTATTAGATATATATTTTTTTTTTTACTAATTTATAGTAGTTAGAAAATAAAATAAAAAGTATTTTGTTTCCTAATTACCTTAACTGATTTATAAACTTCTATTCATGTTCCATATATACATACATACACAGTATCAGAAACTTATGTAATGGCAGCGCATTCACATACCTTGTCAGAACCTGAACTTTTAATCTGGACTAAATAAAATTAAACAACCAGGCTTAAGGTTTTTTATAAGTATCCATTCCAGATAAACATCGAGCATTTGTAGATAAATGGGTATTGAGTACTAATTTTAGCTAGAGAATAAAATATAAATATTCAAATTCTCAGCATCTGGCTATTAACAAAGCTGGATTGTTTCTAGTTGGATAGAACTTTGCTTGCTTAATTTTATCTTTGTACACATATGCATGAATGAGTCAATATGAAATATACTATTTTTATTTTGTTTGGATAAGCTCACAACTGCACATATGTCAACTAAAAATATTTTCGTGATTTCTCTGCATTGCCACTTTGGATTGATTCTTTAATTTTATTTTTGAGGCAAATCTCTTTTTCATTTAGTTATTAAAATTTTGGGATAGAAGTTATGCTAATATTATTTTTTTAATTTTTTATGTTTATTTCTTGACCTCAAAATAGTTAATATAAAGAAGAATCCAAACATCAATATATAACCGCAGTTAATTATAAAATTAAATGAATCCATGGGATAATTATATAGAACAAATGAGCGATAATGCAACAACAATTCTTGCTTTTAATTAAATCATAAATGTGCACAAACAGACATGTTTAGATATATGCCAATCTTCTTCAACCAGCTTACTTGAAAAAGGTAATTGTTTTTAGGGGGGGGGGAGGCAGTGTACGCTGAATCGATATCATTCGTTATAAATTAGAAAGTTAATGAGAGAATATATTCTCAGATCTATGAAAATGATGGCAATGGTGGATTTTACATAAAAATGCTAATCGATTCTATTAAACATTTTAATGAAAATACAATTTTCTTTTTAGAACTGAAGTTACAAAATTTGTGTTCTATAAATATTATGTAATGAAGAATGGTTATCTATTATAAATCTATGATTAATTTATTAAAATTGAAACTTAAAGAAAACTCATAGATTGAGGCAAATGTAATCTCATGGTATAAACAGTCATCATACCAAAGCAGTTTTAATAATGATAAAACTCATTTAGAATTAAAACTTATTTTTAAAAATAAATTAACAATAAAGTAAATAAACAAAAACAATTTAATATTTTGCAGTCATTTTATCACTCAATATATAATAATTGGAAATTAAATTGTGGCGGACTTCTGCAAAAGAAATAATATATAAAAGTGTTTTTAGTTATATACTAAATGCAAGTATATTTACTTTACTATACTTAAATTCTAAGCTGTTTTTATATCAGAAGTTAACTTCTTTATAATTTCAAATAGTAAAATCAGTATATCGTTTCTAAAAGTAGATTCCAAATACATTTTAACTTTTTAATAGGTAATTTAAGTAACATGTAATTTTTTTACTATTATTTAAAGAAAAAATATTAAATCTTTGTTTTATGATCATGTGATTCGGACTGCAATGCAAGACTTAAGTAAACTCTGTTTATTCCAGTTTTTCCACTAATATATAATAAGCTTAATTAAGTAATCAATAAATGTTAGTTATTTTTAAATCCATAGCTTTAGATTCGTTTTTGTTTTAATGGTCTTTGTCAATGAAAAGTTTTTGAATATAAATCTAATGCATCTAGAATTTTTTTGATCTGCTGTCTAATATCTATTGATTATACAAGCTTACAATAAGTAGAAAAACTGTAGTAGTATAAATGATTTTCTTTTAAAAAGCATTGTGTAAGTTAGGGTCATGTGAGTTTTTTTGTTTTAAATAAGATTGTATTAACTGATAAAAAATGATATTGATAACTTTAATTTTACACTGTAAAAGAGAAAAATTTAATTTTATTGCTAATTTTTTAAGATCGAATTTTTTAGTCATTGGTTGAGAAGAACTTACAAGAGGTTAAAGTGATATAAAAAATGTAATGTATGTACTTATAAGTGAGAAAAAGGAACCTAACAATTGAAAATTAATATATTGATAATGTTAAAGATTGAATGATTGATCTATTTTGAGTTTGTAATTTATTTAAGATCTGATAAAGATTTTGAAGTTATTTTTAAAGATGATATATATCAACAAAAAAATAATAATATTGTTGAAACATCAAGATTAAATTTAAAAAAATGATTTGATGAGTGTTCAATTGTTTAAGTAATGTGCTGTAATAATACAAACTTAATTAAATATGGTATCATTTGATCTTACAAGCCACCTTAATGCTAATCAGAGAAATAGATCAAACAATCTTACAACAACAAGTGATGATTTATACTTAGTTAAAACTGAACATGAAATTTAAATTAAACAAAATAAAGTAATAGCAATATTTTACTTACAGAAGTGATTTGTTGAAATGGAAACAGTTGTAAAACTAATACATATTTTAAAAGTTATATATGTAATTATAAAGAAATCTCCCATATTCTCTAGCCAGTGAATATCAACATAGAAAATGTTTATAGATTAACCACTTGCAGTTTTTTACAAAAGAGATGGAGAAGAAATCAGATATATAAGTAAAGATTGTATAATATTCAAATTAAATAATTTAAACATGAGTTTCCAAAAGTCATAAGCAAATTTTTATAATTAAGAAATATATATATTTTTTCTTTTGTAAATTTGTTTAATAATTTAATCTGATGTTAATTAAAAACACCTGATTAATAGTAATTACTAGATTTAAGTTAAAACAAATAAAGAAAAACATTTCGATTAATTATAATTATCAGATTTAATTAAAATTAGAACAAAGAAAGAAAAACAACTGATTAGTGATAATTACCAGAGAAAACAAAGCAAGAACAAAGAAAAAAACAAGCTGGGATTGATAGGAAGTTTTGATCGGTGCATGAAAAAGCTATATAAAAAATATAGAGATGTGGATCAAGAATCAAAGAGCACAGCAAAAGTATTGTGTAGCAGAAAAATAAGAAACCCATAAAAAGTAAAAAAATTCTGTTATTGCAGTTGTCTCTCACTGCACTAATCCATAATAATTAGTTATTTTCAAAGAATATGACTGTAAAAGTACTTCTCAGTATTAGTTGAAACCCAATTATAATAATAAATTTTCTTATGATGGAAATGATTAAAACAATATACTAAGTTAATCAACATGCATTAATTGAAGCCCAAATTTTCTTGCTCATAATAGAACAATTCTCTCATTGCCTGAAGTTCATAACCTAATTATTGAAGAAGAAGATTACTGACACAAGGAAGTTGATCTGAATCAACCAGAAAATATGAAGTTAAACTTAAATAATATCGAAAATGCAAATTGTTTAAATTTTTTTAAGTTACTAATGAGAGCCATAAAGGTGTATCTTCGATAATAAGCTTACTGAATTATTAAATAAGTCACAATAAGACCTTTGTACTTTTATATACATGTAAATAACACGCTTTGATAATTAAAAACAAAATTATTAGGATAAAACTTTGTTATATATATTGTACCCTTTTCTATAGGTCAGAAATAGTCAATTATAGTAAATTATTAAAAATTTTAAATTTTAAAATGTTCTTTTAATATGTTAATTGTATTTTGTTAATTATGTTATAAAGTACAATTTGAAGCTAAAGAAAATACGTAGTATATAAAATTATAGCGAATCATTTTAAAATAGTTATATAAAGCTGAAAATATTGTTGCATATGGTTGCAAAAGCTGACCATATTAAATAACACAGCTATAAATAGTTAAAAGTATATTTAAATGTTAAATTTTATAGTTTTAAAACTTATAGAAGTAAATGTTGTATTTAAATTTATAAAATCATATTGAGTAATGATAATTTAAAAAAAAAAAAATGTATATTTTAAAAAAATTAGCTTTGTGATAGTGAAAATTGTATTTAGTTTTATATTTTCTAAATTGTTCTTCCAAAATTTTATAATTATTATTTAATATAATAAGTGTAGAAATTTTATAAATCCAGACAGAGAAATAGATTGAAAATCGTCTGTCTCAATTTTATATTAATCATGTGACTTTTAATACATGGTTAAACACACACGCTTGTTTGCATTTAGATTAACAAAGTTTGAAATATTTAAAAGTTGTATTATAGAACTGAATATAATTACTATCTATCATAGAAGTGAATATTAAATAGTCATTATAAAATGTTTCTAAAACGTTTTAAAGTAGTATTATAAAGACGAATACAGTTAATAAAAAAATTAAATATTTTGTTTAAATAAAACTAAATAAATTGAATATTAAAAGTGGGATAAATATTAAAATTATTTTAAAAGTTACTTTAAATGTTCAAATAATTTTGATAAAGTAATAATTGATTTAAAAGTAATATTTTAAATAATATTTTGGGTTTTATTACATCATAATTTTTATTTTGGAAATTTAATTCTGTAAAACTGAAAATATGTAAATTTATTCTCAAGCTAAAAGTAAGAATTAACCAATAGGATAAGGTATTCTTGCAAGGTATAAATATTGTTGTAACTGATTTATCTGGGGAGATTAATAATGGATTGAAACCAGAGAAAGGTATATTAGTAGCTATCAAAGAGATAGTACTTTTAAATTTTTATTTTAGTCAATTTGTAGTACTTTCTTATAGTTTTGTTTGCAAAAACTAATTGATATTTTTTAAGAAGTATTTTGCAAAAGAGAGTTTAAAATATAATATATTTTAGAAACTTCATGAAAATGATTTGCTAAGCTTTAACAGTTTACTTATCAGGATTATTTTATTCTAAGTTTAACCTAAAATTTCGCAATGAAAAATGGATATACTACAAAATAAAATGTATATAAATTATAATATAAAAATGCATAGAATGTTTATTGATGCTATTTTATTAACGCTTCACTGGTGAACTGTTTTGGTACATAAAAACCACAGAACAGACATTATACTGATGCAATGAAAAGCTATTTGCCATCTAAAAAAAATTGTGATGCATTATTTATAAGCTTATCCAGGAGTTTTAAAAAAGAATAAGATACTTATATCTTATGAATTATTATAGAATATCATAATGAAAGAAATAAAATGTTTAGTCCTTTTTGAAGGAAACATTTTTCTAAAATATATATATATATCTTGAAAGAATTAAAGGAAGAAATTACAGAGATTTTATTAAAAGCATTGTGATATATAAAACTTCTAGTCTCAGAAATATTAAAAACGCATCTTTAGAAGTATTTGTTTTAAAGCACTTTATTAAGAATGGAAACCTATATAAAAAAGTGAACATATAGTTAAATAAAAAGATGGATCCATGAAAATACAAATAGTACTTAAAAGTTTTATCAGATAACTAAAGTTAAATTAGATGGAGGATGCATCAGATGCATTGGCAGAGAATATTGAATAAACTTCATGGGAATAATTCTTTAATATTACAGTTTAATAATTATCATTCTGAACAGTAAAGACCCGGGATTATTTTCTATAAACTTTATTAAAATGGATTAATAATTATTGGAGAACATTTTAAAAACTCTAGAGAAAATAATAAACATTTTGGACTTATCATGAACTATTGTCAAGTGAATATGTAATTATAGTTTTTGATTTCTTTTATTTTATTAACTTAGCTTAAATATAAATTTTCTATTTTTTATAAGATTAGGAAAACATAAAACATTAATTTGTTAATAACATATAATTTTATAATATAATAATCTAATAATTTAGTTAAAAATATTTTTTAGATAAAGTGTATGGATGTATATTTTCTTTATGTATGCAATGTTTTTATATCCAATGGATGAAGGATGCCTACTGAACATGATGACTAGATAAAGGTTATTTGGTAATGATAATGAATATTAATAATTTATAATGTATATTCTTTGTTTCTTTTAGATTATCTATGAATAGTGAGAATGGAGAATAAATGTTTTACTTATAAATGTAAATGCATTTTTCATACAACATTTTAAAAACATTATGAGATAGGATTGATTTGAAAATATGCATACAATGATTTTTTATATTAGTGATATAATCCAACATAATAAATATTTAAGTGATTCTTTGAAAACTTTTCATGTTATTGGATATTCAAATATTATCTGACTAGATTGTATATGATTAAACATACAGAATAATGAAGTAAGCAAATTTTTCTTGAGGAACAGCAAGATTGTTTTTAGATTATCAGTGAATTTTATTTATTGTTTTTGTAAATGCAGATAGTTATTTATCGATGTAAGATGTGGAAAATCTTGAGAAATAATGTTGAGATAGTGGCTTGGAAGTACTTGGGTAGACAGGAAACCAAGATGATGTTTTTAAAAAATAGGATGTTATAAGGAATGCGAATAATACTTATAGTCTTTGTGTAGATATCAGCATAGTTAACAAAGCCCTATGACTGGTACACATTTTATTTGGACAGTGTTTTATATTTCTTTAAATATTTGATGTTCTAATAAAGCTGAAAGAATAGCTTTAACATCGTTTATGTACTAGAGGATATTAGACAGGTAAATGTCATACCTCTATATCTAGTTAATGCACTGTGCCATGATTTTGAGATATGTTATGAGTGATACTCTAGCTTTCTTCCTTAAGTCCTATGCATCTATTTCACTATCTTTATTTCATGTAACTGCATCGTTTAGTAAGATATTTTGAAAAGAAATGGTAAATAATTTAGAGCTTAGGTTATGCTATCATTTTTGTATAAGATTGGTTTATTTGCTTAGAAGGAACAGAATTTTATAAATTGAAATTGAAGGTCCAATGAATCCTAAAGGAAAGGAAAGAATCATAGAATATATTTTTGAATTTATTTCGGAAATGAAATATAATTTTTTAGAATAGAGTATTTAAACAAAGATTTTTCTTTAAAATGTTAAATATTAAAGATTTTAAGACTTCTCATTCGATAATTTAATATACAAAAATTAACAAAGTGTATGACACACTTGAATGAGAAGCTATAAAGATACACAGAAATTATTACAGCTAAGTGCTTTCGAGGCCTTTTGCCTCATATACATAGCGGTACTGTGAGCTGCAGAATGAAGAAATAGGGCTTTATTATTATTATTATTATTATTATTATTATTATTATTATTATTATTATTATTATTATTATTATTATTATTATTATTATTATTATTATTATTATTATTATTATTATTATTATTATTATTATTATTATTATTATTATTATTATTATTATTTGGAAAAATAAGTATTGCATATTTTTAAAATACAATAAGTATAAAATAAATGATGTAAAGAATAGGCATAATATAATTTTATTTATTGAATAATAGGAATATATCGATAGTTACACTTATATCATACCAAAGTAAGGCTAAATGGGAATATGTTGTGTTTAGTAAACAAAGTGTGATAAGTAATATCTACTAAAATCTAGTAATGAATTTTTGGATAAATATTTTATGTAACATCTTTGACATTGCAAGATGAAAATTTGTTTAATTTTTTAAGAAATCCATACTCATTATAATGTTAATTTTGTTTTTTCTGTGGAATGTTTTCCTACTGAATGTGTTTTAAGAAAAATATAGTTTTAATAATATTAAGGAGGAGATATTTTTTGTTAATAAAATAAATAAATATATTTGTAATAAGTTAACCATAACGAGAAACCAAATGGTAACATTTTATTTTGTCTTAAGTCTAAATAAAGACATAACTAAATATAAATTATTTTTTATAATCCAGTAGATAAAAATGTAAAATATAAAATAAGGATATCCACTGTAAATAGTGTATATAAATTGTTTATTTTATTTTGTTGTTATTAATAAATTTTGTTAAAATTTGTTTTTCAAAAATTTTTGTTTTCTGAATTGTTTATTTCTCCACTTCATTGCATGAAATCACGATATATTCATAATAATTGAAACAAATATATAATTTTGCACAAAAAGATAAATAAAGAATTATTTTTAGAATTTAAATATTTTATTGGTATTTTTTTAATTAAATAATCATAATTTTACATTATTTTATTGGTCATAAAGTAGTCATCATAATAGTACATTGAATTATATGCTATCAGTTGCCACACACTTTTATTTGTCAGATTATCAAATGCTCCCACGTATTTATTATATTATTACATGAAGATAAAAGATTATATTATATTATTTGATTATTTTATTATGGTAATAAAAATATAACGAAAAGAAAAGATATACAGAATTAGTTGTACAATGAAGAATATTATTATTATTATTTATTATTAGTTTAGTGTAGTAGATTATGACATAAAATCCCTTTTTATATTTTACTACCGTAATTTTAATTAACTTAGAGTAAATTTATGAACCTGAGATTTTATTGAGCTAGATTATTATAAATAGAAGATCAAGATGTAATTATTAGCTTAATCTTAGTGAGTAGAAGTTATTAAAGTCGTAAGAATACTATGAGTTTTGTTATTTGAAATAGTAATAAGGGGGGATAGTGTTCTTATGCCATTGAGGTAGTATCCTGTAGAATATTGGCTCAATGTAATCTATCTTGTCACCTGTATTTTCACTTCAAGTCTCATGAAAATATTAAATATTTATTTAATTTATTTTTATAAACTGAACCTTATTCGTATTTTAAGTTTGAGCTAGTGAAATATTTAATTTTAATGCTGAATATTTTATTTATTAATTATTAACTGAGCTAGAACCCGTTTTATTTATATCATATACTATTCTGAAGTGAAGATGCACAAAGGCACGGTTAGAATATATATACTGTGTATAAACATTGTTTTAAGTTTTTTTATGAATACTAATATTGTAAAGTAAAGAGATATGTTTTATGTGAATAGATATTTATTTTTAATTTTTATAAATAATATTATTTTCGTTATTCTATCAATAAACTAATAATGTTAATATTAAATATAAAAATGTTGGAAAAGAATGATTTATAATACACGGAAAGTTGAAGCATATCTACATTTAATAATTATTATTGCACATTTTTTCCAACACTTAAGTGTTTTTAAAAAGAGTTAAAATGATATATAAATATATTATTTTAATATTTATGAGTCTTTATCTTAAATAAACAATTTTTGTTATTATTAATTAACTGTGCCCTCATTCTTTATTTATCTCATTCTAAATAAGTACATGAATAATGCACTATAGATGCTGGGAAATCATACTCTGAGCTTAGGGAAAGGCTGGAATATTACTGTCATAGAGTTGCCAGAAAGTCTTTTGAAAAAGAAAGTGATGTTCTAATTGTAAACCCCATCTATAACAAATAGATACTTATGGATAAAAGTCCAGTGTAACTCTCTGAGAAGTGACTTGACTTACAAAGATCAGAAAATATAACTTGGATATCTTATACAAAGCAGTTATATAAAAGATATGATTTTATTATCATCATCAATCTCATCTTAATTCAACTTAATTAGGAAAACTTAAGATTTGATTAGTATTTTATTAAACCAACAGCTCATTAGATAATCTAAAGATGATCTAGTTCATCTTGTGTTAGTATACAGATAAGATAGCAAAAGAAGCACTATCCATTCCCAATATAATATCTAGATATGCTGCAAAAATAACTGATGTGACTGAATGATCTTGAATAATATATCTCAAAGATAAGAATAAAACTAGTAAATGCACATAACTTTAAAACTTAATGAAATAATTAATAGACAATTATGTAAAGTGAACAGAAAGTAGGGGTAAAGTTAAAGTAGTTCAGACAAAATAAAAATCATTATTACTGCTGAGTCTTAAACTAACATTAAACATATCAACTATAAATGATGAGTTTTAACAAATATTTGAAACAAAATTCTTAAACATCATGGGACTAACATTAAAAATCATAAACAAAAAACAACTTATGAATCATTATTAAATACTAATAAGTGCTTATTGTTTAATATTACTTTATTCCAATGATTATTTAAATATATATATATATATGATGATAGTAATATATAATAGCATTGTTTATTTTTTTCCAATGCTGCTATCTATTGTAAGTTTAAATGATCAAAAGACACTAACAGTAAGATTCGTATTCGAATCTTAAGTTTCACCTTTTTTTTGTCGTCTCTCACTGACCGGTCTATCCCACCCAAATTTAAACTTTTTGGTATCGAATTGTGTGTGTAGCAATATTAAAAATGTATAAATATATGTAGAATTCAGCATAAACACGCACACATTTTGATCTCAAATTAAACGCAATAAATAGGGATAAAATAATATAATTTAGATTTCTTTTAGTTATATAATTTTGTATAATTTTAATCATTTATTTTGGATTATAAAGTTCGTATTTATTGCTTTGTTTAAATTTCGTTTAATAATAATTCTAAAAAAAATCTGATGTAATATTTAATTAAAAGTTAAAATAATCTTATGTTCCCTTTTTGTCTTTGAAATTTAAAAGCATCGGTCAGTGATAGATAATAGATTAATTAAAGAAAAATTCCCCAAAATGTAATTAGCAAATGTAAAATGTAAACAATAGAACGGCAGCTTTCTTTAATTAAAAACCAACAAAATGCATTGATTATCCTCAGGGCAGATTAAGTAGAACCTAAAAATATCTTAACAAAAATGTGAGAGATCAAGATAAGAAAAGAGGCCATCTTAGACTTGCTGGAGACATTCACTTAAACTTTAGCTTTGCTCTCGATCACTGAGAGTCTCCAAAAATAATAAAAATAATTTGTTCCTGCCAAGGTATGACCGAGTAAAGCACCTAGATTATTCTCCATCGGGAGATGGCCTATCGGATGCCGAACTTTCCATTGCCCATCATAAATTCACCATGAAGATCTGCTGCCTGAAATAAATGAAAAAGCTGCTGCTGCTGTGAAATTAAATGAAATATCTAAATACAAGAAAGAATTGCCACTCGTGAACCTTTTGCTGCTAAACTAATGGAATCAGAAAACTTCTTATAAAACAGGTACCTGTCTGTGTTCAAACTCTAGAGTACTCTAATAATATGCTATAGCTCTTCTTCATACTACTTATCTAAATTATAAAATGTAAAACTACCATTTGTATAACTAAAATTGAATAATTAATTTAATGTGTAAATTTCTTTACTAATCTAGCTTACCTCATTCTATCTTGGGTGCGTATTTTTAAAATCTACATTTTATCTATATTTATTATCTAATTATTGCATGCTCATAATTGTCTCTATTTTCAAAGTTTAAATCTATGATCGTTTGAAACAGTGAATGCGTGTCACATTTTCATTAATATGTACTTCGTCAGGCCGAGGCAGAGACCAGCCTGCCATTCTTATAAACCATAACTAACTTAACTTTCATATAAATCGACACGCATTCAGTGCACCACTTATTGTAATACAGAGTCTACTACTTCGCAAATGGCTGACGTATTAGTTATAATAATTCCCAATTTATATAGGTTTTGTATTTATTAAATCATCATGAATAATTCCAGAAAATTACATTTCTTTGAGAGTCACCAACGTTCTTTAGTAAGTGTTGATAATGTAGGGCCGAGTCAGAAATCTATTTAAATCTCATCATAATCGTTTATACAGTATACATGTGTTACGTTTTAGAGACGCGATGACCCATTCTGCCGTGAAATTTCCGGATTCTTCAGGGTTGAAATTAACCCCAGTCATCCTACACAAGCGGGCATAATGGGTGCTCCCGTAGGATTTGACAATGTCATGCAGCCAGCCGGCAAACTGCGACACGGACCGCTTGTCCCTGGTTATGCTTATGTGACACCTTACTTCGTCGGGCCGATGGCAGAGACCAGCCCGACATTCTTATAAACTCATTCACGGCATTGCAGTTTCGATATACTGCCATTCCATATCGCCTTTCTAAAGCGTACCACGTGTTCCTTTACTTAGTTTTATTATTCTAAACATATCACTCCGCCTCTGCATTATCTGCATAATTCACTCTCAAATAAATGTTTGCCCTTAGTTATAAATAAATATTTTAATTAAATAAATATATGTCTGCCATTACTCTTATAACCCATACTTTAGACTCTTGCATTGCAAAGGTATAAATCCCTCCAGGCATGCATTAGAAATACTCACTCGAGAATTTTAGGTAGCTAGATTACGCCTTCAAATAAATGTATTCCTTTTGTAAACATTACAGTATCGGAAATACCGCTACTGAAATCCTCAATATAAAATAATGTCTAAATAAATAAATGTATTCTTTAAAATATAATCATGTCGCAAATCCCACTACTGAAGCTGTTAGTCCATAAAATATTATTAGATTGTTTTATTAAAATGTATTAATAAATAATTTTAAACTATACGTCTGCAGTTACGTTTCATTTATTCGATACCCATTCTATATAATATTTCCTCGATTATGTAAATATGAATGTTTAATTAATATTAGTTTGGTTATTGGCTAACTCGAGAATAAAATCATGAGTCTCTTGCATATCCCTGACCACCGTGCCTAAGGAAATATTTACTAATGTCGCATCAGATGCGTTGTTTCGTGGATTGTATTGTGGAACCGATAAACTATGTTCGAACTCAGTACCACGGGTGGCTTCGCTACTCGATGGTGCTGCTGTTCTGTATGGTGGTCGAATTCTGCACTATGTTTATGAGTCACACGTTTTCTGACCATTACATTATTAAATCCATATTTAATTTCTGACTTATAGTCTTCATCAGAAGTAAGCTTGGACTTAAGTGTAGTGCATCTAAATCTTTTGGATCCAATACACCTTTCATTCAGAAGATATCTTTTTTTTACCATCAAGCAACCATCCTGAAAATTTAAACAAATTATAATGTTTTGAATCCAAATCTATTTGCTTGAGTGATTACATAGTTCTGACATCAGGTCAGTAATTACATATTGTTTTGTTTTTTAATTTTAGTCCTGTAGCACATAGTAATCGATTTGTTATATATACTCAAAAAGCATAAATATAATTTTTATAAAAAATTAATAGAACTTAAATAATGAGTAGAATCTATATGCAATTCAAAAAATACCACATAAATATACCAATAACAAGAGATGGTGCATGAGTGCACTGTTATCAAAAACTGGAAAGCAAAAACACTGGTACAGTTCTATAGTAAAATTATTTGTATGGTCTATGCTTAATTTTCTGACTATACTCAGACTTCATTTATAATACAAATCTCTTCTATAGTTAAGCATAAGAAAAAATGCATAATATGCAAAACAACTGAAAATTTATCAAATGAAAGATGAAGTGTTAAAAAACATGACGCTAATTCCTCTACATTTTCTAAACTGAATAAGGACAACAATATCATACTATTATTAAGATGATGTTAAATGATAATATATGTCAATCTCTTACCAAAGATTAATTTTTTAAATAAAAAAGATTTTACTAAATACAACAATGGTCCAAAATATCTTATAAAATGTATAGCTTAAAAATAATAAATATATATTCACATATGTGTAATTGATAATCTAATGGTATAATTTATTTTTAAATATGGATATTTTATATTTATAATTTGTCTTGTGAAGCTCCTAATCTAAGAATTCATATAATAAATAGTTTATTAACTGGTGAAACTAAAAGTCTAATGAACGCACAACAGATGATCATTTTCAAATATGAAAGACAAAATTTTTCAAACATTCTTCAAAAATTCCAATTTCAAACAAAAAAATCAACTACTTCAAAATTTTCAAATCAGAAATAATATGGTAAATCTCTGATTAATAACCAAGTGAAAAAAAGTAAAGCAAAATCTCTGATTAATAACCAAGTGAAAAAAATATTTTACATATAATAGCCATTAAAAATGACAGAAGTTACTAAAGAATGTGCAATTCTGAAATAATTAGCATTTTTTTAAAAATATAATGTATGTTATTACTAATGTTAAAAACTTATTTTTAAAATGGTAATAAATGATTTTAAGTAACTATTCCAATAAAGTCTTTAAAAAAATATGCATAGTCAATTATCAGTCTGAAGTTTCACTAATTTTTAAAAAAAAAAACCATGCATGTATTAATATTTTGAAATCATTCTCTATGTACAAGTGGTTCTATGTATAGTGAGTGATCCTTTGTCTTCCTTAATAAATATGCAATTTAAATTTTCAAAACAGAAATATATAATATCCAAAGACAGTTTTTCGTATTTTATAATATCATATTATCATATTCATAGCTTTAATCATTAGTCTTAAACTAGACATGAGGATTATTTACCTATTCAAATAACATATTGCATTCAATTTAAATGTTAATAGGTTTTTGATTCATTATATCACCAGTATTTTTAATAAACCATGCTTTCTTAATCTTTTTTTTTTTTTGCACTCATAACCTTAATCTTTTCTTTTATCAAAAATATGACCTGTTGTTCTTTTATACTGATGTTTGCATTGAGTAATATAAAATCATAGGTTAAATTTTATCTCACCAAAATAAACAAATGGACAATAGAATTATTGCTACATTTTTACAGCATAGACTTCATTTAGATAATCCTCTGTATTAATTTTGTCTTTAGAAATATTTACAAGTTTATTTAAATTAATAATAGATTTATATTTATTATTATATTTATCTTTATAAAAATTAAATGTTTAGTAGTTTTATAAATAAAAAATGCACTTAGATGTTGAATGTAGCATAGACTCCAATACTGCTGCTTTTAATATGTTAAAAGACTATTTAATTGTAGAGAAATAACTACTGTAACTAAATCAGCTCTGCATAGAATTATTATTTTACCTAATTTATTGCATGGAAGTAAGATTTAGACACTCTATGACACATTATTGAGATATTAGAAAAGTTTTATTTAAGGATGCTTTATAAAATTTTAAAACCACAAAAGCAAGATTGTAAAATCAGTCAATATTTCTTTAATTTTCTGGGTGTGATACTTTAGAGTCCACTATTGTAAAAAGATCATCTTCATTGAATTGAATATGTAAAATAAATGATCAATACAAGATTTCCTAAAAATATGTTTTATGATGAACTTGAGCATGATTTTTTTTTAGAATAGCTAGACTTCTTTTATGTCATAAGGAATATCTTAAATATATTCTTAAAAAATGAAATGTTAATTATTTCCATTCAGAAAATAGAATACATTGGAGCCTATCAGAAAAAGGTTTTGCAAATATTAAAAAAGCATCACAAAATATCAAATAAGCAGAAAAATAGATCAGAATTTTCTACATATGGATGTATTAATACATCATAAATTGGCTTGTAATCTCATCACAAAATTCATTTCTAGAGTATTTTTTTTTCTTAGAATTGAAATGGCCATATTAATTTGCAAGTGACTTCTGCATATATGTACAAATATTATTAATTGTTACTGTAAATATAAGTTTGATTTTTATTTCTATTTTTATTCATATTATTTGTAAATGTTGTTGTTGTTTTAAACATTAACGATATATAATGAACTTGTATTTGTAAGTTATGAACCAAGACTAGTAGAAAAAAAAAAAAAACAGATAAATATTAAACAAGATTTAACCTATCATAATGTAACTACTTAGTCATTTTATTTGATACAATTGGTTGATGTTTAATAACATGTCATTCTACAAAAATTAAACAATAAATTAGCATAAAGTTTTATGACAAAACATTTTAATTATTGATTGATGTCTATAGTACAGATTGCAAATCTCATACATGCAATTTTGAATGGTACAAACAATTTTTAGAAGAGAGAAAGCATAAGAAATAAAATTTCTTAATAGTCTTGTAGCAAATGATCATTACAGAATCAAATACATCTGTGTATCATCTAAGAAGAGAATATTTTTTAAAGATAATTTTGGACTATTTTCTTAATTAATAAATTAAAAAAGTTAACCAAAATCTCTTTTGAATCAAATTTCTTATGTATTGTATATAATGTTATTTAATAAATCTGTATACAATTTTTATAATTTTAACAATGTTGAATACTTGTTAAAAATAAATAGTAAACTTAGTCCTTCAATTTTGATTACAATCTGATTTTATCTTTTAAGTTGCAATCCTCAAGGATGAAATAAAAGGCCAGAAACTAGTATAATGATGTAGATATTATATCATTACATGACTTGATCGCCAATGATCATTCAAAATTATAGAAGATGGTTCTAAAATAGAATAAAAAATTACCAAGTTAATAATATTCTAGCACGTGTGCGGCGCAACTGTTCCCAAAAGCTATAAAGTGTTAATATAAAATAGATAACTAAAAACAAACGAGCTGAGCGCTTTCAAAGGATCTCGCCTTCGTAATCATAGCTTGCTACAACGTTTAATGATATGCAAATGTGCTAATTCCATTTCTTTTGGGAACAGTTGCGCCATACACGTACTAGAATATATATATTTCTCAAAAGTAAAAAATTATTTGACTTAAAGTTAATAATATGTAAAATTGCTCATAGACTTTATACACATTTATAGTATGTTTAAACAGCATTATATGTTATTAGTTTGTGTTCAAACATAGATTCAAAATATCAATCGAGATAATTTCCAAACTTAATTTTTTAAACAACTATTACTAATCCCATTTTTAAGAAAAGTATCTTAAAGAGTATCAGATGATTATCTATTCTCGATGTCTATGACTTGATATTAAATTCAAGTGAGAAAATTTATTTTTGGGAGGGGGGATCAGGTTTAGAGTTTTTTTAATGTAGATTGCCCATAATTAATTCAGATATTTAATACTGATCAGATGATTAAAAAAGAATAATAATTACTCAAACTTTCACCACTTGGCAAATGGCAAAAAAAAAAAAAAAGCTCTTTCTCCTCTCTGTTCTTTTACAAGCAATTGTTGGAAAGATTTTTACCTTCAATGGACTGCTTAAAATGTATTTTACCTTGTCCTTAAGAACATAATATTTTTTTCTTTTCTTTTACTACTCTCTATAGATACCTCCAATATAATTTTTATAAGTATAATTTTAATTTAATTTCCATTCTATTCATAAAGTTCTCAATTATTAATCCTTTTTCATTTACATTTTGCAATACTTCTACAAAGTAATATTTATAAAGTTACAAAATAATTGACAGTTATCTATCAAATAAATTTTGATGTTTTTGTATTAAATCTACGATTTCAATTTTGAAGTAACAAAATAAAATGTTAAATGCGCTGATCTTTGCTACGATTCTTTTATATTAATATTATTATATATTTGGTTATATTGTTATATATAAATTTCTCTTTCATAAATGAAAAAAGAAAAATATATAATATTTTAAAAGTAAACTTTGTATATAATAATAAAAAAGATTACATTGAGCTTAAAACTAATATAAATATTTTCATTCATTTAAATAAATAAATAGCATTTTTCAATCAAAACTTTTAATTTTCTTAAAACTCTTTGAAGTTTTAAGTAAATAATTAAAATGAAAGATGTACATAGTCAAAGCGATTCAAAAAGAAAGATAATTTCAAATGTTTATTGAAAAATAATTAATCGCAATCACATGACTGATTTACATCAATCATTTTTGAAGTTTCAAAGTTTAAAATTATAAACACCCTATTATACATAATCTCAAGTCTATAAAATTGAATGATAAATATTAAATATTTTCTACTTTTTTTATAAAATTATTCAAAACAAAATTATCAATCACATTATTCTCTAAGAACGTCACTTTTAGTGAAAAAACGCCACTTTTATTTATCAACTTCACAATCTAACAATGTTATGCAAATGAAACCATGTTTTGTTGTAGATAAAGCACATCAACCAACTTGCCATACCAAAATTTTATCTGACCTTTCAATTAGACTTAGAATTTTTCTTTTAGATAGCTAGCCTTTTCTGAACACCTATTCATCAACATTGACTTATAAATGGACATGTAGCTTTAACTGGAATCTAAAACAAGGATAGAAAAACACTCAAATGTTTATAACCTAGAAATTGGAAAGCCGTGTGTATAATATGCTCATCTCCATTGTTCTTCTATGAGAGAGGGGGAACTGATGAAGAAACCTTTGTCCTGCAGAATATTTTAGCTTTGTATATGACCACAATAAAAGAAACTTTAAAATGTTTGTCTTCTTATGCATATCATCATATTTAGTGGATGTGTCTCTGAACATGTACAAACAACCCTAAGCACCATAGATATGGTATGAATGCCTTTCTTTATATTGTAGTGATCAGTGTATAATTCAGAGTTAAGTAATATTTGACTATTTTTTTCCCAAGTAATTGAAAAATTCCTTCCAAAAGTTGGAAGTTTTCTTATGATAGCTATGAAAGTCCAACTATCTAATATTGATCAATAAATGGATAGGATACTTTTACAATAAACTCTTGATATTTTAGTTTCATTATATGGCTATTAGTTGTAACACAATTGTAATATTATCACTGATGAAAGATATGTGTTTTATCTTTTTGAATATATTGTATTCATAATGGAAATATGTCTATAAAACTCCTTATTAATGTTCATTACTCTCTCTCTCTCCCCCTCCCTCCCTCTCTCTCTCTCTCTCCTTCTCTCTCTCTATATATATATAGAAGTTTGATATTATAAATATTTTTAACGTATACAATTTAAATGATAATAATAAATGTAAAATAAAATCAACAAATTATAATTTGATTCGTGTTTTTTCTATCGGATATTTTTTTACTTGTGTTAAGGCTTTTTTTTTATCAATTTTCTATCGGATATTTTTTATTTCTGTTACGCCTTTTTTGTTGTTGTTGTTTAACTAAAAAATAATAATCTGTAATAAAAAGTAAAATTTCTTAGTCTATTTTTTATTTTCTTAGTCTTCATTTTACTTTTTTTTTTTTTTTTACAGACAAAGAGATATTACGGCTATTTTTTACTTAAAATAGAATGACAATAAAAAGTAAACGTTGTTACGGTTAGGTTTAGGATTAGTTTTAGGGTTATCTTTAGGGTTAGGTTTAGAGTTAGTTTTAGGGTTAGGGTTAGTTTTAGGGTTAGTGTTCTGTTGTTTGTAATGCTAAAATAAAATAATTCAACATCGTAACTCGAAAAAAACTCAAACTTTTTTAAACAACAACAAACACATATTGTCTTCTTTACTTATTAAACATGTATATAATATTTGCTTTTTATGAAATTTACAAAAAATCGTGTATATTTGTACTTTTCTTACTGAATATTTTTTTGGTACCACTCTTTTTTAATTCAAAAATATACAGGCGGTAGAATCTTCTTTTGCGCGTTATCTAATTGCAACTCACTAAAAACATAGATATTTAACATTTTCCCAATTAAAACTTCAACAGAGTACATTGTAAAAAGTCTTAGAATTATTACTTTAAAAATTCTGAACATTTCAATACTTTAAAATAAAAAAAAATCCAATGAAAACAACATTTCCATCCAATTCAAATACAACAAAAAAGTTGTATTATAGAAAATGCGGGTTCGAACATGTCGGCCGCGGAAACAGCATTTGTATGTGTTTTAGCACGAAAACTGTCATAGAGCGGCGTCTTTAGCTATAAGATGAGTACCAGAGGGCTCTTCCCCTATGCCTTTGATGCTGACTAAACACACACTCAAAAAAATGTTGATTATTACTTTATTCTTTTTTTTTATTTAATATATATCTGATGAGCACGTACTATATTTTATTCTTTTACTAATTGGGCTAAAGCAAATTTACTTATTAATAAATATTATTTTTTTTACTACAGCTCTATTTTTAATTAAAAGTTTTATTTCACTCACAGTTAATTCTGAAATGATATATATCAGAATCTTATAAAAGAGTTTACAAAAACGTTCATAACAGAATATTGTTTGTCTATGAGAAGAAATTCAAATTCTAAATTTCCCTTATTAAATTAGACCATAACTATTTCATAAAATGCAACTTTTTTAAAAACATATATTTAATTAGGCCAAAGCAAGTTTATTGTTAAATAAATAATTATTAATACTTTATCAGAATATATATATATATTATACTTCAGATACTCTTTTTTGCCAGATTTTTAACAACGGTTTTTTTACCTAAAAATGATTTTAATTGCTAATTAACAATTTACATACATGATGTTTAGCAAATTACATCATTTAGCACTACTTCTATTTCCCATTATATATATTATAATATCTCAATCTAACTTGCTTTAGAAGAGACTCTGTAAGTAAGAGATATACTGTTCTAAAACGAAAATCGGAGCGAGAGAAACTGAAAACATAATTCCGGTTGCGTTTGTGAGTATTGAAAACCCATTCGCATATAGTTGAACCTTTTTTTATAAGACTCTAATCCACACGAACTCATTCATTCGATTTCCAAACAAAATAAATAATCAATGTAAATATATAACTTCTCAGAGATTTAAATATTGACTACTAAACTTTTAAAATATAATATAATTTTTTATAATATTTCAACAATCATTGATTTATTACTGAATGATTTCATACTTATATAATTTTGCTTTATTTATTCATTGACTACATAATCTTAGAGTTTCTATTAATACTTATCATAATAATTATTTTCAGGGCTTTTCTTTAATAAACATTTACTACTATCAAGATGAAAATGGGCATCAGGGATTTTTATGTTTGCATTCTACTTTTAACTTATTGGATTCAAATAGCAAATATAATAAAAATATTTAAGTAACCTTAAATTAATCAGCAGAGTGATGATATCTTGTTCTGAACTTAAATGGTATCAAGATGATGATTAAAGAATAATACCATATACTTTAACAAAAATAATAAAGTTGTATATTTCATGTAAATAACAAAATAATATAATAACAAATATAAATCAGCATCACAAGAAGCAAGTATTAAAAGATAAATATTTACAATGTGAACTATCTCCGTATGATTATAAATATATCGGCTCTTTTTAAAAGTGAGTGTGGAGTATTGATTATATCTACATTTGATGTATGAACTCACAGTATGTGTGGCAATACAATATGCATGTTATAGGAGATGGATTATAATATTTCATCCCACTTTTACATTGAACATATAATCGAATTAAGCATCTCAAAACTATAAATTTAATAATTATACATTTGTCACTTTTTTTGTCCATTCGAATTTGAATTCAAATTTTATTACTGTAAGGTTTATTTTAAAAACACTTATGCACACTATTTTAATACTTCTCCCCTATGCTAGTGAAACTGATATATAAGTTATATCACAGCATCAAATCTCAACTCACAATTTTGAAATTAATTATAGCATATATTTTAATACATAATATTTGGTGAACCAAATATAAATAACCTTTATCCTGAAAAATCTACCATTTCTTCTAGATAATTTTACTCAAACTTGGATCAAGAAAGGAACTTTAAAATTTATAACAAGTGATAACTTAATATTTATATTTTAAATAAATTAAAAATGATGGTTAAAAAATGCAATCTCTCTCCACTAACGAAGATTTAATCTGTATTCATTTTCACTTATCTATCATACTATACCCTTAAATATTAACATAAAATATGTCACCTGGATTTCCAATAGAGCTTTATGGTCAGATTTGGTATATTTACTATTCTAATCCATTATTAAACTATTCATTAAAACATAACTAACTAATACATCGTTCATATAAAGTTTATATGGCAATCCAATTTCGAACATTCCCAAATTTATCGATGATAGAATTCGCAAAAGATAATACTTTTAGTGATTTGTAGCACTATTATTCAAGTTTACTGAAAATTAAAATTATTACAATCAAATTAAATCATTTTGGAAAATATTTATCTCAAATATTAAATGTATATTTCGAATTTCTTTATTCTCCTTAATTCTTTTGTAGTCCCAAGTCTCGCATATAAACACATAAAATCTTTAAGTAAGTCTTTGTCAAAATAATATTCCGGTCACTATACAGCTTTCATGCTTATGATGTTTTAAAGAAAATTATTTCAATCGTTTTTATTTAATAACAATATATTATTTTTTCCTTTATATATGAGACACTTCCAATATCTTTAGCCAAAAGCTTCCTTTACTGGCTAAAATTCTGAGATAATCATTCAAACTTTTATTTGAACACATTTTAAAAGCATATTCTTTTGAAAGTGGAGTAACACAACTTAAATATTTTAAACAAATTTTTACTCAGGTGTTCTAGAATTTCAATATTGCAAATTTCATATTTTCTTAAGTGAAAACTTTTTTAAAAAATGCTTTGTTTTTCCTTTTATATTTTAGTTTAATACATATCCATAGCTGTTATTGAAATGGAGCAGACTTGATCCTATCTAGGGCAGACTCCTAGATAATGTTTTCTACCCTGTCATCCTTGGATAGGTGGATACAAGATATTTATAGGTTTTCTCTTATGATGTCAAAATTTTCCACAATGCATCTCTCCTTGCAATTGATTTCTGGGGGTCTACATAGTACTGTAAATAATCAGATGAGATCCCATACTTTTTCTCTCAATAGGTAGGAAATGAGCAAAAAGTTTAGACTTTGTATTCCATTGTATAAATATATAAAATGCACTAAAATGCATGAACACACAAAACTGAAGATAAAGAAATTTTAATATTGTAGATTGATATAAACTAAATATATGTATCCAAGTATGTGTTAAGCACTTTCAAGGGCCAAGATCCTCATATTCATAGCCATCTTGTAAACAAATAGATTGGTTAAGAGCAATGCAAATTTATGTAAATGAGGTAGTTAAGTATTTTATTTCCTGGAGATCTTATACCAAGAGTCTTTTCTGTTTATAGAGTTGTTATCTTTAGCGATAGAAGTAAGCTTCCTTTATTTTTCTTAAGATCATGTCAAAACTTTTTGCTCATTTCAATTATTAATGGCATAGAGAGTTATTATAAACAAACAAGCTGTTTGTCTCTCCATATGCAAATTGCAACAGAGAATTGCAGTTAAAAAATATTCCCGAAATTCTGCAACTTTAACCTCAACCAGGCTATTTACAATCGTAGCGACATTATCAAGAAAATGAAATTGCTTTTACTTAACTTAATTATCAAAGGATTCTGCAAAGCTTTATATAAACAAATAAAGAGGTATAGTAGAATTTCAGCTCACTTTCCTGTTAATGTGTTTATACTACACAAATGCAATAGACTCAATATTTAAGCATAAATTTGATAAAAAAACACGTTTTTGGCTTATCAGCAGAAATCTGCCTCCACGACTCCAAATCGAATCTCACAAATATAACACTTCCACAAGAGGTATGTAATATTTTATGCAGAGGCTCCCAATACCTTGGGGGTGGCTGGAAACATCCCAATGTGGTCCTTATTGATGATACAGAAGCTGGCTTGGCTAATGACCTAGACAAAGACAGCTATAGTACTCAGATGATTATCTTACAACCTAAATATTTATACATGCACACACATGCCTGGGAAACAAAAATAGCTAAAAACAGACAATTTTTTAAAACTGCAGATATCATATGTATGCTAGAAGATAAGGGCAATAGCTTCATACTCATGAAAAACCAGGACTACATAACTAAATTATATCAACAAACTACAATTTCAAAGGCTTTCCAGCTTTAATAACAAATTAAACAAGGATAAGTTCATCTCTTCTGTTCTCAGACTTCACTGCAATAAAGCTTTTTCCAAGGCCCAATATTACAGACTTTACCCTTTTGCATCCATTCCTCCCAGGATGTTTGCAAATGCCAAAGTTCATAAAACTAATGTTCATTATGTCTTATTTTAGACTTTGTAGGGGTCCATTACTCCAACGCAGTCAATTGAGTTAACCAACAATTTTATCCAAATCTTGGGATTTGGTTCATACACCATAAATTCATCTTTCCAATTTATTGCAAAAATAAAGAACTTAGTTTTGAACCCAGACACCACACTGGCTACTATTGATGTTTCCAAGTTGTATGGTACCATTTGCAGATCTAAATCCATTTAAATTATAAAAGAAGAGCTCATAAACCACAACTCAGCTTAACCACTGATTGATTTTATTAGTGATTTCTTATCATGGCTGGACAAAAATATTATGGTCTTCTTTCACAACCAGTGGTTTAACAAAGGATGGTTGGCTGATGGGACTGCCTATGAGCAGAAGCATCTCTAGCATAGTATTAGATCACTTTTAAAAACAAGTTATCCTAAAATATCAAGTCACCAACCTACTCACTGTCTACACGAGATATGTTGATGACCTTTTCATGGCCACTCCCACCACAGTTATCCAACAAATCAAAACTGAACTCCAAAACTATACAGGCCTTATCTTTAACATAGAACATGAAAACAGTTACTAACAAATCAAATACCTGGATATACATATTCAGCGAGAGCACACACATCTTAATTATAGTATGCTCATCAAGCCTCTTGACATTAGAGGCTACTCTCACCCTCTCTTCAATTCACCAACTAACCACAAACTCCAGCTTAACCTCCTTTCTCTATAGCAATATGCATCTTTGTAAGTCCGATGTGACAAAAAAGCTAACCTAGTGTCATATAGAAATGACTTAGTAAAGGTTGGTTTTAATCATGATCTAATTGACAGAAAAATAATGCAAAATTTTACTCAAAAATAAATACCAACAAAGGCTTTTTCTTCCTTATTTGCCTAATATGCATAGAAAATTTCATAACAAATTCAGTAATAAATATCATTTATGCTTTCACACACACCCCCAATTCCGACAAACTAATTAATAATACTAAAGACAGCTTACTACCCTCACTGACATCTCAAGTGTTGCCTGCCCTGAAGCACCTTGTATGGCATCATATTATGGTGATACCAGGTCCTCTCTATCCACTTGGCTATTTCAATACACATATTCATATAATAAAGCACTAACAGATCCTTCTTGGAGTTCAGTTTTTGCACAGCATCGCAACTCAGCTGGTCATGATAAAAATCCAGTGGTTGTTTGCAGAGAGTGAGATGATCTTAAGAGAAAAATAAAGGAAGATTACTTTATTGCTAAAGATAATAACTCTATAGAAAGAAAAGACTCTCGCTAATAGCAAGATCTCCAGAAAATGGAATACTTAACTATCTCATTTACATAAATTTGCATCGCTCTTAACCAATCTATTTATTTACAAGATGGCTAAGAATATGAGGACCTCAGCCCTTGAAAGCACTTAGCCACATACTTGATACATATATTTAGTTTATATCAATCTACAGTATTAAGATTTCTTTATCTTCAGCTTTGTGTCTTCATGAATTTTAGTGCATTTATATATTTAATAATGGTGAGAAAGTGTATTCATTATGTAATAATAAGTCATTAGGTGGCAGTTCTAATGGAAAGTTAATCTCACTTGGACTCTCCTAATTTCTTTAGTTTGCAAGAAGTGGGAGTCAGGGGAAGAAACTGAGTGCTAGACTAAAGGTAAGCGAAATATCTTACTTTTCTAAGTGATGGGTGGTGAAGATATGGAAGATTCTGCAATTTGTAAGGAAAATTTAAATTCAGTTTTTTATTGAACATGGCTCCTAGCAATAGCGATGATTTAGCACAGGAGAGAATAAAAAAAATTTTAAATCTTTCAAATGTCTCTTTAAATGGTGAAAAAATGAAATTTCATCTCATAATGATGATACCATTGTTTTAAAAAGTGTTGCTAACAAAAATTCGATTAAAATCAGTCAAAATCTTCACAAGTTTTTACAAACCGCTAGAGGCTGACAAAATCATTTCTAGTGTTTTTGTTTTTTTTTATTAAGGAAAATATGCATACAATTACAGTATAAATCCTTTTGGTATACATTTGTTTAGATTTGTTACACTTATTACAACAATCATCAGACCTGTTTGATACATTAGTTACAATTATTATGACAAATTAATTTCATGATCAGAGTGAGAAGCTTATCATTCAAACTTAGTCTGTATTTATTATATAACTAGTTTTATATCAGAATAACTGGCTCTTTATGACAAATTAATTTCATGATCAGAGACTATTATATAACTAGTTTTATATCAGAACAACTGGTTTTTCATTTATTGACTTAGCTTGGTGATCACTATACAGGCTGCATTTTACACCTACAATTACAGTATAAATCCTTTTGGTATACATTTGTTTAGATTTGTTACACTTAAAACAACAATCATCAGTAAATAATTTTCCAAATTTAAAAAATATACTCATTTGATACATTAGTTACAATTATTATGACAAATTAATTTCATGATCAGAGTGAGAATCTTATCATTCAAACTTAGTCTGTAATTATTAAGTAATTAATTTTATATCAGAACAACTGGCTCTTCATTTAGTGACTTAGCTAGTGATCACTATACAGTCTGTATTTTAATTGGCAGCAATCCTTTATTATTCTCCAACTGATTAGACCATTTATTATTCTCCATCTGATTAGACCATATATTTTTAACCTTGAATTAATATTTAATTTACATGCCTTCATCCAGTAGCCTAAGTTGTTTCAAAATAATCCCAAAGAGCCTTTCCAGTGTTAACAAGTGATTCCTGAACATACATTATCTCCCACAGTTCCTTACTTCCTTGCTTAAAAATAAAATAATTTATAGTTAACCACATAGCATAAAGTAGGAACAGTACCATTTCTAATTGCAGCAAAAAGTCCACTCATAGCATCCTTGATTCGTAGAATTTTCATGTTAGCCAGCAGTACTCTAATTATAATATTTAGTCTATCAGGACTCAAAAATGGGCAAGCAGTAAAAATATGTCCCCAATAGTTTCCATTCACTATTTTACACAAGCTACATAGTGATTCTATTTTAAGAAATTTCTATAATTTACCAAAAAATGATTCGTTGACAAGGCTTTCAAATTAAGTTTTATGATAAAATCAATGGTTGGCTTCTAAGTAGCAAAATCTTAATTTCCTCATTAGTAATCTGGTAGATAAATTAAGCTCAGTTGTTAATCCAGTAATGTTTGCGTGCATGTAGTTGTCAACTTGCCAGTAAGTATTAGTATTGTTAATAATTGATGCCATAACTTTGAAGAATTTGTTGGCATATGCTAGCAGCTCCATGGCCCACTTCATATGTAAGCAGCACATCAGTAGGCTCAATCTCATTCTGTAATGACTCCACTGGCAATATTGCATTATTGCCTTAAGCATTAATAGGGATTTCTAAATAAAAAAGATGTTAAGATCATGCAACCCAAGCCCATTCAAGTCTTTTGGTCTCTGCATCTTAGCTAAAATGATGGTTACTGTTTTCCTTTTCCACAAGATGCCAATACAGATTGAGTTTATTGCATTATGAAAGACCTGGTTGGTTTAAGAAGTGGCAAGAAGCACCAACATGTTTATCAGTGCTGCCTTACCCAGGAGCCACCTTTTTAGTTTTTCCTAAAATGCTCACTTGCAACCTTTTTAGTTTTTCATAGAATGCTGTTTTGCAGTGCTCTTCTCATAGCCAATCTGGACAGCACCATGGGAAATCCAAGAAAGTTTTGAAATTTTCCCAAGAATCTTGAAAGAATTGCTGTTGCCCGATGGATCTTCCAGGTAGCAGATTTCTCAGAGTTTATTCTTATCCCATATCTCCAAGTGAATTTGTCCAAAAGCTTATATAGTTTGGGCAAGTATTTATGTGAGAGAAGGAAGACTGTAATGTCATTCTTCATATGATATGTGATGAACTTCCTCCCCCATCACTGGGACAAACACCCCAGGAAGATGTTTCTCAGTAGCTATTAAATAATAGGGGGTTTACATAAGTTATAAAACACAAGGTGCTAAGAGGTAACCCTGGGGTCTTGATAGATGTGATTTAAATCCTGGGGCCAAAAAGATGTCTAATGTATATATTGATCTATTTAGGAGCAGATTTGCTATAATTCTGATGTAAACTTTGGGTACCCATAGCACTCTTAAAATTTAGAATAATTTGCAGTCACCATGGAGTCAAATGCTGCTGTGAAATCCTGCATCACAATAAGTTGTGATGTTTTTTGTCATTATATACTCCACCAATAAAGCTAATCTCTTTACTGCTTTAATGGTGGATGATTCCTTGTGGGCAAATTGATGCAAGGAAATTTTACTGAGCAGCCACTGTTGGATCTTATCCTTAACAAGTGATTTGATGATTTTTTATTAGTAATGGCATTACTGTTATGAGTCTTAAATTAGTTAATGGAGATGGATTCAATGACTTTTTGAGAGAAGCTACAAGTGCAATGGGGATACAGGTCAGGGATGATCTGAAATTCCCCAGACAGCACGCCAATGATTTGATGAATTACTTTAACTGTAATAATACTCAGGTGCAGTAAGACAAATTGTGGTATCCTATGAAGGCCTGGATGTACATATTCCAGACAAGACCTCAGCCAATGGAGAATTAGCTGCCCAGTAACGGCATAATCTTGTGATGCTGGATCACCTTGCCAAACATTTATGATCTCATAAGTGGAATTCTGCAATCTCCTTAAAGTGATCATCTATTTTCTCCAACATAGTACTTCCTATGTAGTTACAATTATCTACAGACAGCAGTAAAGGCATGGATCTTCTCTGTGCACCAATGCCCCATCTCAGGTAGCTTCATATACAGTTATTCTTTATGGATAAATAGATCTTGGTTCTTTTTACTGCAATATAATTTACAAGCACCTTCTATTTATCTCTGTACTGCTTTTTAAGGCTAAGGATCTCTTCCACCTCAGCCTCCATAGTGGTTAGCTCAATGACTCTTTCCACTATGGTATCCAGCTCCTTTAGCATTCTTGTGGGCCCTTGGTTCTCCTTGTGAAGGTGTTGATCAGAGAACCTAAGATTCCCATAAATGGTCCAAGATAAGGAGCTGTATCTTGTGGAAGAGGATATACAGGATACACACCTTGGAGAATATCCATTCAGATGTATTTTCTTTATTTAACATTCTGATTTTTTATGTTGATCATTGGAGTCAGAAGGTCTAAATTTAGAGAAATTTACATGGCTAAATGATCAGAATAAGTTACCAATTGCAGTTCATCTTCTAAATCATGATAAATTTCATGACTGTAATAGAGTAAATCAATAAGTTTTGTGCTACCATGTGTAGAAGGGGAAAATGTCTTGTGGGAAACATTCTTCACTGCACAACAGCACCCTATTAATCATTTTCAAATATCTCCAATTAAATTGATGATAGCTCAAGACCAAGACTGAGTTAATCCTATTAATTGTATATTCAGCCAATCTGGAGCCTCTTTAAAGGTATGTATATATTTAGAAAATAAAGAAATTGTTGACTATTCCCAGACTAGAGATAATTCCAATGTTTTATCCATGAATAAAATTTTAGTAATCAATCCAATATGCAGAAGAGGTCCTATGAACAATTTGTGTTTTTTGATAATTCTCAAAGTCGATTCAAACTGTTAGAGGTCGATAGTTTGCTACAATGGCAAAACTCTTAACTAAAGAGAAAATCATTGATTTTTGTGATACAAAACATAATTTTAGTGACAAATTGTAATATAAAAGATCATTCTAGTGTTTCTATGACAGCAGAAGCTTCTATTTCTCCTTTCTGCCTTCAATATAAGGCTACTCATCAATCAATCAATGTTTTCACTTATGCTAATGTTGCTAATAAAAAATAATAATCGAAAAAAGGAAATCATACACAAGGAGAAGATATCCTAGACTCCTTGATCAACCTCACGAACAGTGGTATATCTGAATTGAATGATTTTGGACATGAGGTCCACAACAATTTATCTATGAGTGTTGACAGTTTCAGTGAAGATCAATTCATTGAACTTAGCAACAACTTTAATAAATCCATTCCTGATCTACTAAATAAATCATGTTTACAGTATTAGAATAAGAGAACACTCATCTTTTCTGTCACCAACAATAGATGTTCATTATCCAAATTTTCAGAAGACCAGTTTTACAGCTTGATTAGGGGGGAAAACTTAACAGAAGGAGTGCACAAGATCGTGGTGCTTCCAAATGACCACTACTTAGCAGTTAAATTTAAGTCATGGTGAGACAACTTCAAAAACAATATCAGGACTATTGGTAATAAATTCCTATATTGCATAAATATCAATCAGTCAGTTGTCTTGGCAGAAGAAATAAAAACTGTTTAATTGACTTTCAAGAGAAAGATCTGCAAGAAATGGACTTTCAAGAGAAAGATCTGCAAGAAATGTTGGGAAAATATAGGATAGACTTTCAAGAGAAAGATCTGCAAGAAATGTTGGGAAAATATAGGATAGTCTCAAACTTCCACTACTTAATAGAAAGAAAGTAGGGAGGGGGTCAGTTCTCTCAAACACTGGCATATTTAATATAACATCAAAAGGCAGTGTCAGTCAGATGGATATTCAGACTGTCATTTCACTACATGGTGCATTAATTATTTTATCCTTTGTTTGGTATCCAATCCCAGTGCTTTTATTGTTTAGCAAGAACTCATTTAATCAAGAACTATAAATAAACTGTGTCAAAGTGAGCTGACTCTAATGATGTATCTAAGGAGCAACCTACTACACTAGAAGCACTGGACATGTGGAAATTGACATGTGTATGGAAGGAGTTAATTTGATTGAAGATAAAAGTTCAAAAAAGGCCTTCCGGTAGGCCAAAAATCTCATATAGATTTCTGGTGTGATGAAGCAGCCAGTAGCATGTATATAACTAGTTGGTATAAAGTGGTCAGTCATAAGAAAGGCCACATTTCTGTTGAAAAAAATCTGAGATTTGGATGTGACTATAATGCAGGAAGATCATGAACAAAGGGAGTGGATTGAGAATCCAGAGTTGTCTTCTGGGTCAGACAATTATACCTTAAATGATGGACAGAGCACAATGACTTGCTTGTCTTCAAATAATGGTATCAAAATAAAAGTTAACAAGAAGCAAAAAAAGAGGAATTGGAAGGCTGACAAAGATAGCAACATGGAGATGGATATTCAAGATGAGATGTCAACTGAATCCCACAATAGGTCAAGTTACCAGGCTCAGAAGAAAATGAAAACCCTGAAGGAGCTAAAATGGAGTGGTAGATCCAGTTCTGAAGATGAGTTACTAAAGTGGAAGAACAATCATAATAATAGGTTGCCTCTGAAGGTGCAACCAAATAGGGGGGAAATGTCAAATTTTTAATAAGAAGAGACAGAGGACTAATGCTGTTTCTTCCACTGACACATCACAGAAAGAGGGAGCAGATGAAACAATGGAAAAAGAAGTGACTCAAAAAGACACATTTTGTCTGGAGCTGCATCAGGGTCCTTCAGAAGAGGCAGATTTCAGTGTTGACTTCTTCACTAATCATCCAAATGACATTATGAACCTTCTGGCATGCTTGAACCTGGTATTTTGGGTGTCTTCTTTAAAGATATTGGCTTGCAGGTAAGTACTATGACAACCAATTTGACATCAGGTCATGAGGACTTGGTTAATGCTTCTGGTCCTTCTTGGGACTTTGGATACCATAATCAGCCAAGTTTTGTTGGTCTGAGGTGTTTTCTTGGTTTCCTGAGTTCATGCTTCCCTTTATTAATATTTTCTTCTAAAATGTTAATTTCAATCATTGGGATCAATGTCAGAGGTTTAAATTCCCTGGAAAGATTACATACTATTAAAAACTGGTTCAAGAACCTTCTGGCATGCCTGGACCTGATGTTTTGGGTGTCTTCTTTAAATATATTGGCTTACAGGTAAGTACTTTGACAATCAATTTGATGTCAGGTCATGAAGCTTTGGTTAATGCTTCTGGTCCTTCTCAGGGTCTTGGATACAATAATCAGTAAGTTCTGTTGGTCTGAGGTGTTTTCTTGGTTTTCTGAGTTCATGCTTCCCTTTATTAATTTTCTTCTAAAATGTTAATTTCAATTCTTGGGGAACAATGTCAGAGATTTAAATTCCCTGGCAAGATTACACACTATTAAAAATTGGTTTAATCTTTACTGCCACAGGTCATCTGCATGATGGAGACAAAAATTAGTCAAAGGTCAAGCTACAGAATTGAGTTGTCTTTTTCCTCCCTTGATTACTATCAATATTCAAACTCTCTCATTGCAGCTGGAGGTGCAGCAGAAATTTCAAAAAATCTTTTTTAACTGACCACCATATAGTTTTGAAATCACATTATTAAAACTTACAAATGGCCTTCATATAAATTTCGTCTTCAACAAAAAATAGACTTAACTGACTGGTAATATTTTATCTAGAAATATACAAAATTAAAATATTAAATGTTTACAACTGCCCATTATTAAAGCACATAATGATATCATCGACTAAGTATTTATTAGATAATTTTATCTGTCATAAAAATAACTGATACACCTGGGTCTTGTTTTATGCAGTAGATAGGTTCTTCAGAAAATGTGCACAAAATAAATCACACAAAAGTAGACTTAACTTACCTTGAAAAATGGGGGATATGTTATTGTAATTTTCAAAAATCACATAAAAGCAAAGCAACAATGTGAAATTACTTTAAAATTCACACATAAAAAAATAAGGAAATAAAATATGACTAATAAAAAATTTCAAATTTGAAAAAAATGGATACAAAATAAACTTTTTTTACTTATTTATTAACTACAGTATTTAATTTTATTTAAAACAATATATTTTTATATGTAATTTACAGTATTTTACATTTTTTCGTATGTGTACAGTATTGATGATAAGTAAGTTTGTTTGTAAACTAGTAAGACATCAGATTCGTCATGATGTAATATAATATGATGTGATGTACTGTAGCTTCTCCTTAAATGAAGTCAAGAATCTCTCAACAATTATGCCCAGAGAAACCTGTTAGCTACTTCACAAGAGGAAATATAACTAGTGCCAAATTCATTTTTTAATTGCTCTTATTGTGGACTCCCCAAACTAAATGTTTTCCAATTGCTGTTGATCCTTCCAATTTTGCTAAGCAATCTAAAATTGAAATTTTTGTTTCCAAAGAAATTCATTTTCTTGGGTGTTTTTTTTCTTCTCCATTAGAGTAAACTAAAAGTTTAAAATAAAAGTAAGAACTTATACTTATGATAATAAAAAGACACCAACTCACTACTGTTGGACAAAATTTAATTAAAACTAACAATTAAAAATTAAATTCTTATTTTTGTCTTTAATTTTTTAATTTTCAATTCCCTTTAAAAATCAAATTTCATTGTTTTGTGTCACATTAATTTCAGATCACATTACATAATTTTTAAATTGTTAATTACAATAAAAAAATCAGATTTTAATTGTCAAATTTAATTGTGCCCACCGCTATAACTCATCTTTTAAAAATAAACTTGCGGACACTAAATGATTAATTGATTATGTACTCTTTTAAAAAAAGCAAAAATAGAATGATTTAAAATGCAAAAACAACAACATACATAATAAAGGCATCTATAATGTTTGAACAAATTTATATTATAATCTTGTAAAATTTAATGTGTGTATATAAAATGGAGAAATCCTGATTTAAAGTGAATTACGAACTTCTTTATTGCATAAAATGTATTACAGTATTATTATAAAGGGCTGAAAATATTGAAAATTATTAGAGAGAAATCGAACTCTGATAATGCGCTATTACTTTAAATATCACATATGAGTGTGCAAAATTTATAATATTTAAAGTAGTAGCATATTATCGGAGCTTGACTTAAGAAGAAACATGAACCACATAACTTCAAAATCACATTAAATAAATCTGCATAAAACAAGACCCAGATGTATATTTTCTTTATTTTATTTCATATGAAATAAATTCATGGGATATCCTGTATGTGTGTGTGAAAGAATGATGCAAACATGGTATTACAGACTTTTTTTGTATGCTTCATTATTCTTTTATAAATTATGCTGAAGAATTATTTTAACTTTATTGGTGACAATGGCATAATCGAGTTGTGTTTTTAAAAGGGAAGATAAGATGGTATCTTTTTTAATATAGCTAAGAACATACATGCACAAAAGATTACTGATTATCTTTATTTGAATATTAGAAATGCATATAAATAAAAATAAAATATATTTTATTCAAACTCAATATTTTGTAAAAGACTAATAGCAGGGATAAAAATATCAAAACACATTTTGCTCTTGCTTAAATTTTACACTTTTAACAGAATAAGGCATGTTTACAATTGATAGTCACTCAATGCTGATTTTGTGATCCTTAATAAGCAGTAGATGACTACCAAAATTATTGATTCAATCATCTCCCCCAAAAACTTGTATCAAAAAAATGCTTTAAAAAAAGATGTATCAAGGAGTTTGCCGAATGATTCATAAGATTTTAATGTCTATTGATGCCTTCATTGTATACACTTTAGGTCATCAGAACCCAAGAAATAAACATTCTGATCAGTCAGGGCATCAGCAGAACAGATAAAACTCTCTACATACATTGCCACTCAATGCAAGCCAGAGTAATCAATGGATACCAGAAGGCTTGTGCATAAAATCCCCCATCTAGTGCCTACTCATCCAATATCCTCAGACTAGTTTCTTGTTTGTGGTCTTACTTGTATGCCCATACTTTACTAAATTAATAATGTTGCAATAAATATTTTGTCTAAGTCTAATGCAGCATTTTTATAATAGTAACTACCACTTGCAATAGGAATTGGCATGCACTGTGTAGAGATTCTTTAAATGTATCTATTTTATATTAATAATTAAAGATTTAATGAGGAGCCATGCTAAATTCTCATGTTATAAAACCTGTGTGCTTCTCCCACACTAATTGATGTTTTACTTATTTAATAAATCTATGTTAAAGTTATGCTGGTTTCATGTTATTTCTCGTTCCTATTTCAATCCAATTCAGTCTTAGTATATATGTGTGATATAACCATTTATGCATTAATTATGATTTATGAATGTTATCTTTAATTTCATTCTGGTAGCATTTAAATTAGTTAATATATTTAAATCCCCTACGTCCATGTTTCTCCCTGATCTATGCCAGCTGCGAAAGATAAAAGTATGTGTAACCTCAAGCATGGTCATTCGTAGGGTCTTGAGTCTTGGAGTTCTAACAGGTGAGTTGAAGTGGAATCAGATTTGGGATCTCATACTCCTGGCCTGGTCAACTTGGCCTCTTTGCCTGGATTCTAGATTCTGCTACATGGGGATTTTATGCACAAGCCTTCTGACATCCATTGATTACTCTGGCTTGCATTGAGTGGCAATACATGTAGAGAGTTTTGCCAGATTTAATAACAGTTATACGCAAGCATGAGAAATGGTGATCATGTTTTTTCTTCATCATCTATCTGCTGGAGCAAAAACATCTATATTGAGTAAATCAATGGCTTTCATCAGTACATACAAGCAACATAATTTAAAAAAACCAATTACTATACATCAATTAGTTATACCCCCCCCACACACACACACACCATTACTATACAACTTCAATAAAGTTAATCCCACCCACACTTTTATTACTGTGCAATCTTAGTAAAGTTATACCTAAACACATACTAAAAAAAAAAAAAAAAATTCAAAAGATTACAAAATTAGTTTAGCTCATTTTTGCTCTCTTCCTACCCCTCCCCCGATTAATATTTTAGATCAAACGATAGAATGTTACAAAAATAATTTTACTTTGAATGAAAATATATATATATTTTTTATTTAGTGTAAAGCTATTACGAATAAATCTCACAATAGTATAAAGCGATTAATCATTTTATGGAATATCATGAATCAGTCTCATTTTAATTAGTCCTCAATTGATATAGGAAATTGAAACTTATATTAAAACATTATTAAAAATGACTTATTATATCGGAAGTCTAGTAATTATTAACCCTTAAAAGAAAAAAACAGAATTAATGAGTCAGCCACACCTACTTTTGTAGATAGAAATAATTCCTACGTATTCAATTTTAAAAATCGAAAAAAAAAAAAATTGTTTTGGATCAAACATAAGTAATTGGTGAATGCCATATAATTTTCAGTTTTACTCCTACTAATTATAAATTAATTAATGACGTTTCTATAATGTACTGTTTTTATTTTTCATCTTATTTAAAACATATCTTTCGTTAAAAATGTAAAAATTGGTGATTACTTAAGACCTTCCAAGTAATGGCAAGCGATTTTAATTTTTGATTGTGAGTTACTATTTAATAGCTTCGAATACGAGTAATTTTAATTTACAATATGGCAATTTTCACATGGCCCACCACTCTCCACACTATCTCATAACACTGATACACTTGAACACATATATGTTGAAAAGATAAATAATCACCAATGTACGTATTTCATGCTAAACCAGCAATCATAAGTTGGTTCAGATTAACCAATAAACATCACATGACCACCATCTCTTAGGGATGAGTAGGCACTAGATGGGGATTTTATGCTCAAGCCTTCTGGCATCCATCGATTACTCTAGCTTGCTGTGTGTGGCATATGTATAGTGAGTATTGCCTGTTTTGGTCCAGATTACCATCTCTACACATATATGCACTATCTTAATATATATCTGAGCACTTATAGCATATATGTGTAGAGATGGTAATCTAGACCAACTGATGATTGCTGGTTTAGCATGAAATACGTATCTTGGTGATTATTTATCTTTTCAAGATATATGTGTTCAAGTGTATCAGTGATATGAGATAGTGTGGAGAGTGGTGGGTCATGTGAAAGTCTGTGCTCATATTATATTACATATATAAACACAGGTATATAATAAGCTTGTGTGTTTCAGTTAATATGGCAATTGTAATTATTTACACTAATCAATATATATATATATTGAAGCTGAAAATATAGTACATATTTCTGCTTCACCTAGTGCCAATGTCATCAGCACTAGTCTGGGTTTGAACCCAATCCTTATTAACTGACACCCATCTCATATTAGGTGGTAGTATATTTATAATTATTATAATCTTTTGATTAATTTGTATTTTATGATTAACTAACCTTTTATAATAGTTTATTTATTTATAATATTTGTAAAATGTATATTGTGTTTATTTTATTAAATTGAATTGAATCCTAGATATCTATAAAATGTTACAAATATTTCAAATTCTTTATTAAAGTTCATTTTCTTCAATTAATTAGTGGGTAACATTTTATATTTATCTTTTAATCAATGTACACTTGAGAATCAATTATTTAAACAATGTAATATTTTTAAGAAATATTTTGTAAATTTCTGCTTAAGTTTATGTCAAATATGTTTGAAAGTCATTGTACCAAATTCCTAAAATTTTTCTGAATAAAATCTACATTTTTGTTAATCTAAACCTTAATTAAATAGATTTTGTTAGTACAATGACTGATAAACTTAATATGCTTGTTGTTGTTGTTTTTTTTTTAATTAGCAAATCAACCCTTGGGGCATGTTCATGCAGAATTATAGATTTCCCTCCAAAGCAGGCACCAACCTCAGAGAAACATTTAGAGTGATTGCAATTGGCAGTTGTCACTGTAGATTCAATCCTATAGATAAAGACCAGAACATATAAATAGTGGAAAATTTGATAAGGGATTAATTAATTATTTGTTGAGTTTTATCTGAAGAGAGTAGTTTAGAGATATAGTACATCGTGCCTACAGAATGACTGGCTAAAAGATCGACCATTGCTTTCCAGAGCTCTGTCCCACCAGCTCATCAATGCCTTTCCAGTGCTTTCAACATCTAGCCAGAGTCTGTCTGTGTCAAGGAAGCCTGCAAATGATCTGACTGTATTAACTGCCTGTTTCAAGCCATGGAATGCCTACTGATTGATTCTGAGGTAATCTCCAATTCACCGCAAGCCATTGATTCTATTTTACTTGTTTTCCAAATCAATACTAACTTATATTTTATATATCTGTGTAATGTTTATACAACGTAATTTTAAATTAAATGCGTCTTTAATTTTTTTTAAATTTAAAATATCAATTCTAAAAATCTCACATTATTTTGATGTGGCAAACTTAAATAAAATTTTGTTGGTTTATTTATAATATTTGACTTATTGAAATTACCAAGTACAAAACTCGATGAAAAACTAACTTTAAATCCTCTCCCTCTTATTTTTCCAGTCAAAATCATTACGGGAGACTTACTTCCCGTAAATTAATTAATAGAAAGCTCGTTTAGTTTTGTATATCATTATAAATTTATTTTGAATGATTTATTTTAAAAGTATCTTACTATTACCTCCAATTTAAAATAGCCCTGTAATTATTTCTGAAAGAATAAATAATTTTAGTGAATCAATTAAGTAAAATTTATCATAGAATTTTCTCAGTATATATTTCATACATATATTTCATTTGTCAGAAAAATATTAAAATTATGATTTACAATTTATTAGTTTGATATTCAATGCCCGTCTATGTTAATTAAAAACAGTCTTATTTTGTAATCTTTGATAAACTATTTAAGAACTTATTAATAAATGAAATATTTGTGAAGTGTGGAAAACAATTTATATTTTAGTTAATTTATATATATATATATATATATATTTATTTATGATTCATTCATTAGTGGACTAAGGTTTGTGGGGACTTTCTATCGACGTCAGGGAACTGATTATTTTAATCAGGAATTCATTGATTAATTTTGTTAGTGATACACTATCTATATATATGTCTAAGGCATTAATGTTTTTTATAGCTACAACCATTCATTTATTATTTTGCTTTGCTACTTACTCATCAGGACCTTCGGAAATTTAACTATGAACAATCCAATCTTTCACACTCCCTCAAAGTAGACGTAGTTCATACCAAGGGATCCATTTTTGGGCATTGCCATTTAAGATGTGTATGGAAAGTCCAGCACATCAAAATATTATTATGATTATTTAGAGATATGTTTTGGCTGGAGGGCCAGCATTTCTCATCATCTAGTTGCATTTACTAGGAATTTCCTTTAGCAAAGCCACCCAGAGGTTCATAACAGACCTCATTTATTTTTGTTGTAATCTATAATAGCATACTGCCTTCTTCATCATTTTATATCTTTATTTAGCAAACCTGAAAGGCTCTCTGCCATGATGGCACATCCTTCACAAACCAATTTCGTTAATTAATTAAATCTGACTGTATAATTGTCAATTATTTATTTAAGAACTATTTTGCTTTCCACACTCATTATATACAAATGATTTTAAATGTAATAATGTTTTAAATGCACATCTTTCACGTCTTGTGTATATATATATATAAACAGATTTATTTGTAATACCTTGGAGAGGGCTAATAATATTTTATTGCTGATTGGTTTTTGGCCGACCAATTAACAAACTTTTACATTGTTTGTCAAAGCCGCATCAAAACGAATTAAAGAAAATAACCAAGTTGTATAAACAAAGACTTAACTTATTTTGTACTAAATTCCTTAATAAATTCCTATAATATTGTTATTTTAAATAAGCTTAGTTTGTCATCACTCCCAATCTCTAAGGTTAATTACTCTATTTATTTAAATATTTCTTTGATTTAAATTCACTTCTTTATAATGTTGCCAGAAAGAATTATCATTATTACGGTTCAAACCATTAGTAATCGATCAAATCATATCTGTACCATTCTGCAATCGTCAGAATCCATTAAATCATTGATTTTTCATATAAACCCTTTATTATTTTGAGTCTCTATGTGAACCATGACCTCCAGCTGGGACAGAATAAAACCAAGCACTGCTAGTGTCATCACAAACGTTATCCATTAGTCAGAGAGGCAATAGTTTAGGCAAATAGGTTAGGATTCATCCTTGTCCTGACATATGTATCTTGTGCATGGTTGGATTCAAGGTACTTTTGCTTGGATTATTGGTCTTGTTGAATGAATACACGATTTTGACCGGCACAGAGGCTGCATTTTTTTTTCTGAGTTTGGACACCCAATCGTGGAGCCTGTTAATTATTCCCACACCCTGAATAATTCATTAGCTATATGTGTATAATTTGCTATATATAATTTAATATATACATAATTTTCCAGAATATAAAATGATTTAGTTTTGTCATATTGATTTTATAAAATCAAATACTGTTTTGTTAATAAAGTAAAGAGGAATACCATGTTTTCCATCCATAGTCTGTAATTTTTTTTTTTGATAAACAGATTAATTAAAAGTGAAAACTCATATGGTTAAATAGATTGTATAAAATATGAAAGTAGTTTGAACTACTATATTAATGTATATGTAAGTTTTTTTTTTACTTCCAGAGTTTTGTTATGTAGAATTTTTTTTTTTCTACTTTTCTCCCATGTTTGCTAAGAATGGAAATATTTGTATAGAAATTTTTTTTCTTGTTAATTGAGTATATAATGTTGTGATTATTTTAAAGCAAAGTGTAAAGAATTTGACACGTGTATGGATTTTTTTTTTTTCAACTTTTTCTCCAAAGTTTTTTTTCTCTTTTCCAATAGTGTATAGTATTATGTAAGGTATATAGATGTATGTGTGTGTAAAATCTATGTACTTGTATATGGTAGTGCTGCATATATATGTACATAGGTGTGTATGTGTGATGATAGGAACAGATGTGTTTGAAAGTTTTATATGTATTGCATTGCTATATATTTTCTTGGAAACCCATATGTGTGGAAAAGTTGTATTATATCTCAAGCATAAAAGCTTGAAAACTTTTTCCCAATATATAAATGTTAGATTTATACCAAACTCAAACTATGTAAAATAATCATAAAGTGATGTCAAAGTGATGTAAAGTTTATTTCATGTGAGAGTCAAAAACCAAAACCAAAGACTGTGTTTTACAACCATAAAATGTTGTGTGAAAAGTTTTCTTTTAAATGCAAAGATTATAACTATAAATGTAAAAGTTTTGCTAGCTGCGGTACCTGGTTTTTCAACCATATATATATTTTGTAAAAGTTTTTTTTTTTTTGAAACCCATGTATTCCAAACATATGTAGAATTTTTTTTTTGTATCTGGTTTTATATGCACACATGAATTTGTTTTGTGTTTTCATGTGTTTGAGAAAAAAATGTTAAAGCCCATGTACTACATCCATAAGCCTTATGTGTAAAAGGTTGTCACAAGATGTATTTAATGTTTATTCATATGGGCACACTGTGTTAACAATTGATAAAGTATATATATATATATATATATATATATATATATATATACCTGTTTTTATATTTATTATTTATTATTGTTATATAGTAGAGCTATCTGTAAGTGTTATATTATTGCTGACCTTGATAACTGGTGCCCTGGTGTAGGAAATAGAGTACCTATTACCATTATAAATTTGTTATCAAGTTCAAAATAAATAAAGAACCATGGTAATTCTTGGCAACAATTTTTTTTTTATATATATGAGATTTGGAGAGTGAAGAATTTTATAACTGGTGTAATATGTAATAAAATTGTAAGCAATGTAATATTCATAACAACAAGATTATGTATGGAATTATGAAAATAATGATTTTTTTTAGTCCATTTCAGAGGCAAGGAGTGACCAAGGGTGACCAGCTAGAATAAAAAAAAACCAAATCAGTCATTCTCATGATAAAGTAAAGTTTTTTTGTTGAAGTTGAAACAATTATTTAAATATCCAGCTTAAAACAGACAGAAACTTAGTAGCGCAGGACAGAAAGGACACAGTCAGTAAAGCATGATGAGAAGAGTGGACAGAGTAAGGGAAGCAAATGTTCGAATTAGTGATTATATAAATTCCAAGATAAAAATATATTTACGTTCTAGTCATTCAAGATTGTATTAAAGTTTCAGTGAGCCATAGTTCTAGTAAAACAACTTTGAATTCTAAGATCAGCATTATTACTGTTATTGTGTCGAACTTTTCAAAATCCAAATGGATAACAGCATAGAAGAAAAGAAAAGTGAAGATGTTGATACCGGCATCCCAATGAAAGAAGAAAACATGGAGGAACAAATTTCAGAAGATAAAAATGTGATTGCCATGCTCCAGAGTATGATGAGGATGATCCAAATTAATGAGGAGTCAAGACGAATGAGGGCAGAGAGAACTATACAAGAAATAAAAAAATTATACCAAAGGACAGAGATGAAGAAGGATAAGTGGGAACAATCTACAAAAATGATTAAAGATGGTGAAGAACTGCCTCCACAAATAGAATCTCAAGAAGAAATAACCGGAATTGTAATTTCACCTAAAGAAGTAGTAAGTGCAGAAGAAGTTGCTGAATCTATTGAACCAAAGCCAGAGACAAAACCAGCAAGAGATATAATTACAAAGGAAGAAGCTGATATTATTATACCTAAACTGTTTGAGCAAAGAATTGATTCAGAGGTTGTAGAAGAAGAAATGTTACAAGTTGATATTCAAAAGATGTCAGAAATGATTGAAAAGGATCTTTTAGTGGAAGAACATTTTAAAACAGAAAGAGATACAGAGAATATTGTTGAATTAAACCAAGTTAAAGAAACTTTAGAACTTCCAGCCAAAGATATTTTAAAAGAATCACCAGTTGAATATCCAATTACTGATGAAGCAAAACTTGAAAGTGTTAAAAAGGAAGAAATTGAAATTACAAAGGATCTTATTGAAGTTGTCAGTCCACCTTCAGGAAAACTTCTAATTGTGGAATATATCTCTAAAATTGCAAAAGAAGAAGCAGTAGATACAGAAGCTGAGACTGCAATAGTATCAAATACAGTAACAGAATTTAAAATGGATGCAAAGACTGCTTATGAGTTGCAAGCTGATTTAATAAAATCTAAAATTGATTTAAAAATTGTGAAAGAGTCTAAAATCAAGGTTGAGATCATGGAAGAGTCTAAAATTAATGCTGTAAATATTGATGATTGTAATATTAATATGGAGATACCAAAAAAAGTAAAAATCTATTCAGAGACTACAATAGATGCTGAAATCAATACAGAAAACATGGAAAAGATGAAACCTGATGTAGAAATCATTCCAGAACCTCTTGAACAACAAAAAATAGTTGAGAACATTGAGAAGTCTATAGATATGGAAGTAAATGAAAAAGAATACAAAATAAATATATTAGAAGATAAATCTACCTCAGAAATTCCCAAAATAAATGATAATGTAATAGGAAATTCAAATAAAAATGAAATTCCATTAGAAACATTGAAAGATGATGTTGCAAAAGATAATATACCAGAATTAAATAGTAATTTGGAAACAATTGAAAAAAGAGAGATACTGCTTTCAGAAATAATCAGGAAAATAGCATAAAACATAACAAAAGCTCAAGATAAATATGATAAACAGCAGAGCAAGAAAGAAGAGAAAAAACACAAAGATAAACATCACAAACATAAAAATAGTGCCTTCAGCCTAGCTGATGATGGAATAAGCAAAGAAATTTTTAATGAACAAAAAGAGACTTTTAATGCTCGACATTTAAAACCATACTATGAAATACCTCCAGATCCAGGGGAAGTCTAAATTATTTTCAAAATGTGAGACCCTTTGTGTATGACCCCATATCATTGAAATACATATTGATTACATTGCTGGACTGTTGATATATAAATCTTGTCTAAGGACTATTATCTAATAGTAACTAAATGAAGTAAGAAGACTAAAGTTAGTAGAATGAGGAAGATAAGAAAGAATTGCTAAGAAAATAAATCGTTTAATAGGATGATAGTTTAAGAATTGTAATTTCAGCAGAGTAATAAATTTAGAAGAAACTAAAGGCTTGCAGATCTCAATACAGTTACCATTCCAATAATAATATAATAAACCTTGGTCAGCAAACCCTTGGTCAGCCTCTATTGTCACTGGACACCCAAGTAAAATGTTTTTTTTTGTTGTTTTTTTCCCCAAGTCGAGGGATATGAAGCTGGAAATATAGTACATATTTCTGCTTCACCTAGTGCCAATGTCATCAGCACTAGTCTGGGTTTGAACCCAATCCTTATTAACTGACACCCATCTCATATTAGGTGGTAGTATATTTATAATTATTATAATCTTTTGATTAATTTGTATTTTATGATTAACTAACCTTTTATAATAGTTTATTTATTTATAATATTTGTAAAAATGTATATTGTGTTTATTTTATTAAATTGAATTGAATCCTAGATATCTATAAAATGTTACAAATATTTCAAATTCTTTATTAAAGTTCATTTTCTTCAATTAATCAGTTGGTAACATTTTATATTTATCTTTTAATCAATGTACACTTGAGAATCAATTATTTAAACAATGTAATATTTTTAAGAAATATTTTGTAAATTTCTGCTTAAGTTTATGTCAAATATGTTTGAAAGTCATTGTACCAAATTCCTAAAATTTTTCTGAATAAAATCTACATTTTTGTTAATCTAAACCTTAATTAAATAGATTTTGTTAGTACAATGACTGATAAACTTAATATGCTTGTTGTTGTTGTTGTTTTTTAATTAGCAAATCAACCCTTGGGGCATGTTCATGCAGAATTATAGATTTCCCTCCAAAGCAGGCACCAACCTCAGAGAAACATTTAGAGTGATTGCAATTGGCAGTTGTCACTGTAGATTCAATCCTATAGATAAAGACCAGAACATATAAATAGTGGAAAATTTGATAAGGATGATTAATTAATTATTTGTTGAGTTTTATCTGAAGAGAGTAGTTTAGAGATATAGTACATCGTGCCTACAGAATGACTGGCTAAAAGATCGACCATTGCTTTCCGGAGCTCTGTCCCACCAGCTCATCAATGCCTTTTCAGTGCTTTCAACATCTAGCCAGAGTCTGTCTGTGTCAAGGAAGCCTGCAAATGATCTGACTGTATTAACTGCCTGTTTCAAGCCATGGAATGCCTACTGATTGATTCTGAGGTAACGTCCAATTCGCCGCAAGCCATTGATTCTATTTTACTTGTTTTCCAAATCAATACTAACTTATATTTTATATATCTGTGTAATGTTTATACAAAGTAATTTTAAATTAAATGCGTCTTTAATTTTTCTTAAATTTAAAATATCAATTCTAAAAATCTCACATTATTTTGATGCGGCAAACTTAAATTAAATTTTGTTGGTTTATTTATAATATTTGACTTACTGAAATTACCAAGTACAAAACTCGATGAAAAACTAACTTTAAATCCTCTCCCTCTTATTTTTCCAGTCAAAATCATTACGGGAGACTTACTTCCTGTAAATTAATTAATAGAAAGCTCGTTTAGTTTTGTATATCATTATAAATTTATTTTGAATGATTTATTTTAAAAGTATCTTACTATTACCTCCAATTTAAAATAGCCCTGTAATTATTTCTGAAAAAATAAATAATTTTAGTGAATCAATTAAGTAAAATTTATCATAGAATTTTCTCAGTATATATTTCATACATATATTTCATTTGTCAGAAAAATATTAAAATTATGATTTACAATTTATTAGTTTGATATTCAATGCCCGTCTATGTTAATTAAAAACAGTCTTATTTTGTAATCTTTGATAAACTATTTAAGAACTTATTAATAAATGAAATATTTGTGAAGTGTGGAAAACAATTTATATTTTAGTTAATTTTTTTATATATATAATGAAGCAGTCGGATCTGAGTTCGATCCTAGCTTCATGACATCTACCCGTAAGTCCACTTCAAACCCTAGTACTAACCTTAAATTTCCAATGCAATGGGGCTTTATATGTTCAATCCACGCTAATTTCCATAAAGAATAACTTATTTCATAAATGTGTATTCAAATAATTAGTTTCAGATTTAAATTGATCAATTCTATTAATAAATTCATGATAGAATTATTCATGAATTTATATATTATAACTGCATGGATTGTGCGTATATATTTGTAAATATTTAAATATATATAATTGTTTAAAAGTTTCATTGCGTCGGGAATGTTTGATTTTATTTTTAAATAATTTGTTAAAGTTTTATTGATTAAAAGCTACATTCTTTCGATAAGCTTTCAGATTTTCCCTTTCCAAAAACAACAGTTAAAGTTTTATTAATTAGAAAAAAGATAAGGATTTTCTAATTAAAATCATTTTCTGATTTTAAGAATTCATTTTCTAATTAGAAAATGAATTCAAGTTAATGAGTTTGAAAGCCTTATCGAAGGAATGTATCTAAAAACAACCAGTAAATCTAAAAACATTGATAATGAAAGAAGCGCTAGCCTGAAGGCATCAGAGGACAGATATATAGCTCTGAAAAGTTTGGAGAAAAAAAAGCCATCTTTGTTGTAGAGAAGTGCAGTAAACTCAGGGTGTTTTAAATAGTGTTTCGATTATGGTGAAGGGCTAGCACATCAGGAATCTGGCTACGGTTCCTGAAGCCCTTTTGAGAATCTTCAATGAAGCTGCTAAATTCTTTCTGGACCAATCATGCTGCTAAAATTATGAAAAGCCACTAAAATGCTATTCAAGAAATCAACCAAATGGTGCCTACGTTTTTACCAACCTGGATGTGTAAACTAAGAACCAGTCCTGGAAGAAATGAGTAATATGTTTCCATAATGAACCTTAAACTTTCTGGCCAGTTTCGAACTTTACTTTACACTCCCTTTAGAGCTCTTTTATTCTTTAATGTAATAATCTTTATAAAACCTTTTATTCATGCTACTGTAAACTTATATCGTAATTCTCTCAACCTCTAGTCTTTAAACTTTCTCTTTTCTTACTTGGCGGTTCATTTATTATATTATATATATATATTTGTGTGCTTTATTAATGTCGTTTATTTTTAATTATATGCCAATAATCTTTCGACTCGATGAGCTCCTTTGTTCTATTGCCTCAAGCAAATAATATAATATTAATTCTAATAGTAGTTCTCACCCATTAGAACTAGATTTATACAGTTCTATCAATCATCGAGTCGAAAGAAATTATTAAATGTTTGTTATTTTTATAATTGGCTAATAATAATTTATTAGCTCCGTTTCTAACCTATGTCCCAGCTCCTATCTAATTTACAAATGTTTATATATTCATATATATAATGTTAAAATGTTTTTTCTTGTATTCATCAATATTTATTTATTCATGTATAATCTAAAATGTTTTTATAAAAAGGGTAGATAAAGGAATCAACTAAATATATTCTAATTCAGATTGTTTTCACTGTCTATTAATATTCAGGAAGGGCACGGTGATTGGGGCATAATTAATATGATTTACAAATACTTTAAAATAGTTTTCATTAAAAGCTCATTTGACTTTAATTAATTGATCAAGTCATCACATAGAGCATTCTATATGGGTTTTAGTATTCAAATGATGACTATCAAGTCATCATCTTCAAATGTTGTTGACTTAGGGCAATCTTCCGCTCCGTTAGGCTGGTCGATGATCATATTTCTGTTATTTTAAATTATCGAGAAAGAAAGCACTTCCTCTCCTGTTCATATTAGTCAAAGGGCATAAGACTTGTCAGACACAAGCCACCATAGGACTTCGATTATCGACTAGCTATTATCTTTCAATTTCATTTTATAGCTCATAATTCGTCAGCACCGTTACCTCTCTGTTCCAGTAAAGCCCGCTCTGATGCTCGTAATTCGTGATGAAGTGATTTCAATTAAAGTCGAACAAATTCTCAGTTATATTTAATTAAATAAGTTTTCCAATAAAGATTAAAGTTATGCCCTAAAATACGTATCTTGCTCTTCATGAATGGATTTGCGAATGTGAAAATAAATATCACATTCTTTCGTATAAAATTAGAGTAATAATTTCCTTTACTAATGAATACCTTTATCTGCCTTTTATTTCTTGTTGGGGGCATAGACATAGACTTTCAAATATTGCGTAATATTCATTGGCATATAATAAGGACCGCCACTCTTATTATAATTATAAACTCTGTTAAAGGCTAGAGGTGATTAATATAATCATTATTTAAAATTCAAACAAAACAAATTATTATTATTAAATATTTTCTAAACACACTTGGTTTCTTAGTTCTTAATTCTTTTATAATTATTTTAATGTTGATACTCACTGTCTGTGTTGGCAACCCGAACATATACATATGATTCGACTTAAAAATATTTTAAGTTAATTAATTATCCGATATTAGTGTCAGTTCAGGGGTCTCTAATCCTCACCAACCATTGAGCTAGTTTCTTGGTGCATAGCACTGTGCAGTCGATTTAGATTTCTATTAATCTGAGCTGTTGAGTTGGGTTTGAATTCAGTTTTGGTTCAACTGAGTTTGGATCCGACTTGCAGTTTAGGTGGTGGGTTTTTCGACTGGTACATGGTTATGTTTTTGGCTGCCCAACCGTTGTGGCTTCGATTTATAAACCCCACATACCCTGGAGATAGTAATTATGATCTTAGTTACTCAGTCAATTGAGATTTCGATAAATTAAATGTTTCAGTAGAATGTGATATTTTTGTAGAATGTTATATATATTTGAAGAAAAGTTATGCGATTTATAACGCATAAACTGAAATGATTGAATAAATTAAAATGTCATTTTGTAATTTTCTTTCTTATAATTAAATGTTTTCAAGATTATTTTTTAAATGTTCGTCAGTAAAAGATTCGTTAGTCAGAATACTTATTTAAAGAAAAGTGATAAGAGAATATATAAATTAGTTATACGTGTATTATATCAGTATATATATTATACGTTTGTTTATATGCGTTCATGACATAAGAAAATTTATCGTTAGAAAAGTAGTAAGAGTCTATAGATTAAAGCAAGGGGTAAAATAAATGAAATATTTTTCTGTGTCAAAATTAATTATATGTATCTCAGTCTTATAATTATAAATATCCAATATGATATCATGTTAAAAGTTTTAAATTTCAAAGTATTGCTTGCTAGCACATATATTAAATGTTCACTCTGTATTCTTAGTAGCCTCAAAGTAGGTGAAGACCCTCAAACTGGGAATTATCTGTCAAGCGGTCCGATGCAGTGTGACATTACGCTTAAATGACAATAATTTCTAGAGTAATCTCAAAGCAGGTGAAGACCTTTTGTGTACACCAAGCAGCCAGATGCAGTTGGCAAAATGCTTAAATGGTTTACACGCTTTCATGCTAGCAAGATTAAAAATGATATCAACAAATAAAAGTTCTTGTGTAATATTAATTTTGACATTTTTTTTTGTTTGAAAGCCTCATGCTTAGTAAAAATGAAGTAGTGGACTCCTATATTTAAACTCAGGTCAGGAACGTGTCAGTTGTCCATAAATAATAAAATACTCATCAATCAAATTGTTTTATCAAAAATTAAGTCAATCATATGTGGTTTGGGGGTCAATGAGTTATTACACATGCCCTATTGATCTCATTTTGCTCACTGGTGCCCATATAAATAAATTTGTCAGCAAATTTGATTGTCAGCACAGTAGTGGGTTAGTTGTCTAAATAATAAAAAAACCAAATGTGTCCAATACAATTACTTGTACTACCTGCTAATATATATATATAAATATTTGTATATCACTAATCATTTGTATAGTTTTCTTTTTTCAGACATGGGAGAACAGTTGAACAGAAGGAAAGTGAATAATGTTTGTTTCTTATCTTTAATAGTTTTTTCTAAATAAAATACATGTCTCATTCAAAGAATTAATAGAAAGAGCTAACCAAGAAAACATAGGCGAACTAAAACTAAACTATAAAAGGCAGATTACATAGATTGTGAAATAATATGTAGCAGCTAATGAAGATAGGGACAATGGGACCAGTAGTCAGAGACCTAATGAAATGTGCTGAAGAAAAAAATTATTTAAGTATACAGAGAGTGCCATAAGTTTGATTCACATTGTTTATTATATTATTTATTCACTTTCAAAGATGGAAGAACAATTAGATAAAGGATTGACTGACGATAGTGATGCGCCTTCAACCACCTCCAGTGAACAAGAGATCACTTTTAAAAATCAGATCAATAGGAAAAAGCGCAACCATCAAAGCAGAAAGATGGCTAAAGACGATCACGATGATCGAGAGACTTTTCATACGATCCTCAGAGAAATGAGAGAAGACAGGAAGCTAATGATGATGATGATGGAGAGGATTTTAAAGCTTGAGGAAACACGAGGGACCCAAACCAACCCAGAGATTGTAAAGCATCATACAGCAATAGACACTTACAAGGCTCCAAGAAGTGATGAAGATGATCAGACCACACCAAAAGAAGTTGTGGATAGTAAAGAAGATGACAGTGGAGAATATGAGTCAAACCAAGAAATGGTTGCAGAAACTGATTTAAATACAGACAGGGAAAAAGATGTTCAGACCATTAGTAAAATAAAACAAAAAGTAGAAATGGAACAGACAATAAACTCCGAAATGAGTCTAAGGAACTTGCAGAGACCATCCCTTATATCTTCTGTAGAAATTCAAATTTTTAGGGGTAACCCAGGAGAAAAGCCCATAGATCATCTAGACAGCATTAAAGAATTTTTCTGTCTGCACTCTATAGCAGAAAAGGAAAAGGTTATCCTAGCCAGCCACTACTTAAGAGAAGCTGCCAAGGCATGGTGGAAGCTATTAAAAAACCACCTACCATGATCCAAGGATATGAAAAGGCCATTTAAAAAAAATATTGGAGTGAAGAAAGGCAGGAGGGTATTTTGCATAGACTGAACACTCAGAAGTATCAAGAAAACTGCAGACAGGGATATGCAGCCTACTTCATCCAGCAAGTAACCACATTCAAATCCCTAACAGCCTTCAAATATGAGGACCAACACATCATCCGGATGATCAGACATCATTTACCCCCATGGATCCAAAGAATCATGCTTGGGATGTGCCCTATGTCAATAGAAAAGACCATAGACTTTTTGACTGCAATAGACTATGGGAACTTGACACCAACCAGAAAAGACCAAGACTATGACCATTATCAAAAGTTAAAACCATATGTGCCACCTGATCCAGGGAAACAATAAGACAAACATTAAATGACAGATATATATATACAGACGACTGACTGACATGACCATAGGGAAAATGAGATTTGATTATCGGACCGATTTATTATAAGCCTATTATCGGCTAGATAATATTAAAAAAAAATGATCGCAGTGAGACATGTATAATTTTATAGTTTGTACAGATGATATTATTCACACTCATGCTGTTCTCCCAGAGTCTAACAACTAGTCGAGTACACTTATGCGAATGTATCACGCATAAGTAAAGAGATTTTTTTTTCATTGTTTTTTTTGAAGTGAAAAGAAATGAAGCAGTCGAATCTGAGTTCAATCCTAGCTTCATGACATCTAGCCATAAGCCCACTTCAAACCCTAGTACTAACCTTAAATTTCCGATGCAATGGGGCTTTATACGTTCAATCCATGCTAATTTCCATAAAGAATAACTTATTTCATAAATGTGTATTCAAATAATTAGTTTCAGATTTAAATTGATCAATTCTATTAATAAATTCATGATAGAATTATTCATGAATTTATATATTATAACTGTGTGGATTGTGCGTATATATTTGTAAATATTTAAATATATATAATTGTTTAAAAGTTTCATTGCATCGGGAATGTTTGATTTTATTTTTAAATAATTTGTTAAAGTTTTATTGATTAAAAGCTACATTCTTTCGATAAGCTTTCAGATTTTCCCTTTCCAAAAACAACAGTTAAAGTTTTATTAATTAGAAAAAAGATAAGGATTTCCTAATTAAAATCATTTTCTGATTTTAAGAATTCATTTTCTAATTAGAAAATGAATTCAAGTTAATGAGTTTGAAAGCCTTATCGAAGGAATGTATCTAAAAACAACCAGTAAATCTAAAAACATTGATAATGAAAGAAGTGCTAGCCTGAAGGCATCAGAGGACAGATATATAGCTCTGAAAAGTTTGGAGAAAAAAAAGCCATCTTTGTTGTAGAGAAGTGCAGTAAACTCTGTGTGTTTTAAATAGTGTTTCGATTATGGTGAAGGGCTAGAACATCAGGAATCTGGCTACGGTTCCTGAAGCCCTTTTGAGAATCTTCAATGAAGCTGCTAAATTCTTTCCAGACCAATCATGCTGCTAAAATTATGAAAAGCCACTAAAATGCTGTTCAAGTAATCAAACAAATGGTGCCTACATTTTTACCAACCTGGATGTGAAAACTAAGAACCAGTCCCGGAAGAAATGGGTAATATGTTTCCATAATGAACCTTAAACTTTCTGGCCAGTTTCGAACTTTACTTTACACTCCCTTTAGAGCTCTTTTATTCTTTAATGTAATAATCTTTATAAAACCTTTTATTCATGCTACTGTAAACTTATATCGTAATTCTCTCAACCTCTAGTCTTTAAACTTTCTCTTTTCTTACTTGGCAGTTCATTTATTATATTATATATATATTTGTGTGCTTTATTAATGTCATTTATTTTTAATTATATGCCAATAATCTTTCGACTCGATGAGCTCCTTTGTTCTATTTGCCTCACGCAAATAATATAATATTAATTCTAATAGTAGTTCTCGCCCATTAGAACTAGATTTATACAATTCTATCAATCATCGAGTCGAAAGAAATTATTAAATGTTTGTTATTTTTATAATTGGCTAATAATAAATTATTAGCTCCATTTCTAACCTATGTCCCCAGCTCCTATCTAATTTACAAATGTTTATATATTCATATATATAATGTTAAAATGTTTTTTCTCGTATTCACCAATATTTATTTATTCATGTATAATCTAAAATGTTTTTGTAAAAAGGGTAGATAAAGGAATCAACTAAATACATTCTAATTCAGATTGTTTTCACTTTCTATTAATATTCAGGAAGAGCACGATAATTGGGGCATAATTAATATGATTTACAAATACTTTAAAATAGTTTTCATTAAAAGCTCATTTGACTTTAATTAATTGATCAAGTCATCATGTAGAGCATTCTATATGGGTTTTAGTATTCAAACGATGACTATCAAGTCATCATCTTCAAACATTGCTGACGTAGGGCAATCTTCCGCTCCGTTAGGCTGGTCGGTGATCATATTTCTGTTATTTTAAATTATCGAGGAAGAAAGCACTTCCTCTCCTGTTCATATTAGTCAAAGGGCATAAGACTTGTCAGACACAAGCTGCCATAGGACTTCGATTATCGACTAGCTATTATCTTTCAATTTCATTTTATAGCTCATAATTCATCAGCACCGTTACCTCTCTGTTCCAGTAAAGCCCGCTCTGATGCTCGTAATTCGTGATGAAGTGATTTCAATTAAAGTCGAACAAATTCTCAGTTATATTTAATTAAATAAGTTTTCCAATCAAGATTAAAGTTATGCCCTAAAATACGTATCTTGCTCTTCATGAATAGATTTGCGAATGTAAAAATAAATATCACATTCTTTCGTATAAAATTAGAGTAATAATTTCCATTACTAATTAATACCTTTATCTGCTTTTATTTCTTGTTGGGAGCATAGACATAGACTTTCAAATATTGTGTAATATTCATTGGCATATAATAAGGACTGCCACTAGTATTATAATTATAAACTATGTTAAAGGCTAGAGGTGATTAATATAATCATTATTTAAAATTCAAACAAAACAAATTATTATTATTAAATATTTTCTAAACACACTTGGTTTCTTAGTTCTTAATTTTTTTATAATTATTTTAATGTTGATACTCGCTGTCTGTGTTGGCAACCCGAACATATACATATGATTCGACTTAAAAATATTTTAAGTTAATTAATTATCCGATATTAGTGTCAGTTCAGGGGTCTCTAATCCTCACCAACCGTTGAGCTAGTTTTTTGGTGCATAGCACTGTGCCGTCGATTTAAATTTCTACTAATCTGAGCTGTTGAGTTGGGTTTGAATTCAGTTTTGGTTCAACTGAGTTTGGATCTGACTTGCAGTTTAGGTGGTGGGTTTTTTGACTGGTACAATATATATTATATTTATGATTCATTCATTAGTGGACTAAGGTTCGTGAGGACTTTCTATCGATAGCAGGGAACTGATTATTTTAATCAGAAATTCATTGATTAATTTTGTTAGTGATACACTATCTCTCTCTCTATATGTCTCTCTCATTCTATATATATATATATATATGTCTAAGGCATTAATGTTTTTTATAGCCACAACCATTCATTTATTATTTTGCTTTGCTACTTACTCATCAGGACCTTCGGAAATTTAACTATGAACAATCCAATCTTTCACACTCCCTCAAAGTAGATGTAGTTCATACCAAGGAATCCATTTTCAGGCATTGCCATTTAAGATGTGTATGGAAAGTCCAGCACATCAAAATATTATTACGATTATTTTTAGAGATATGTTTTGGCTGGAGGACCAGCATTTCTCATCATCTAGTTGCATTTACTAGGAATTTCCTTTAGCAAAGCCACCCAGAGGTTCATAACAGACCTCATTTATTTTTGTTGGAATCTATAATAGCATACTGCTTTCTTCATCATTTTATATCTTTATTTAGCAAACCTGAAAGGCTCTCTGCCATGTTGGCATGTCCTTCACAAACGAATTTCGTTAATTAATTAAATCTGACTGTATAATTGTCAATTATTTATTTAAGAACTATTTTGCTTCCCACACTCATTATATACGAATGATTTTAAATGTAATAATGTTTTAAATGCACATCTTTCACATCTTGTAATATATCTATATATATAAACAGATTTATTTGTAATACCTTGGAGAGGGCTAATAATATTTTATTGCTGATTGGTTTTTGGCCGACCAATTAACAAACTTTTACATTGTTTGTCAAAGCCGCATCAAAACAAATTAAAGAAAATAACCAAGTTGTATAAACAAAGACTTAACTTATTTTGTACTAAATTCCTTAATAAATTTCTATAATATTGTTATTTTAAATAAGCTTAGTTTGTCATCACTCCCAATCTCTAAAGTTAATTACTCTATTTATTTAAATATTTCTTAGATTTAAATTCATTTCTTTATAATGTTGCCAGAAAGAATTATCATTATTATGGTTCAAACCATTAGTAATCGATCAAATCATATCTGTACCATTCTGCAATTGTCAGAATCCATTAAATCATTGATTTTCATATAAACCCTTAATTATTTTGAGTCTCTATGTGAACCATGACCTCCAGCTGGGACGGAATAAAACCAAGCACTGCTAGTGTCATCACAAACGTTATCCATTAGTCAGAGAGGCAATAGTTTAGGAAAATAGGTTAGGATTCATCCTTGTCCTGACATATGTATCTTGTGCATGGTTGGATTCAAGGTACTTTTGCTTGGATTATTGGTCTTGCTGAATGAATATACGATTTTGACCAACACAATATATATGTAGCTCATTACAGATATGATACTATTTTGTAAAAAGTTTAAACCATCTGTAATTCTATTCCTAGAGTTTTATTACAGCTTACAGTAAAATGTCTATGGGAATGCTATCCGTCCAAATTGCCTACAATCCCCCCCTCCTCCCTCCCTCTCTATCATTGCTTTTATGTTAACTATTCATTTTTGTGGTTTTGGAATACGTTAATTATTCAAATTAATTTAATTGTTGGTTAATAGCATAGTATTTGTCCTAAAACTGCCTATTAAGCTTTTTTCATCTCAGATTATTTTTGAATATAGTAATCTGATAATCTGATATTTCTTTTTTATAAACATTTTTTTTAATAATTTAATTAAATCCACTAAAACTTTCTATGTATAACTTTTTATAATATATAATAACCACATTCCACTCTTTTGACACTTTGAAGCAAAATATATTTATTTATTAATATTACATTTTATGGAGACAGATCATAAACTAGAAAAAGAGAATATTAGAATGATAAGTTATACAATTAGTAGGAGGGATAGAAAAATAAGGGAGGCAATTTTAATAAAGAAGATAAATCCAAATATTAATAGAGAAAGTGGTTTAAAGACTATCTTAGTATAAAAAATAAATAAAATAAACAGTGTAAACTAATAAGAATTAAAATAAGTAGTTTGTATAATAGATAATAGAGGGAGCTGTATATAGATTAAAAAAAATTAGAGTATATTATGGGATAGAAAATGGTGGAGTAGAGATAGTTTAGTAGATATTCAGGTAAGATATAAAATAAAAATACATATAAGAATTAAAATAATTAAAATAATTTTATAAGGGATAAGTAAATGGAAGAGGCAGGAATAAAATATGGGTAAAATGGAATTAAGGAATGGAATAAAATAATTAAAAATTAGGATAATACGTGAAATGTAAAATGAAGTTAAATTTGTGAATAAAGTAATATGTAAAATAAGGTTAAATTATGAATATAGTAATATAATAATATTACATTGAAATTATAAAATTATTGTAAAAGAAAAAAAGGTGAATAAATATTAATATAATAATAACTAAGAATAGAAATAAAGGGTAAAGTAGATTTTAAAGTTATATAATAGTAAGTTTTATGAATAAACTTATGGTAATAATTAAGTTGGTAAAATTGTAAAAATTTAATAGATATATGTATGAAATATGGTTGTATTAATATAATGTTTAAATTTTTGTAGATCTGATGAAGACTGCTAGGAACAGTCGAAACTGTAATATTAATAAATAAATATATTTTGCTTCAAAGTGTCAAAAGAGTGGAATGTGGTTATTATATGTTATATATTAGAAAAGCAAAAATAAAGAAGGAAAGGGGAAGAGAAGTTATTGAAGATTATATTATAACTTTTTATATAAAAATATTAAGCAATATCTGTATTATATATGTTTGAGATTGCAAAAATGCAATAGATAGTCAAATTTACAGATAATATATTGACTTCCCAAACCAACAACAAGTATTATTCCAATTTAAAAAGTCAAAAAATTCTACTACCCGTTTGTTCAAGAGTTCACCCCTCCGAGTGTTTACATTCATTGGCATTACGCAATATTATTTAACTTTTTAGTATTTCATCTTTCCAGAATAAATTTTTTTTTTTTCTTACACTCTAAAATGGAACTATTGTCATCACAATGAATAGTCTGAATATGTTTTAGGTTTTCATATCTGACAAGGAAGAGAGAAAATTTCCAGTATTGTAAATGCATTGCTGCGAAATAATAATATTAGTTGCTCGTTATATCATGTGACATTCAAGTATTAAAATAATAAATTAACCATAACGTTTCTTTTCCATTGCCAGAACTGAGAATTTTTTCCACTCTATACAACAAAAATTAATTCAGGACTCTTTAGCTTTTGAATTGCTCTTCTACCATTACACTAAACAATATAGGTCAACAGCGATATTTTAATTTATATCCAGTGATTATTTTAGTGGTTTTATTATTCATTTATGCATTTATAATAGAAAAATTAAATATATCTTAGAAAAATATAATGGCAGCTTAATTGGGATATAATTTACAAAAATATAAAACTAATTAAAAATCTATTAACATGTGGATTGTTTATAAAGAATTGTAAACGATTTATGAAAGCCAATTTAGATTTTATGTTAATGAACTTTAAAGTAGTCATATTTTATATAAATTATTAATGAACAAATTGTTGTTTATATTAAAGTTATTTTACAATCATTTTTTATGATGTAAAATGACTTTTCATTAACTGAAGTCAAAATTGGGATGACCAGAAATTCTGTTAACCATATTAAGCATTCGGTTTTTCTAAAATTCTTATATACCACAAGAGAACTAACTCATCTGCTTTTTTACTCATTATTAACTAACTCTAATTATTCCAGGGTTTTTTTCTTTTCTATCCCATTTTAATAAAAATTGTTTTGATAGTATTTTAAGATTATTAACTTCAGTGGCTCCACTTTTTAAAAATGATTTTTTTTTTGCTTATCCATTATTAATTACACAAATGTTATTATTGAGTGTTTTTTTGTTGTTTAAAAATAAAAATTGTAAAAATAAAATATCTATAATACTTTTATTGATTTTAAACAGTTTACATATCTATAATAGTTTTAAACAATTTATAGAGTTTGTTTTTTAAACAACTTTTTTATATGGCTGATATAATTTTCATAATTAGTTTTGTTCACATGGATACCCAAAAATAACCAAAATTTTATAAGAAAAAATTGTTGCAAATTTAATCACTTTCAAATTATTATCCATTTGATGCAATATACAAATCTAAATATGTTTTTCATTTTTCAAAGTGATCCAGAAGTACTTGAAAAGTGATGCCTTTTAAGGCCTGTCATTTCTTTTCCCATCATTTCTAAGTTCGCAAAAAAAAAAAATTTATTCAAGAAATTTGTAAAACATTGTATGAAATGAGATCAAGTGAATATGGCTGTTAACTAAGCTGGACCATGCTGAATTTAATTAAAGTGTTTTACACTTAAGGCTTTGAGAGATGACACTTTATGGGGTGGATCTTGCACTCTTTTCTTTGTCATAAACAATATGTTTATATTTTACCACATCGCATAAATGTTCCAGAAATTGCAGATAAAATACCTGACCATTACAAGCTAAATTTGAAAGAAAAATGCTGTTTGTATAAAAAAAAATCAGCATTGTTTTAATTTTGAACTTCACTTGCAATGCTTTTTAGAGATGTGGAAAATTTAACATTTCAATTAAACCACTCATAAACTTATGTTTTATGAGATCAGCTTTCTTGTAATCCGTTTCAAGCATTATAACTTTTTTTCTTGGCATCTTCTGTAAACTAAAACAGAATTTCACATTGCCAAATTTTTCAGTCATTATATAAAAAATTGACAAAAATGCAAAATGCACTCTACAAAGCAATGTATTATGTGGCCCCACAATTTCACATGATGATGTGATTTGGTAGATTGATGCAGAAAGGTTCTTGCAAGGTGTATGCAACAGCAGAAGTATATATTACAACAGGCAAGACAACCAGAATGATTCTGGTTATTTGTGCCCACCCCCCTATATTACAAAGTAAAATAAATTTTTAAAAATCATTTTTAAATCTAATTTTCAGTGTCTTATGAAATTTAGTTCAATGTTATAGTGACAGATTGAATAGAAATGCATAAAAATTCATTTTATTTATCTGCACTTTTTAAATTGAATATTATATTATGAAGACATACATTAGTTAAAGAAAACTTGCAACAAAAACATTAAATTTATTTACTCAACTTCAGAAATGTTTATTGTAAGTTGAATAATCAATGGACACTTAATGTCATTGCACATTTAAATCACCAGATTAGTTTCTGATTATTCACCTTCTTTAAAGAGAAGCAATGAAGTTTTTATATGCTATTCCAGATGACAAAACATTGATTTGAACCCAAATTTATATGTTTGCAATGGGTCTCATAAGATCTGGCTAGTGTAATCATTTACTATTATAATTCAAGTGTGAGACAAAAAAATCTTGGATTTTTTTTTTAGATTACTAACCAACTTGGAATTTTCTTTCAAAAATAGCCCATAGTAACATAATTAGTTATTTAATGATTTTCTATAAGTAGCATCTCTAATAGCAGCTATTGAGTTAGTCTTAATTCCCAGTCATTAATATATGAAATCCAGATGAAATGTCATTGTTGCAATATTAACATTAAGCAAATACATATGTGAAACTTAAAATTATATTCACATTTTAATGATAAGAATCTTCATTTTTAATGTATATCAAAATGTCATTAGATTTTTGTTATGGAAACTGGATTTTAAAATAGAAGAGAAAGAAAAATATAGTATGGATTTTGAAAAAGTAGAAGTTAAGAGAAGCAAGTGAAGTAATGCAATCTATTTTTACAATACATATATATAATAAAGAAAAGATTTTCATGTTTTAAATTAAATATTAATAATTTTAAAGATATTTCTAGCTAAATTTTAGCTAGGATATAAAACAAACAAAAATCAATTAAAACTGGCATTGTAACTGAAATCATGTTAATTAACAATAGCATTTGTCTGAACCATTCTCAAACTAAATGGAACTACATTTAGTTTATACTCTATTTTCATATAAGGGAAGTAGAGAATATTAATCTCTGGTTATATCATAACTAAAATGTATCTACAAAATGCGTAAAGAAATCCCATTAAGCTTACATATATCTAAAAATGCCAAAGCCAAAACAACTCTCTATTATATTACCACCTGTACTAAACATAACATAAGAATAAAGAAAAAATGAATACTGTTTTTATCTTATTATATATTGTGTGTGCTAAAAAAATTGTGATTTGTTTTATATACATATAATGATGCTAACATTATTTACTTATGGCCTCTATAGAAATTTTCTGATGTTTCCAGTATTAGTGTTTGATGAAAAAACAACTAATCTCTTGCTAGGCATATGTTTCTGTCATTCAAACTTGACATCATCAGAAGATCAGGAAATCAGTTGAGATTTCAATAAACATAGCATTGCAATTTCTATTAAATACCTCTCAATGTTCAACATGATTTAATGCAAATGTAATGGCAACTTAACTAAAGCCTCAATTTTTATCAGCTTAATGTGCAGAGCCATTAGACAAACTCATTTTAACTAATCTTACTTTTTAAACAAACATTTAAATATATATATATTGTTTTTAGATTTTTCCAATATACACAAATATATAATGGTAATTTTAGGCAAACCAGTGATATACAAATATGTTTCCATAAATTTTGACTCAAGTTGAGCAAAGATATTATTTAGATTAAATGGTTAATAAAAATTTGAGAAAAAAAACTATTGGAGTCAAATATATATAAGAATATTAACAAAATATCTGTGATGATAATAATTTATAACCTAGTGCTAAAGGTTAAATTAAGTACAAGTCCTCTCAAAAATATTTTTGTTTTTTCTAGTTTGAATTTTTAAAAAAATGAAACTTGAAGGTGCCAAACCAATTAAATAGAAAGTTTACTTTTAAAAAACTTATTAATGTCTGATGTTATCATTAATAAATTATTACTGCCATCCCTTTATGTCTCTCAATGAACTGCATAATTTCTTAGAGTTATGGATATTAATAGAATAATTGTTGTTAATAACCTAATGTTTAGAATGAATTCAATAAGCAAATACAAACTAAATGAATTAATAAAAAAAATAATTTTACAATTTATTAACAATCAATTTATAAAAATGTTGCTTTATATGTTTGAAAGTATTACTAAAGTATACAAAATATAAAAGGTAACAATCATAAGAAATATTTTAAATTGAAAGCCTTAGAATAATTATACTGATAAAATCTTACTGAGTGAAAAGTTGAAAAAAGTTAAAACCATGGATTTCTAAAGATATTGTTCTTTTTCTATATTTATAAATGAATCCACATCAGTTCCTCCATAAATGGTAGTTTTCCTCCTGGTTCACAGGTAATGTTATATGGGATTTTCAATGGTATAGGTGATGTTAGTCAGAAGTTTGGGTAGGTTTTATGGCACAATTAACTTCTTTTTTCATGATATGATTAAAGCAAGCAATGATTGATTTTAGAAAATATCACCATTAGTCTTTGGATTTGGTTGCACTACTCTGGGAGTCTTGACTGGATTGATAGATTTAAGCCACACATACTCATGGTCTTCTGCTGACAAATGTCATGATCACTATGATAATACCAGCAGGCTATGACAATCCAAAGTATAGTGGGAAATTATTTTAACCAGAAGTTTCTCTTTTCTGCATGAAATCACTGCATTGCTTTTGAATAGACACACTAGACTGCCTAAGTTGTTTATTTTACTTATTTATATCCCACTTTCTGTTGTTCATACCTATTACTGGACTTGATAGATGTTTTGAACAGATTTGGCACCAGTTAGTTACAAAATTTGATATCTGTTTCTTTAAACCAAAATGGTTTTTAAAAACATTTTCTTCATTTCTTTCACATGTTATGGAAACAAATAATTTTACAGATATTTTTAAATTAGATCATTATTATATAAATAAGTGAACAAAAGAAAAAAATATTTTTTCTCTTTTTATTTATGTTAGCTATAGAAAAAAAATTATAATTGACTTTTAAAAATTAATCAATAACTATCTTAATTTTAGCAACCCATAATTTTAAATAATATACTTAGATTTGCCATCAAATTTACTTTAGGAATTGACAAGTTTTTTATTTAAAATTCCATTTAGAATGCAAATCAGAAAGGGGCAAAAAATATTTTATATTTTTATAAACTATGCAATTTAAATCCTTGTGCACATCAAAACCATTTTTTTTTCCATTACAATACAACTTATAATTTTATTGTTTCTCACTTATTACAAAGTGACTTTCCATTATAAAATAGTTAATGATATGATTAAATGTATAAACTAATTTTTCTTTTTAATTTTTTAAACCAGTGAACTTAAGTGGCATGTGCATTATTTCTAGTATATGTGCACATACAGCAATTTATACATTTATTACTCAAGTAACTAATTCAAGATACTATCAGATTTGTTCTACTACAAATCCCCTCCCTTTAAAATGAGACAAAGAAACAGTGTGACATTTCTATGCTTACTGCAGAATTTTTAACTTTAATTCATTTCTATATCTGTTAATACATTTTAGTCACTTTCATAAATAATGTTTACAGAATATAAAAATAAGCAGAACACATATGTCCAGGATTTCACTGCTTCAATATTTTCTTGCCATTGAACTGTAAAAAAAATGAATAGAATTTCAACTCTAGGAATTATAAAAAATTAACCATAGGACATTAAGATGTATAATGAATCATGAACATTAGAAGGATTATCTCAGTTTCAATTCTGTTAGGCTACACACAACACATCAATAATCAGAAATAATAACAATATATAAAGCCTTACTTCCTTTTCAATCTTAGAGGCTGGTAAATATGGTATCTAAAAATTAAGTCTTGTGACCCTGAAGAATCTTAGAGGCTAATAAATTTAATAAACATTGAAACCACACCTTGTTTCCTTTGAGCATTAAAGGTGAGTGAGTAAACTACTTGAAAAAATGCATTGTGGCAGTACCTGAGACAATATACACCTCACTTGTCGATGATAACATAGCATCGCAAGTACCTGACTAAATTTCCAATATATCACTAAAAGTTGTGTATATTTAAACAAACTTTAATTTAAAATGTTTCATTCTCTGCAGAAATCAATCTAACTATTTTGTTCATATGTTTCATAGTCACTTAAATTATTACTATATATTTTTTCTTATTGTGATCAATAAAAATCATTCTTGTTTTCTAGCAAGCTAGTGATTTTTCCTTTTATTAATTTTGTTATCCTCTGGGTTGTCATACATTTAAAAATTTTAATAGCTTTTAAGTAATTTTCTTCTTACATCACTTATTCTTTACATATTCAAGGTCAGAAGAGAATAAGCCAATCTTTATTATTCTAAAATCAAAATTTACTTCTATCCAGATAGTTTTTCAGTGGTGACGGAGTTCTCATCCAAGTGTATTTGAGATATGTTTGGCCATCTTCTGGATCACTGCTGATTTCTTCATGCTGGTTTGGATGCCATTCTTTGTTTTTTTCTATCCCAGTATTGAAACAGATCTGTTTCACCTATTATATTCTATAATAGTGAATTTCGTTTCACTCAGATTGTGTGTGTTTCTTTAGTTTAAAACTTTGAGTGTGCTTCTTAAATATTTATATATGCACATATTCATTTACGTTTGTTAAAACTGAAGTAAACATAACGGTGTGTAGTTAGAATTTATGTATATAACAGAATAATAAGTTTAAATTTATAAAATTATTTATTTAAGTTTCAATATTCATTTTAAATAATTTCAAGTTCTATTGTTTGTTTAAAATTACACAAGCTGTAAATTTGTTTACGAGTTTTAATATTTCGTCTAAAAATATTTTTTTGGCTGAAACTTGACCCATTTAAAATTATAACTAAGACAAATTATAAAATTCAGTCAGGCATAAATTCATACTAAGTGCTCTTGCCGAACTCTAGGGAATATATTTTTGGTTCTGGATGTAGCTATGATGTAAATTGGAAAACTTGAGGGAATAGAGCTTTTAAGTCCAGATTTAACTATAGAAAATATTAAAATCTAAGTGGAAATTTAGTTAAAGGCAAAGTTTGAACCAGTAAACAAGTGTTGTGGCAAGAGTAAAAGGGGGAGGGACCTACTGTCAAAAATAGAATATAAAAAGGCCTGTAGTAGCCATTAGGTAGTGGTTGTTGCTGTTGAAAAGTTGTTGTTGCTGCTGATAAATATTTCTGAAAGACTAGTGCTGAAAAAAATCATTAAAAAGCTGTTTCTGCCATACCTAGCAAGCTGAATTCTACTAAGTCATTACCCAAGCTGTTCAAATGATGACCGTTGGCTAGAGACAATAGACAGCCATCCATTCCCAGACTGCTGCTACCTAATAAGAGAAAACACCAATTTCAATTCAAGCCCATTCCAATGACAGAGAAGTTACACCTGTAATACCAGAGAGTTCCTGACCAAAGAATGGAGGAAAGCCGCCACAGAAGTAAATTTCTCAGCTGCATCCAGACTCAAACCTAGAAAATCTACAGCTGATTTAATAGAGAGAAGATGCACAAGAAAGAATGCCTTGAAAGACTCACTACCAAGAATTTACCAGTAAATCATTCTACAGAATACGTAATTTCGTAACTAAACTTATTCTAAATGAAAAGCTAGCTAACTAATCAATCTCGTAATTAATTATATCATTTAAATGTTACACTAAACTGTTTATATTAAATTTATTTAAAGCTTAGAGCAATCTTGAAATTCTTGCGTGATCATAAATAATTTAAGTAAGCATAAATATTTAGTTTCTATAAAACAACTTCAAACAAATTCTTCATTTCTAAATTATAACTTTATTGATCATTTTATGCAATTTATTCTTATGCCATCTATCTTTAGTTTTAATTTCATGTTTATTGATTTATGCTATGTTCATGAGAACAGAGTTTTGTAGGTTAATAATTATCGGAGGCACAATTAAGCATCTTTTTATTATATCAGATTATTGTAATATAAAGAAGATAGGCAAAACTCCCTTCTGAAATCAAACTGTTATTTACGCTAGAGTGAATCAGTTACTTATAATGCCCAAAATAAGTTATTTAAAATGCATTTTTTGTGCAAGTTATTTAAAATGAAAATATTTTGCACAAGTTATTTTACATGTGTTATTTAAAATGCATATTTTGCGTATGTTATTTAAAATGCATATTTGCGTAAGTTATTTGAAATTGATATTTTATGAGTTATTTAAGATTAATATTTGAGTAATTTATTTAAGAATCAATATTTTGCATGAGCTATTTAAGAGTCCATATTTGACATAGATTATTTAAAAATCAGTTCGTTTGATATTAGATGTAAATTATACGACATATAATTAATGTTTCAAGTTTTAGTAAATCTTTAAACTTTTGCTATAACTCCAGTTAATTAAAGATTAAGAAGCTATGCAGAGACCCTTAAATCAGATTCTTATTATTACCTTTATCATGTGACTTAATAATAATTTATGAACTGACCGGTGGTAGTAGCACTGAAAGAAGCTAAAATTTTGGCATAATTAATTTATGAAAATATTAAATTAGCATTGTGAATGTGTTGCTAGTTAGCATAAATATGCATCTCTTCTTGCTATACCTATAATGGCCTACATCAGGATCATTTCCACATCAAGTCATGCCTTGAAAATTTAGGCAACTGTGACATTTATTTGTATTTGAAGGAACCAAGTGTTGCAAAAAGCTCATAAGCCACTCTTCTGCTCACTTGAATAAAAAGGCCTCTTCGTATTATAGCAAGTAGCCTGGTTTGGGGAACCATTTACTAGGTAATAAACCTTAATTAAGAACCCATTCAAGGCACACTTATTCTGATACTATAGTTTATAATGCACTAGAATCCAACGTTTGACTGCCACACCTCAGTTCAGCTTCCCTAGAAAGTAACTTCAGCTTTGATTCGATTCAGAATCTGAGTTAATGCATTTATCTGTGTAGCAATTATATATAATATCACACAAATATCTTTATAGTTGAGTTTAAACTTAGTAAAAATAATAATATAATCTCTATCAGTTACCAATAAATTGATGACTCTAACTATTACTTATTTCCATTATATAGAACATAGCATGAGTTATGATGATGGTATGGGTATATTAAAGTCATAGACCAATTAAACATTTTGTAACCGCAAAAGCCACTCACCTATGTGTGAGCACTATATAATTTAGTTTACTATATTATTTGTAACCCTGAGTATTTACTCACCTGTGTGTGAGCACTATAATTTGCTTTATGAAATCATTTGTAACCCTGAGCATTCACTCACCTGTGTGTGAGCTTTATATAAATTGCTGTATTACATTTTACATAACCCTGAGTATTTCACTCATTTACATATGAGCAAACTATACCCAATTATTTTGCTTTATAACTTATTAATTTTTACATTAAATTTATGAAATATAAATTTATCTCATTCTTCATTCTTGCTCATTACCTTATGAATCACTAGTTAAGTTATATAATGTGTTGGGGAGAGATGTCTTATGTTTTACTGCTTTGCTGGAACATGAATAAAAAGATATCAAATGTAACCTCAGGCATGTCATTCACTATGGGTTGACTTGGAAGCATGAGTAAGAGAGTGGAGGTATGATCAGATGTAGGATATTACTATCCCAACTTGGTCAGCTTTTGGTTCTCTGGCTCGGACTCTCAGTCTGTTGAGCAAATGTACAAACCTGACCATTACAGTATTAGTCCCTGGACATGATGAATTCTCTGGGCATCTTTTGGGGATGCCTAATTTTCTTGAGCTCAGAAAACTTCTATAATGATGTACTATGCATACTTTATCTCTGCTAGCCATACTTTTTCTCTTTTATCACCCTTTAGAGAGGCAGAATCTTTGGTCATATTTTACTCTAATATGGCTAATAGATGCCTCACTTCTTTTGTTTGATTGTGTGTTTGGTGTAATGAACTTGTCTTCTCCCTTATCTATACTTTTTTATTCTGGACACTCATGCTGATCACATTTTAAAAACTCATTCACTTGTTCTATGGTTTTTTTGGTCAGTGCTGATGATCATTTATTCAACATAAAATGGTAAATTATTGTTAATAATCCTGATAATTTGGCTTTCTGTTATGCCAAATGCAGACCATATCAATTTGACAATTGCTTTTGAAATAGCTGAGTATAACTTTCATAATCTCTTATGCAATTTTATACCTGATTACTTCTTGACACTTATCTGACCAAAAATTGTTCAAAATGTGCTCTTTGTATCCAAAATAAGGGTTTCTTTTCTTTATTAATAAGTTCTGCTCTTCCTTAGCAGGTCCTTGTAAATGATTATAGGCAATATCCACTTGCTCTCTTTCTGTTAGCTGGTTTAATTGGAAATAATTCTCCAGACTATTGAGTATTCTATGGAAGTCTCTCCTGTATCACTTCTGAGTTCCTGTATTTTGAAAAAGTGATTAATACAATTAAAGGTCTCATAATTTCTATATTGTCCTGTAATTGTATTTTCATAGCTATCTTTTGATTTTGTATCTCTTGTGATATCACTTTTAGTAGTATCACTTCTATAAACTAATTCTGTGTATCTTCTTTCATCTTTGCATAATCCATTTTTATGTCATTTAGGATGCCAACTATTTCTTTCTGAATTTTCTGCATCCTCTCTTAAGTGTCTATGAGTTTTTTCTCTTTATTCTCTCATTTCAGATTTTTCCATTATACTTTGAACACTTTATTTTCATTAGATTCAATAGAATTTTGGACCATTTCATCTAAATTGGTTTATAATTTTTTTATACACTCTACTTTCTGTTGAACTTACATTTGTATTTGACCTGCTACTTTCAGCTTCAGGCTGCTTATAATCTCTTGTACCATCTCAATTCTTTTATTTCTTGATGCATTTGTTTAAGTTTACTATCTCTCTTTTGTAAATGTAACTAACACATCTTTAGGAAATAACTTTTAAAAAATTGAAATAAGGATTATCAATTAAATTTATCACAATTTATTCCCTTTTTAACATTAATTTTGTAAAGGTTTTTGAAGGAAGTAAAAAAAAAATTGAAATAAAGATTGTTAATCAAATTTATCAGAGTTTTTTTTTTTTTTTAAATTTAAGATTAATTTTGTATATTTATCAAAAAATACAGAGTGCTATCTTGGTAAACCCTTGAAACTGTATATTTATCAAAAATATAGGCTACCACCTTGGTTTGCTAAAAACTCACAAGTACCAAATTTTATTAAAAATTTAATATATTAAAAAATGATATTTTATTTATTTATACTGTAATGGTATGAAAAGTAGAGCTGCTTTAATGTAACCCAAGAGATGCAGATAGAGGGGGTTTGAACCTCACCTACTCTTCCAGATTGCTACTAAGTGACTTACTTCCCAAACCTCACTAGAATTTATTCTTTATGTATGCCCAGTGGTCAAAGAGAGAGGGGAATTTTAACAAAGAAAAAATCAGGTTTAGACTATAATTGGATTAGTGAATGACATTTTTATTAGTTGAAATAACAATAAAAATGACAATTTGAAGACAAAAAAATTAAAATGTTGCAAGTTATTTTCTTGCATCTACAAACATCTACAAACATAGATATGTATAGATATATATTAATAAGATCCATTTAATGTATTTAAACAATTGTATGGTTATTACCTAACAATACCATACTTAGCCAATAACTGGGTGTTTTACTTTAAAGGTGAGGCACAGAAAAACATAACTCTAGAGTGAAATTACAAAAATGGCTAATTTATTTGAACTAGCTAAATAAAAATGAGGCCAATGTTCAAATCTAGCCTGATTTCAATGACAAATGAAAGATAAAAAACCCCAGCAGATATTTTTCAGTTTTACATGATAATATTTTGAACATATGAACATCAAAGCTTGAATTTATCATAAAATAAAACTATCGTAGTCCTTGGTGATTCAATTTGTGGGTTTAGAAAGTGAGTCTTGGGGCACAAAGGCTTCATACAAAACTTAACTGGGTCTGGATAGCACTTCAGGTCTAAACACATAGTTAGAGGAAGGGAGTTCGTTTGCCTCAACATGATCCAAGCTCAGGACAGAGTATAAATGCTTGTGTCCAAAAGAAAAAAAACGACAAATTTAAAGATCCATTTTTTCATCGATGGAAATCCAGGAAAGGTGTTAGCATATGAAGCAACAATTACAGGAGTGAAGTAGAAGTGCCGAGATATCCATGAATCACCGAGTAGCACAATATAAAAAAATGCGGTCAAACGACCATTAATTTTTTAAAAAAAACCTTTAATTAAATATTACATATATATATAAAATAATATGGTTTAAAAATCTTATGAGACTGAGAAAATATCCACTATAAAATATTTGTTAATTTTTCCCATATTTAAACTAATATTAAAATATAAGAAAGATGGGTCTACTAATTAATTACTATTTAACCAGTTCATCCACAGAATTAATGAAGATGTCCGATTTTAATTTATATATATTGCTTTACTGTATCGTCTCTTGCATTTCATAATAATAAAAAAAGACTTTGAATGTTTAAGTTACATATGTTCTATATAAATATATATATTAACATAACCCAGGTTGACTTAAGGAGTGGTAAAATATAAGACGTGATTGGATCTTTGCCTTAACTATAAATTGTAGATTTAATATGTATAGTCGTATTTATTTTATTTCATGATAATTTAAAAAGACATGCAAATATCTAAAAAACAAAAGAATGATTATACTTTCTGCTTACCTCTCTAAACACTAATATATATAAATACGGTAGGAGGGAGGTGCCTGGGGGGGTATTTTAATTTCAAGAAGCTTCAAAAGAAATTTTAAAGATCCCGTATTCAATTCAATGGGTTGATTATAGAAAATCTAAACTAAATTTAACAATTTCTCCACCCCAGCCCCTCCTTCATAGATTATACATATATGCTTAAAAAAAATACAAGGGAGAATCATTTCGTTTCTCTCTTGGTCAAAAGAAAACTAAATGAATATACAATTAAAGTAAGCATAATAGCGATTGATAAAAAAAAATCACATGATCAAATATTAATATACCAGGTTATACAATTTAATGCATATATCTATCACATAAATAATGAAAAATAAAATGAAAATGGAAGTTACCGGTAACCTTATGTTTTAGGCTTTGTAGAAGTTAAAATTCCTTAAAGTGTGGAATGACTCTGGAAAGCTGTTCTGATGTTATACTAATTTCAGATTTTCTCTTAATTTGTCAGATATTTTTGGTATGTATAGATACACTACAATACCAATAATTGTTTTTTTCTGTTAATGGTTCTTTTTGTTGTCTATTTAAGGTTTGCTTAATAACAGCTAATACTACTTTTCATAAAAGTTTGTTCTATAGAGATCTTTTTTTTTTCAAAATGCTGGTTTCTGAACAAACTTATTTTGCATTGTTCCATAGTGATATATAACTCCATGTATTGTATTTCTGGTGTGATTGGACATAAATGCTAACTATTTTCCTGTATGTGTGGGTTTTCTGTAAATTGTGATTCTGATTTTGTCATGAGGGAATCTAATCACAATAACATCTAAGAATACCCATTTTTGTTCTTGTTCTGACTCTATTGTAAATTTAATTGAAGGGGATATACTGTTGATGAGTTTCCAAAAAGTTTATAGTAGTATTCTACCATGTGTCCATACAACAAATGTATCACCAACATAGAAAGACCAAACTTTAGGTGGATGGAAAGTTTATTTACAAATGTTCCATGCAAAGAAGCATTGTCTATTGTAGAAAAAGATTAAATGATCATAATAGACAAACCAGAACAACTCTTCTTTTTGATAGTTTAATGGAACTACTAACATTCTGCATAACAAGATACTTTCAATACAACACAGAATTCTTCCAACAAAATCAAGGAATGGCTATGGACTCACTATATGTAATCCCTAAATCATCATCATCATCATCATTATCAACCATTATCAATCCACTGCAGGATGAAGGTCTCTCCAAGTTTAATCCATCTTCTCCGATCTTTAGCTTCTCTTCTCCACATCACCCCTACACATTTTCTTATTTCATCCATCCATCTTACATGTGGTCTCCTTCTGGGTCTTTTACAATCTCTTGGAATCCAGTTTAAAATTTCAATTGTCCATCTATTATCATCTCTTCTAGCAATATGTCCAGCCCAACTCCACTTCAATCTTTTAATTTTTTCAATGAGGTCAGTAACACCTGTTGTTCTCTTACCCATACATTGTTTTCGATCTCTTCTTGTTACTCCCAACATACATCTCTCCATACTCCTTTGAGTGGTCTGAAGTCTCTGTATTGATCTTCTATTAAGTGTCCAAGTCTCAGATCCATAAGTAAGAACTGGTAAAACACATTTGTTAAAAACCTTTCTTTTCAAACACATAGGCATATTTCCTTTTAATATCAAGTTATTTCTACCAAAAGCACTCCAACCAAGTTTAATTCTATGATTAATTTCCTCTATTATGTTTCCATCTGTATTAATAATCTGACCAAGTATTTGTAACTCTTAACTTCTTCTAATTCATCATAATCAATCTTTATTTTCATATTTGGAGCAAATCGATTAAACATTACTTTAGTCTTTTTAACATTTATCTTTAGTCCTACTTTCCTACTTTCATCTGATAACTCCTGCAACATTTCCTCAGCTCGAACATTATTTGCAAAAACAACTACATCATCTGGAAATCTAAATGACTTAAATAATCTCCATTTACTTTCACTCCTTTAGTTTCCCATTTTAATCCACAAAATACTTCTTGCAGCACTCTGTAAAAGTTTTGGAGATATGGGTCACCTTGTCTTACACCTTTCTCAATGTTACTTTCCAGTATCATTATGTAATCTAATTGTTTGTTATTTTTATAAATATTCTTTAAAATATGACAATATCCTGGATCTATACCTTGATGATCCAATCTTTAATCACTGAAGAAATGTTTATAGAATCAAATGCCTTTTCATAATATACAAATCCAAAACATAATGACAACTCATATTCATTTTCCTTTCTATAACTTCTCTCAATACTTGAATTTGATCTACTGTACTAAAACCACTTTTAAATCCAGCTTGTTCTCTTGGTTGGTGAAAATCCAAGATTCTCTGTAGACGAGTTGTAATTATCTTGGTAAAAATTTTATATAAAACTGATAAAAGGCTGATAGGTCTGTAATTTCTAATATCTTCTTTATCACCTTTTTTAAATATTAATATTATTACTGCATTCTTCCAATCATCCGGTACATCTTTATCATTTAGACATTTGGTATATAACTTTGCTAATATTTTTTCTGTTTCTTCACCTGCTTCTTTTAATATATCAATTATAATTCCATCATTACCTGGAGCCTTTCCTTTTTTCATACATTTAATTACATTTCTCACTTCTTCATTTAAAATTCTGGGCAATTCGGATATAATTCTTGATAAAAATCTTCTACCAATTTCATAATGTCATCCCTCTTTTTAGTAATAATTCCATCTTTTTTCCTTATTGCAGATATAAATTTCCTACCAATACCAAAATGTTGTTTTACATTCTTAAGACTTTTATTTTCTTCTACAGCTTTTCTTGCTAGTTCACAGTTATACTTTCTTATATCATTTTCAACTCTTTTCCGCACCATTTTACAAAATTCGAGATATTCAATTCTTTTTAAGCATCATTCTTGATATCTTCATATTCCTTCTTTTCTTCATAAGTTCTCTAGTCTCAGTAGAAATTTTATTAGTCAATTGCCTTTTTCTACCAGCTATCTTTGTTGCATTTTTAAAAGTGTATCAGTTATTTTCATATTAATTTCATTCAAATCTGAATCATGTTCAAAATCTACTAATACTTGAAACCGATTTGTAAGTTCTAATTTAAATTCATTAGAATGTTTCTGAAGATTAGGAATATCAACTGTAAATATAGTTTTTCTTAATAATTTTTGTCTCTCTAGTTTTACATTAACATGTATCTTACCCCTTACTAATCGATGATCACTTCCTGTGTTAAATTTATTAAGAACATTACAATCTTGAAATATGTATTTCCTGTTAGTCAAAATATAATCCAATTCTGCTGTACCTTCATTTGGATGCTTCCATGTCCATTTCCTTCTAACATTTTTCTCAAAAAAAGAATTCATAATATAAAGTTTTTCCTTCTCTGCAAACTCCACAAGTCTATGTCCTCTCTCATTTCTATTACCATAACCAAAATTACCTACAACACTTTCATCTTTCATTTGTTTACCAATTCTAGCATTAAAATCTCCCATAACAATTTTAAAATGTTGTTTACTCTGATCAAAAGCCTTTTGTACATCCATATAAAAATCTTCTACTACTTCATCACTGTGAGAACTTGTTGGGGCATAAACCTGAATTATCTGCATTTGATATCTGCTATTAAGTTGTATAACTAATCTTGCCACTCTGTCTGATACACCATCAATCTCCACAATATTTTCTTCCACTTTTTATTTATAATGAATCCTACTCCACTTGTATTTCCAATATTTGTGCCTTTATAATAGAGCATATGTCCACTTTTTAAATCAATTATCTCTTCACCTTTTCTTCTAACTTCACAAAGTCCAATAATATCCCATTTAATATAAGAGAGTTCTTCTTCTAATTCTTGCAATCTTCCTTCACTTGAAAGTGATCTGCAGTTGTAAGTACCTAAATAAAAGCGTCGTCAAACTCCAGCCTGGGGCTCCAGGATATTCTTAGCACCCTCCACCTTCAGCCACCAACCGCTGCCTTGGTTGGTGACTTTACAGCCTCCTGGGATTAAGGGCCATGCTTTATTTTTGTGTCATAATTGTATAATTGGGAAAAATCTTTATCATTTACACAAACATTCATTCTGCCTTATCAGGCACTGAGAAGAAAGACCATGGTGTTTTTTGATCTTAAACTCAGAGGTAAAAAGCCAATAAACTCACCACGCGCAGGTTGGGCCCACCGTTCGTACTAAGAATAAACAAGAAAACCGCAACAACAAGAAGGGGGGCATTGATTTGCCGTTTAAGGCCCAAGAGAACAAGGGTTTCGTTAAAGCAAACCCTTCTCAATCCCTAAATAGCAATATTTATATGGAAAAACTTGAAACCACAATGAAAAAGACTACTTTATAACTACTTAAAGTTTGACTTCAAAATTGTTGATGATACATTTATTGTATGGCCATATGGTGGAGCACTACTATAAACTTTCAGAAAATACATCAATAATATATCTCCTTCAATTAAACTCACAGAACAAAACCAAATATTGACATTCTTAGATGATCTTGTGACAATACTCCCTCATAGTAAAAACAAAACTATAGTTTACACAAAACCCACATGTACAAGAAAATACTTAGCATATACATCCAATAACACCAGAAACACAAAACATGAAGTTGTACTATTACTATGGAACAGAGCAAAATAAGTTTGTTCAGAAACCAGAAATTTGAAAAAAGATCTATATAAAACAAACTTATGAAAAACGGTTATCCATCAGCTGTTATTAATCAAACCTTAAATAAACAACAAAAAGAACAATTAACAAAAAAAAACAATTATTGGTATTGTAGTGTATCCCATACATACCAAAAATAGACAAATTAAGAGAAATCTGCAACCAGTATAACATCAGAGCAGCTTTCTAGAGCCATACCACACTTTAAGGAATTCTAGCATCTACAAAACCTAAATTTGAAATGCTGAAAAACAAAAACTACATCTATAAAACATCATGTGAATGTGGAAGAATGTATATTGTTGAGACCAGTAATCTCATTGAAAAGCAATTGCAAGAGCATAAACTGATAATTAAAAGAAGTGGCAGACCATGTATGTAGCAATGAACATATGTTCAATTCTGAAAATACAAAAATATTGGCTAGAGAAAAAGGTGCAAAAAAAAAAAAATTCCAAGAAGATACTCACATGACAATGGCAAATAATCCCATAAGTCAACCTGGTATGATTATACACAATGTATGGAAAACACTAATCAACTTTGCTCTTAAAAAGTGGAGAAACCAGGAGAAACTGCATAGATAAGTATATGAAATTTCTATTAACTGTTACCTTTAGCAGGATGGCTCAAGTAGGTTACACAATCTTCAAGAATCTAAGAGTCCAAGTTTGATTTCCATGCTAGTACTGCCATTGAGGTTAGCAATACCTGAAGAAGAGAGGAGACATTGTGCATACACTAATCTGTGTGCTATTACTAACAGTTGAATGTAATTGGAATTTTTACATAAAGTTTAATTTTTCTAAAGACATTCAATATTTAATCTTAAATGATGAAAAAAGCCTGATATAAAATAGACTGAACCTTCAAAATCAAGAGAAAATTGATTATAAAATATTTGTGGAAATGGTAATCTTCACTTTAAATTCCTTTACAAGCAGATTTCATCAGGAAATGATGAATTTTACATGATGATCTAATGACATATAACTTGAAATTAATAATATTAATTTTTTTCCTGGAATATCTGTTACAGAACTACAAATAGAGCTTTTAGAAATTCAATATAAAAGTATTTTGAGTTCAAAAAACTTTAGGAAATGTTAGTGAAGGTAAAAGAAATTCAGACATTCATGGGAAAAAATACTAAAGAACATCATTTTTAAATGCTGGAATTATTTTTCAATTAATTATTCAAAAGCTAGGTGATTAGCTTTGGGGATCTTGACCTCTTTGATTCAACATATAATTGTGAATAATTTGTTTTCTTTAATGAATTACATTAAAAGTAAAGCAGGAGCAGATTGATTGATACAAGTTCGACGATTTTATTCCAAATTTGAACAAGTTGGCTGAGAACATAATTGTTCAAAAATCTCATATATATATAAATGATTTGATAAATTTTATAATGCAAATTTATTGTATTTACTAGAAAGTTAGAAAAAGGTAAAAATAAAATTTGCAGAAAAATTTTATTTTTTATTTTTGTTTCGCCCACCAAAATATTATATACAAGCTTAAGAGTTATTCGAATCTTGTACATCTATAGTTAATATTATCAAATTTATAAATAATGAATGAAATTGATTCCAAGTTCAGACTCCCTAAATTTTAATTTTTCTACGTATTTGCCAAAGTGGGTCTCTGTCTCAAAATTATTCCGACGTCTGGTCTTTATAAAATATACGACTTTTTTTAAACATTTATTTTTTATACTATTTTGATTCTTATTATTATATAAATCAGTATATACTTTATTTAAAGTGGCATTTTGATTATTTTTATTTGCAGCTAATTCACACAGACTGTATAAGTTTAAATGAATTCACAATTAACAAAAATTAAAAAGTTGAAATGACTAAAATGGATTCACAATTTATAAAAATTAAACAGTTGAGAAGACTGAAAAACACGTAATATTTTCTAAGCTTTTTTTTTTTTTTTTTAAGAAAAAAAAAATCTTAATTAATTACTAATGACCGAATTTTTTATTTATTTGTCCGTCAGCTTTGACGCATATTTAGTTCTTCAATTGTTTGTTAAAAATGCAACTCAATATAATTAGTGCACTGTACATAATTTTTGACAATAATAAAAAAAATTATTATTATTGTAAAGAAAAAAGTTTAGATAATCTTATTTTTTATAAATAATGTAAATGTACATTAATATTTTATAATTTAAAATAAAACTTCATTGGAAGAAAATTATTTTGTGCACAGTCAGAAAATAATTGTCATATAAATATAATTAATCTATTAAAAATATATCTATTGAAATGTATAATATAGGTAGATATAAAACAAATTTAAGACCCTATACTTGCAATAATAAATATGGATGATAGTAAAATAGAACTGTTAACAGTCTACACAATAAAACATTCTTTCAACATACGGGATTCATCACTATTATTTCTGATCAGCAATATGTATGTGGAAGAACATAAAAAGTACAGTTATAAATGCCACTCCATATACACCTTTTAATTTGGCTTATGATGAAGCATCATTAGAAATATTCTGGATTCATACCATCAACATATCTTCTTTAATTAAATACATAATAGAATTAGAATAAAAATTAGCATTTTTAAATATTCTTGTGAGAAGGCTTCATAAGGATAAAATCAAAATTAATGTTCTATCCCTCTCACGGGAAAATTCTTAGCATATGCATCCATTCATAATAAAAATACAAAAAATGCAGTTATACTACCATGATGGAATAGATTAAAATAATTTATTCAATAGCTAGTGACATGGAAAAGGAAATGTGCCACTTAGAACAAACTCTCATGAAAAATGATATCCATCGACAATCATTAAGAAAAATCTTAAGTAGATAACAATAAAAAAAAACCTCAGAAAAATAATAATAATAATAATAATAGGTACAGCAACATATTAAAATATATTAGCAATAGCAAATAAGTTAAAGAAAAACTGCAACCTATACAATATCAAAATAGGTCTTTCAAAATCATAACACACTAAAAAGAATACTAACCTCTACAAAACCTAAACTTAAAATGTTTGAAAAGCAAAAACTGCATTTTTAAAATCCATTTGAATATAGAGTGACATATATCAAGGAAATTAGCTGTTCCATTGAAAAATTATTAAAAGGGTGCAAGATGATGATTATAAAAGAAAAAACAGATTTCTAGTAAACTATGCATGTAATGTAATAATAAACATATGTTCTATTGAGAAAAGACAAGAATTCTTGAATAGAAATGAAAAATTAAAAAGAACTACTCACATGATAATGACAAATAATTTTATAAGTCAACACAATATAATAATATATAAACATTGAAAAACACTCATTAAGATTGTCTTTAAGAAAAAATAAAAAAATTGGCAGAATTCTCATAGACAATTGTAGAAAATTTCTAACTAAACTGTTGCCTTTGATAGAATAGCCTAGTTTATTAAAGCATCACTTTAAGTTGAATATTCATTAATCTAAAGGACATTGATTTGATTGCCATGCTAGAATTGTTCTTAGTTAGATCAGAAATACCTAAAGAAAGGAGAATAATACCACCCAAAATATTGTAACATATACTAACCATTATTAAAAGTTGAATATTTGAAAAGTTTAAATAAAGTATAAAATTATCTAAAAATATTTAATAAGTAAAATTAGATGCTAGAAATAATCCAATTTGCAATTACAAGTAAAAATGAATTCACAAATTTTTAAATAAACAAAAAGATTACAATTCTTCAAGCTATGATACTTTCTACAACTCTTCATAAATGTAAAAGAAGGATATAAAAAATAGTAATACTTTAAATTGTGATGCATGATGACTTTTGAAAATTTTATAGTCACACAGAAAAATAAATAATGGATATTTAATTGGATTAGGTCTGAACTCTTTTTTAAAGCACAATAATTATGTTGAAATTGTCCTATTATAAGAAGCCCTAATTCATTACAAATTATAAATACTTGGAAAGATTGATATCAAAAGAAAAACATCAGCATAATATATAAATGCTAGTCTATTCTAGATAAATGTTACTGATTTGCTAGCACCCAATAATAATAAAAAATTGTCTCCAGTGACCAAAATTTTTAACAAATCCAAAGTTCACCAGAGATTGAAATATTATTTATAACTGTCTGGCAAGATTTTTATATACCAATACTTTTTGTGGAGTAATTCTGGATAATTTTGAAGATGAACCTGAGGCAAATTCAAAATAAGCGACAAAAAGAATAAATAAATAAATAATATTATCAAATAAAGTACCATGTAAACTAAATAACAGATTAGATGCACCTAGTCCTTATTAACTATTTAAATTTATAATAGATAATCCTAAAGGAAAATTTATAGATGAATTACTACTGCTTATAATGCAATAATAATAAAATTATATGGAATAAGAAAAAAGTTAGTTTATAATAGTAATAGCTATTTTTAGAATTGCAGTAGAAGAAAAAAATATATTTCAAAAATGAAGCTCAAACTAAGATTAATAAGTATTTATATAATATTGAAGATGAAAAATGTATAGGAGAAAGAGAAAAATCACAAACGATATCAAATCAAAATTTGAATTATACACATGATGCAAAAAAATGAAAAAAATCAAACCCACAAAAAATAATATTTTATATTTAGTAGTAATAGTATTAATAATATTATTAATCATTTTTGATACATTGTTGTTGAGATATCTAAACGCATAAAAAAAAAGTCAATTACAGAATTGATAAAAAAGATATATCCAATCATCACCCCACCCCCTTTCTGGAATAATACAAATGTTTTCCATAAACAATGAGGATTGCCAATTCCTCAACAAGCTTTGTGATAAATGCTTAGCCAGAGCCAGCACTTAAAAAATCTCTGTCAGGAACCCCCCCCCAACCCCTAACCATGGTTTCAAGCTTTGGAACTCCTCAGAGAGGTGCCAGGGTAGATTCAGACCCTAGATCTAAAAATACAAACCCAAAGCCAAGCACTTATCTAAAAGTTATCTATTGAGTGGAAAATCTGAAATTTTCAGACATCTACATGTCTTCAAACCCAGCTATCCAAATTCAAATAGCTATATGGGGCTGGTAGATTTTCAGTCATACCATATATTAGTAATCTTAGCAATATAACATTGCGTAAAACTTAAGGCAGAGACTATAAATAGTCAACATAAGAGTCGTAGATCACATGACCCTATCTCTTAAGCTTGTAAGTTATAAACAATGAGGATTGCCAATTCCTCAACAAGCTTTGTGATAAATGCTTAGCCAGAACCAGCACTTAAAATATCTCTGTCAGGAACTCCCCCCCCCAAACCCTGACCATGGTTTTGTGCTTTGGCACTCCTCAGAGAGGTGCCAGGGTAGGTTCAGACACTAGATCTAAAAATACCAACCCAAAGCCAAGCACTTATCTAAAAGTTATCTATTGAGTGGAAAATCTAAAATTTTCAGACATCTACATGTCTTCAAACCCAGCTATCCAACTCAAATAGCTATATGGGGCTGATAGATCTTCAGCTATGCCATATATTAGTAGTCTTAGCAATATAACATTGCATAAGACTTAAGGCAGAGACTGTAAATAGTCAACTTAAGAGTCATAGATCACATAACCCTATCTCTTAAGTTTGTAAGTTATAAACAATGAGGATTGCCAATTCCTCAACAAGCTTTGTGATAAATGCTTAGCCAGAGCCAGCACTTAAAATATCTCTGTCAGGAATCCCCCCAAACCCCTGACCATGGTTTTGTGCTTTGGCACTCCTCAGAGAGGTCCCAGAGTAGGTTCAGACACTAGATCTAAAAATACCAACCTAAAGCCAAGCACTTATCTAAAAGTTATATATTGAGTGGAAAATCTGAAATTTTCAGACATCTACTATGTCTTCAAACCCAGATATTCAACTCAAATAGCTATATGTTTTACATGTTCTGAATGAAGCTGTATTATTAAATTCAATAAAGTGTTGTTATTGTTTGTTTATTTTTTGAAAATTTATACAAAAATTGAGTAAAGATAAAAGATATCATTAAAGCAATTAAAAAATTACTTACCTAGCAGGAGCATTACAACTACCATTGTTAGAAAGATTGATTTATGTTCTATTGGGATAAAATAGCTGGATAATTAGTTGCTTGAAAGATCATGTCATTTTTGAAAATCAGAAATGACAAAATGAGCTTTGAAATAGGAACCTTAGTTTTGAATCTATTAATATCACTGCACTAAATTGTATTTTAAAATAAATTGATCCAAAATGATGAAGACTGAAATAAGTACATTTGGATCATGGAGATTGTTAAAAATATTCTCTGTGATGTGTGGTCTTTTAAATTTATATGTTTTCATGTAACAATGTAAGCAACATTCCACATTGTAAGGTTATGCTTATTATTCAGTTATATTGTTTTAAGTGTGACTAACAACAATCATTTTGATAAACAGGAATATTTTGCAAAAAGAAAATGCTATATTTTTTGCTTAGGCTAAAATAAATCTTCAAATTTTTTTTTAAGTCACAAAGACAGAAAATAGCTAGATATAGACTGCTGACATATACATTTAACAGTGACAGCCACTAATTATATATTTATTATTAGCTAGAAATTTTTTGTATTAATTTAAGGTGATTAGATGAGTGTTCATATGCTGACTGTATAAAATAAAATATATAACTGTAGTAATATGATGCAGTAATTACTGATGGTAAAGAATGTTTTTTGTTTCTTTGGGCACTGAAATTATTGTTCCTTTATCTTTAATAAAAATAAGCTAAGAAGTTATAGTAATGCTAATTATACAACCAAAAAAGTGACATCTTTAATCAGTTCAATGTAAGAAAAGTGAACTTAAATGAAAAACAAGTGTAAATTTCATAAGGTATAAACCAGGTATGCCCAATCTTTTAGAACCTAAAACCTTTTTATTTTTCAAATAAATGGCAATCGATTAAATGAGGGGGGAAAGCACAATGAATCAATTTATAAGTGAAATAAACAAATATAGTTAAAATTTTAAATAAATTTATTTAATGTGATGATTGACATTGAATATTATTAGCTATTTTTGAGTAATTTGATTTGTACTTAAAAATAGCCAAGCGTAATATGAATACAATATTTAAATTTTATATAGTTCATATGAGAAAATGATGATTCACAAAAATATGTGGATGCAAAATATGAATGAAGTCTAAAATATGCATCTTTCAATAGCAGATAATTTTCAATGGTAATATATTTCCATATACCAAATTCATCATGTGGTTTCAATCTAATGCCATTGTGTAGTTCAATTAATTGCAATTCCAAGCTACCTAAGTCCATATTAAATACTTCTGTGATTAACACAGCTTGATTTTCTATATTTATTATAGATAATGGTGATGTGAAAAATAAAGTGATTGGTTGAAGTTTTGCAAAGTCTTAAAATTATTGTTGAAATTGCAGAATGTTTTGCAAAATACTTCCAAATTCTTGATAATCATGTTTTTATATTTGACCCAATTTCTTCTCTTAAATTTCCAAAATGTTTCAAATCTTTTTTATTAATTTGAGAAATCCACATCTCCAGTTTTATCTTAAATGTATCAATGGAGCTAATCATGTTGGTTATTGTTTTGTTTTGTCCTTGCAAATATAAATTTAATTCATTTAATTTAGTTGTTAGATCAATTAAAAATGCTAGCTTTTGAGGCCACATTTTATGGTGAAGTAAAACAGCACAAGGATATTTTTTTGTCCAGAAAATCTTTTATATGTGGCAACAGCTTGTGGAATCTCTCTAAAACATTAGCTTTTCTCAACCTCCTAACTGAATTATGGAGAACTACATCACCATAATCTGCATCAATGCTATTTAAAAATGATTAAAACAATCTTCTTTGCAGTTCTTTCACCCTAATCAAATTGATTATTTTAATGGTTGTATTCATAATATCATCAAGGTTCAACATTTTACCACATAATGATTATTGATTACTTATGCAGTGGTATGAAATAAAATGAGGAAACTCAATATCTCTCTTACAAAATGCTAAAAATCCATTTTCACAACCAGTCATAGAAAAAGCACCATCTGTAGTAATGGAAATGAACTTCTTAAGAAAAAGATTTCCAGATATTACTAAAGCTTTAAAAATATTGTAGATGTCCTCTCCTCTGGTTCACTCTTTTAAAGATAAGATTTTGAGAAATTCTTCCTTTCCAGTCAAATCAGAAAATACTTAACATACAAACATGTTTAAGTTGTGATCTTAAATCCATTGCCATGGTTTCAACTCATCTTGTTACAGTTTATCTGGAAAGTTGTATATCTGGATAGCATCAACAATCTCCATTTTATTTTCAAATTAAACTACCTGCTGCCACCAAAAAAGCTTCTTTGAATATCTCACCATCTGTAAAAGGCTTTTTGTATTTTATAAAAATTCGACACACATGGAAAGATTTACAACAACTTTTTTTGAATGAAGATTGCTGTGAATTTAGAGTTCTTTTTAATCTTTGTACTTTAGATTTTTTATTATAGATTTTGAAGGAAAGTCTCAATCAATTTATAATTACAACTTTAAACTATCGTAAAAGATTTCTAACTATAAGATCTTTCCATTGACTCATTGTAAATTGAAAGATTTTGTGAGTACTAATGTATAATAGGAATTGTGGACATAATCAGTGAAGTACTGAATAGCTTCATGCTCTCAGATCTAACTGCTTCAGCTTCACCTATTTATATAGAAAGTAGGTTGAAGTAAAGAAGGGTTCCCCTCTTTTCTTCCAATGCGTAAGCTTGTGGTTAAGACCTGTAGAGGTCCCTACCTTCGTATTTTCAACCGCACATGCTTTAGATTTATTGCCTTAGTAAATATTACTTACATAATCAATGTGCATTAAATAAATTTATAATTACCTCTTTTCGGTAAAGCTACTGTAGAATTACATAATAAACATAAACACTTTTCTTCATACATGATGAATAAAAACTCTTTTTCCCATTCATTATCGAAATATATATTTTTGCTTTTTTGTTGTTCATTATGGGGAAAAAATAAAATAATTTAATTTTTGCCACAAAATAAGAATTATCAATAAAAATACTCATATAATATTAAATTAATAAAATTTAAGTATCAAAATCACTTTTCACAATTGAAAAAAACTTCTTAAAAATTATTTTAAAAAAATCAAAATGTCAAACTAGTCTGCCTACTTAAATGAAAATTCAAAAATAACGTTTTTTTGTATTGCTATAACCAAAATAAACGATGCTGAAACGAAGTGATAGTAAATTTATTGATTTTTTTCTTTAATTTTTTATTATTTGACTGTTTTTTACAAGCTTATAGTTTTTAAAATTTTAGTTTTAAATTGGATTTTGCATTCAAATAAAAAAAATCCCAAATTTCAATGGTTGCTTTTCAAAAAAAAAATTTGAAATTTTAGTTTTTAAAGATAAAATCTTTCTATATAAAATTTTATTTTTGTTTGCGCGGATCCACTTAAAATTTCTTGGCGATCGACCGCACCTGATGTAAACAATGCCAAATAGACAGATTTTTTATCTCAAAAACATGAGAAAAAAGCATTGAATCTTACTACTGATTATAAAAAAATAAAATCAAGCATAAGTTTATCCCATATTAGTAATAGAAATTATTGTGGTGATGCATTAGTTAAGATTAATCATAGGAATTAGATAAAAAGTAAAGGCATATAATATAATAATAGGTCAAAAATGCATCAGCATTTATTGAAATTTGTCACTAGGCTGCTTCATGGCATTATATGTAAAGAAATTAGTATTAGTAATGGTCTATTAGTAATTTAATATAATAAATTGTGACAGAATTCTAATTTATAATGATTAAATATCATAACATACCAAGTCACAAAAATCAATATAAAACAGTCAAAACTCTCCATACAGTACTGTGACTCAGTGTAAGCCAGAGTAATCAATGGATGCCAGAAGGCTTGTGCATAAAATCCCTATCTAGTGCCTACTCATCCAATATCCCCAGATTAGTTTCTAACTTGTGGCTTTCATCAGTAAGAAGGCTTGGATCTGAGAGCACTACACCTAGATCTTAGGATCTAATGCAACCCTCCAGCAGCCACCTTTTATCTCTATTTAATTAAAAAACTATGGTTTAACACCAATTCTGCCTAATAGGATAGTGGTGTCTATGGTTATTAAAAAATCAAAGACACCAAAATGTATGGGTACTGAACTGAGTTCAGATCTATATGACTATATAAGCTAATGAACCTTCATTGAAAATATTATTGTGTTTTCAATTTTAGACTCGTAGTTTTGTAGTTAAATAGAGATAAAAAGTGGCTGCCAGAGCATTGCATTAAATCCTTAAGATCTAGGTGTAGTGCTCTCAGATCCAAGGTACCTCACTGATGAAAGCCACAAGCTAGAAACTAGTCTGGGGATATTGGATGAGTAGACACTAGATAGGGATTTTATGCACAACCCTGGCATCCACTGATTACTCTGGCTTGCACTGATTGGCACTATTGTATAAAAAAAATTTGCCTGTTTTAATAACAGTTATGAGAAAGCATAATAAATGGTGATCATGTGATGTTTAATGATTTAAAAAAATCAATATATAATGCAAGCCTTATTAATAAACTTTATTAACAAGACTTACATTTGTTTATGTGGATGTACAATAGTTTTTTATTTTGTTTAAAAACTTTTTGATGCCAAAAATAATATTTAGCTGATACACCAAATGTTAATATTACTTAGTAAATTGTTGTTTTAAGCTAATGACAATATATCACTTGATTCTGCATTGGGTCTCGCTTTGAATTCCAAGTTTTCAATGATAAAGGCAAATCATGAAATTAGTCTGAAAATGAGGATTCGAATTCACTATCTATCTAGTAATTGATTATTAAAGCTTACTATAGATAATGCTAGAGTAAAGAGCTGTTAACATTTGTTTATAAAATAAATTTTTGTTTTGTTGATCTTCAAGTTGTTCTTCAGTTTGTAAAAATAGTAAAATAAATGTATAAAATAGCATAAGATCTATTTTATATACACTTGTAAATTTCACAAATAATTTATGTTTGTGAATATAGTAAATGAATGAATAAACAGTTAAATATGTAAATGATAAATATGAATAAATAAAATGAATAGACAACGATCTTGATAGATATAATTTAATAATTCCCCTGTAGGGTAAAGATCCCTTTAACAGTTTTTCATCGAACAATGAAGAAGGCATTACTCACCAGGCTTGTCAACTAACAGAATGGTTTTGAATACATTTTCCATTCTTAATTTACTTTATTGCCAAGAACAGTTAAAAATCTACTTATTGACCAACTTTGGAAGATTGTCTAGTTTGGTTATGGGTTGGATATCTGAAAGAAAAATATTGAGTCTGACTAGAATATTAAAAGATGTTCCAAGTTTATTTAAATTGGTCTCCATTCCAGATTGTAGACACATATATGCTAACACCATACCTCAAAATGAATATATGAACAGGTAGACATGTATATAGAGAATTAGATATTTAAAATAATAAACATTGCTAACAGGCATATAGATAATTAGATGTTTAAATTAACAGACATTACTTCCAGGTATAAGAATGCCTGTATTTCAAATCTTAAACATTGTTACTATTATTTTTATGACTTCAGATGAAAGTTCGGTGAAGCGTACTATGTAGCTAATTCCACACACACTCCATCAACCTTAAAGATTCATCCTTCCTCCTTTAAATATTCTCTATTATACATATACAGACTTGCACATCTTATCTATTAGTTTATAACAAACAGATAGATAAGCTATAAATAAGAATAAATAGACATCACTGAATCCACAATACATTACTTAAAAAATACGTTATTAAAAATTTTTAAAATGCAATTAAATTTAAAAATGTAAATTAACAAAAAATAAAAGCATGCTATTTTTTAATTTGTATTTTAGAATGATTTGTTTGATTTACTTTGCCTTGGGCATTTTAATTTGTCGATTTCAGTGATTTTGGGATAGAAATTTAGCACTTGCAGGCTTCTTAGGGGTTCTTGATGGTACTGCAGTATCGCCTAGTGACCACAGTACACATAACCAACTAATACCATGTTTTCTAAACATAAAGCCAAAAACTCTATAAAATTTAAGAGAATTTGTTAAGTACTTTCCTTAAGTGATCAAACAAAAATTAATAATTTAATAGTGATAGAAGAAGACCCAATAAAAGCTTTTCAAAAATAGCTTTATGTTAACATTCTTACATTGCATCAGAACCCTTAAAGTTTGTATGAAGAGTTTGGCTAATAATCTAAAATGGTTAACCCACGAGGAATAAAATTATTTAAGCATTTTAGAATATAAACAAAGGATTACAAAATTTAACTTAATTATTTATAGTTAAAAAAGATAATATTAATAAATATGTTTAATATATTAAGATGAAACAAGATAAGTAGTAAAATTATATGTTTATTTTGTTGCTCCATCTATTTCTATAATTAAGTGTTATTACATACATATATATTTTTTCACTATTTTTTAAAGAGTGAAATATTTCAATTAGAACAAATAAATTGTCACGTAAAAAAGTAATCCCATGATTAATAAATAAACAGAAAAGGCAACAAGTATGTTAAAGTAGCCATTTTTATGGAAGTCTTTTTTAACGATTATCTTTTCTATTTTATAAATAATCAGTTATATGTTAATAAAATAAATAAAATCCTTTAATGAATAACGGTTTCTATTTTTTTTTAGTGTTCACATTAGTGATAGCAGTATCCATATGATAGCATACACAGCAATCTAGATATGGAATCTTGATTTGCATTTATGAGCACGTTTATTGACCAGTTTCATACTTTTATTGAATTTGTTTTGGGAATTTAAGGATTACTAAGCAAATTGAGGATTCTTTTTCGAAGTAACTGAATTAGTTAGCCATTCAGTTATTTTTTGAATATATATATATTTAGCTTCTCAAAATCATCACAATAAATCATTTATAATTATATAAAAAAGAAGCATTTAAAATGATTAATTTTCATTAGAAACCTTACCTGGAAAAAAGCTTGAATGAAGAATAAAAATTAAAATATATAAAATTTTAATAAAAAATTATTATTCGTAATATTGAATAAAATGTTTTATATAGAAAGTCATAAAAGTCTGCATGTAGTTAGCAGCTATAGTAAAAACTATAAAACATCCACTCCAATGAATATTGTCTTATCTTTCACTGCTCTTTTATGAAGGGATGGTGAAAACCTATTGGATTAGTTAAGGTTTTTTTCTAATATTTTTGTTTGAAATTACTTTTAAAATCAATCACTTAATCTGTTATAAAAATTTAAGTTTTAACCACAAATAATCTAATTCTGTAACTTAAATTTTTTATGTATTATAATCAAAAATTGCAAACTTAGTTTTTAATCCATTTAAAATTGCTAGGGAATACATTTTGATAAAATTAATATTTAACTGTTTTGTTTTGCTAACATACAAATAATAAATTAGAACTGAAAAATCAGCTGAAGCATGTGGAAATAATAAATGAGAAGACCATAAGCAGCTGGAATACATTTAGAAGGCTTCTTATATTTAAAAGAAAAATACTTTTATGAATATTGTAAGCAATATAATACATGGTAATGAAAGAAAAAAATTTGAAGTAAAAAAAAAAAAAGCAAATGTTACCAATAAAAATATGAAAAGTAATACCATGTGGGAGAGGATAGGGATATTTGTCAAGCATTGGTGGCCTTGTGGTTAGCATAGCTGCCTTCCTCCAAGCAGCAGGCACAGGTTCGCTTCCCAGTCAATGCTTTGACATATGAAGAAAAAATAATAATTAATTTTAAATTGGATTAGTGATATTATTTTACCAACAAAACGTTACTTGATTATTCTGCTGAGATAAAAATATTTTAATAAAAGCCATTCTAGCCAAAAAGTTAAATGAGCATCAAACTAAAATATATAATTGTTGGATTAAAGTTAGATCTACATTATATATATATTATAATGGTCCGGAAGAATAGAGTCTTAATGAAACTGCACTGCAAGAGCGCCATCTAGGCATTTGAACCTGGAAAATTTATATAGTAGGCAGATCATAAGTTTAAAAAAAAAATATTTTTATATATATTTTATTCCGACCGTTAGCCCAATGTTACCAGCTCAGTGAAACAGCAGAGATAATAACATAATTCTTATCTAAAAACATTTTCAAAATAAAGGAAATCACTGCCAGAAATAACACATGAACATTTATTTAAACATATATAAGATTTAAAATTATTTTAATATCAGTTTTACATTTTAAAATTTAACTTACATTTTTAACTTTGATTTTAGATTTTAATTTACATTTTAATTTTTATAAGTTCGCACAGATGGATTTATAAAAGTTTGTTTTATAATGTTGAGTATAGATTGGTAACATAGATTACATGATTAAAAACATTTCAGAATAAACATAAACGATCAAAATATAAAATCATTGATGGAATTGCAGAGGGAAATTTATAAGAAACCCAATGGCATTCATATGCCACATTGACACTAATAACTTAAAAGACATCCGAATAAATACATTTTAGATACTCACCGTAAGGTATCATTATTTACCAAATGTCTATATATTTTGATCAAATATGAAAACCAAAAATATAATTAACCGATAATGAATCTATGCAAGCGTCTATACCCAACTTAAATTTAATGCATTTAGAGTGTTGAGAATGAATAGACTACATAGATTGCATTTGAAAAGAAAATATTTTATCACTTATTTAACCTTAGGCCAAAAGTTCACAGTTAAACCAACATCAATCCATCTGATATATCAATGTATTCAATGTAATATGAATATGACAGCACAAATATAGGTTAGGAGAAGAAATTGACTCTCATCCAGATAGGAATACTACATTTATCTGATAAGAAGAGCAATAAAAAAACTCCATAGGAAGGGACTGCGGTTCTTTTTGCCGACTTACAATTCCATCCATAGGCAAAAGGGGGTGTGCAGCATATACTAGCGATTCTGCCCATAGTGAACCTCATACTACATCTACTAATTACACCAATATATCTAATCCATTGACCTAATTCAACTACAAAATGAATAACTTAAGATTACCCTCCCCTAATAAAACTTTACAAATCTATATAGCCATTCACGCCCAACTTAAATTTAACATTTATATAATTTAGTTTAACGAAAAACAGAAATCATAATAAAAACTTAAAAAACAAAAATAAATAAATAAGTAAATGGAAATGATTTTACAAAAGAAATACATCAAATAAAATTATAACTAATTTAGTCAGATAGGAAATTCTTCTATTTAAAATATTGAAAAGTTTAGCATTTAGATTTCTTTTTGTTTAGAAATGTTTATTAATTATATATTTCTTACTGTTTTGAAAAATATCCGTAGTCTCTGATTTCTTGTAATGGAAGGTGTTAATTCCCACAAAGTCATAAGGAGATCGGTGTGCAGTTAACCGATGGTTCTTTATGGTTGATGGTATTCTTCCGGGCCTTGATGTCCTGTGGTCTGCAATATTGGAAAATGATGTTTCATTTTTTTGAACAACTGAAGGAATTGAAAGTACATCTTTCAATCCCTTCTCTTCCAACCCTCTCTGACTTAACACATATCTGTCCTCTCTTAATAATAATTATTTTTTTAGTTCCAAACCTTTCTTTTTATATTAATTTTGTGGATTAGCTCAACATTACGTCATGATGATGAAGACCCTTTCATTGAGGTCCGATTCCTAAGGGATTTATTTTTATTTGCTATTAATTTCTATTGTTTTCCTATCTGACCATTGCTTATACATTTAACTGCCCAAGGGCTAGTTCACTTGGACTAATTAAAATAATCATTTCCATTTTTCAATAACATTAATTAATTTTTTTTATCTTTAAATCTTTTAAGTCTTTTTCTTGAAAATTTAGTTTTAAAACTTTTTCTTTTTTTAATGAAGTTTCTTTTTTTAATTTCTCATCTGTGCGATTTTATATATATTAAGAGTTTAGATGATTTTTTAATTCTTAAAAAAAGAAGTTTTTATTTGCAAACTTTTATTTTTTCATGTTTAATAATAAAAAAAATAATGTAACGGCGTATGTGCCCATTACAATATATTTATAAGTGGACTTGGATTCAAAACATAATCTTTTTGAATTCAAGTTATTAACTTGATTGTATAAATGAGTTAAACATGCTGCTAAATATGTAAATACACTATTTTCAGCTTTAAATACAAAGTCCTCATTGATGAAAACCATTTGCCAGAAACCAATCTAAAGATATGGTGATAATAGCATATCATCTCTATGTTCATTGATTACTCATGCTTATAATAAATGCAGGGCATCACAAATACATTGAATCAATAGTTTTTACATTTATGCATTGGTAACAGTGGTCATGTGGAATGGTTTGTGAGATACCTCGATTTTGCCTCATCAGCTTTTACTTGTGGAGCCATTTAAAAGCTTTGGTGTACAAGATTAGAAACACTGTGCATTTAAAGTAAGTACTTCTATAACAACAGATATCTTGGAACATGTTTACCATAAATGAGAGAGAAGACATCATGTGTGTGTAGAAAGAGTTGGCTAGCTTATAGAGAATATTTTATAAAATTTTATAATGAATATTTTTCCATTATTCCTATGTATGGCAATTTTTGGAATATCCTGTAGAATAGAATGATAAAAACTGTAATTGAAAACATGATGCTATTATAGATACTAAAAACTTAAGTAAAGTTCAATTGTGTTCATAATATAAAAAAATATTATCAATGACTCTGTGAAAAGAAAAAAAGTAGAAAGAAATATAATTTAAAATAGATATTAAAAAAATTTCTGAATCATTAAACATTTGGCAATTATGAAGAATTTGTAGTTAAAATTTATCTACAACAACCTAAAAATAGCCCTAGATCCTGAAATATAGACAAAAGATTAAACATTCTTTAAATAGCGATAGTAGAAAAAGATATAACTAATGTTTCCAATTATTGGATGGATTCAATAATGCATATTAAATTATATATCTTTCAGTGATGATAAAATTCTTTTCTTTCATTTTTTAAAAAAAATTTCTTAAGCCTTTTTATTACCTAGAGAATTGACTTTTTTGTGAATCCAAAAAAAATGCCCTAATTCTATAAGTATATAATATTGGTGGAATGAATAATAAATTTTAAAATGAAATTATTTCTTTGGTCAAAAAATTATAAAAATAAAATATATTGCTATCTTGCCATAGTTGATTAGGACTCTTTGGAAACAAAAATCCCAAGTTTGATGGAAGCCCGAAAAAATTTTTAAAATTTTATCTGGCTTGGATTCAAATCTAGGTTTTAGATGGATAGTCTGTATGATAAATTAATGTATTTCATTAATTTTAATTGATTTAATGTGAATATTTAGAGTTTTCAAAAATTACTTTTTTATTTCACACATACATATAGCTGATAATAATTACTAAAATCCCAAATTACTAATTTTCATTCTTTTCTTTTTTATATATGAAAATAAAGTAAAAATCACATTCACATTATTTATCTCAGAGACACTGTAGCGCAGATATTATTTAAAGTTCAAATTTGAATTGATGAAAGTAAAACATCTGAAAATTTTATATTAATTTATCAAACAGGTTTGTAAAAAAAAAAAAAAAAAAGTGATTTATTCCTTCGGGGATCATTTAGTTTAATATATTTTGTAAAAAAGATGATTTAATGTGAAACATTGTGTTCATAGCCAAAAAGATTTAAATCATAAATTTTGAATTTCCATAACTTTTTTTTATAAATCACTTTTTTTAAAAATTTTCACTTTATTGTAATCTATTAATCTACAAATAAGTAATACATTATATGTGTATTACGCGATTAGCTGAAAAACCTATTTTTATCATTTCAGATTTTTTTTAAAAAACAGCACTCTGATTAAGCTATAAATAGTTGATGATCACTATCATCTTTAACAATTCTCCACTGCTTTTTAGCAATCCTTAATAAAATTGTTGTTGCATTTTATCTTCTAAAGTTATTAGAATGAATGGTTCTGACATTACAGCAATCAAGCACTAAATATTTGATAAACATTATCACTAATAATGAACTATTGCTTTTTATTAACCCATAACAAAATTGTTATTAAATTTTGTTCTCTAAAATCTGTAGATAGAATGTTTATAATAACATAAGATGCATAGTATTGTGAAAAATAAAATAAATTTACTATACCATACAGTAAATTATTTCTTGCCATATAAAATGCACCATAATTTTAACTTAATATCAATCATTTCAGTTAAACTCTTAATAAAAAAACATTTTATTGCACATATTTTCTCATTTTCTATTTCAGCAATATATTCATGTATTGAAGAAATTTATAGTAAAAGGTAGAATGTTCATCTCCTGAGTGGGTGACTGATGTTTGAAGTCAAGTAAGTTTAAAAAGTTTTCCAGCAAATTTAATATTTTTGAAGTACCTTTCCCAAAGCCAACTTAGCTAGTCACCTAATTTAGTAAAACTAGAATAAAATTCTGTTCAAATCTTCATCAAGAGATCTTTGCATTGCATTGTGCTATTTAAAGGCTGGTTATCTTTTTTTATTTGTAAAAATTAATATATTTGTTTCTTTGTACCAATATTGTTTTACAAATTTTTTAAATACAATTTTGAAGAGTAATGTAAAGAGGTTTTTTGTGTAATAATTATTGAGATATTTGATCATTCTCATAATGGGGATTCAAGCTTAAAGTGGAGCCACAAATTTTTCATTATATTAAAAAAATTCCAAAATAAGCTCAGAACTAGTAATTAGTTATTTAGCACTCTTATTTGAATATTATAACCAATTCCAAATCTGTGAAGATTTTATAAATAAGACAATTTTTCAGAATTAGAAGAGTATTGTACAATAGATGGAAGGTGTTTTCTTTATGATTTAGAGGTTGAGCAAGATATGAAATGAAGATACAATTTTTAATATTAACTTATATGGTCTGGCATGCATCAGTAAATATATATATATTGTACCCTTACTTCTTGATATATAAAATAGTTTAAAATACAACTAGCTCAGTTACATTATTATGTTTAATTAAAATTTGCATATCTATCTTTAATATACTTTTATATTATCATATCTTAATTAAATTTATTATCAATCATCAAAATCAATATAGTTCTATATTATACTAATTAAATAAGTATTTAATAAAATTATGAGACTGTGAAGTAAAGTTACAAAGTAATAAGCAGATTTACATTGAGTCAATATCTCCCAAGATACTGTCTCAATGGCATAAGAATACTACCACTACCTTATCATCTTACCACTACATCTATAGCATTCTTATGACTTTTAAATGAAATAAATTATCTTTAATAATACTAAAATAATTCCTAACTTTTAACTTAAAATATAATTAAATAATCTCAGGTTCTTCTAAGTTGTTTTAAAATAATAATAACTCATGTAAATAAGTATGATGTGGGATTTTATATCAAACTTAAATACACCTAACTTATTTTAATAATAATAATAAATAATACTAATCTTAAAGTGTAATTTAATCTCATCTATTTCTATTATATAATCAATCATTAAATGAATAAACAATCATATGTATATCTTTTATTTCATATGGTATCTTCATTTTAAAATAGATCAAAATCTTATACTTAATAATCTGTGGCAATAAACAATATTGTATTCTTATAATGTGCATTATAATCATCTTATGACCATTGCAATATTTTATGTTCATGTCAATCAATTCTTATAAAATAATGTTAAGCAAATATGGTATTCAATTCTAAATAATAATAACAAATTCATTTTGTGCAAATATTATGTTTATTTCAAATCATCTGATGTCAAAATGCTGTGGTGAAAAATAATGAAACTCGACACACTTTTAAAACAAATTAACAAATTTATTTACAATAACTTCAAATAAAATTTATTTACACTATTTACAGTTTTAGAATTTAAGAAAATAAATAAAAATAAGAAATACAAATATAAGAGGCTTACACTGTTATTAACTCATGTACTTAATAAGCAATTTTGCATTCCTTCAAATGCTATATTAATAATATTACAGTGTGTTTTTCCAAAACTTAGATTTTTTTAAAATAAATAGTAATGTACTTTAATTACTACAAATAACAATATATGTCAAGACTATTTATGTAGCATGTGTAAACAATAAAGCTCTACTAATTAAATAGCTACATTAATTAAGTATTACCATTTATAATGTATCATCATATATTTACTTTATTATTAGCATTGCTTAATAGTTTTATAAAGTTAATGTATCTTTGTAATGTAAAACAAATAATTGACTGTAATTATACTTTACTTAATGTAATTCCTGTTATATGTTTTATCAAATATGCATTACATATCTGTACTGTTCAAATACTATTATTTAAATCATTTATCAATTTCAAATTCATAAAGCATTACCTTAGATAAATTCTATGATTCTTTTCTATGTAAAAATCATTACTTTACTTTATGTGTTATTTTAATCCTTTCTAATAAATTTCTATCTATAAAACATATTCTAAACTTATCTAAAAATTTCCGGAAAACAAACATCAACTTCAAACAAAATATTCGTTATCCAAATTACCTATACTACATCGTTTATACTTAGTAAACTTTTCAATCTAAATATAAGCTTCTACCTAAACGTAACTTAACTTATTTAATAAAACAAAATATAAAAAAATATAGACTTTTAAAATCCTTTTCTAAATTGCAAAAAATAAAATAATTATTAAGATAAATAATAAACATCATTTTAATACTAAGCATAAATAAAATATCAAAATTATTTACGAAAGAATCATATAATTATTTCTAAGCTTCTTACGTAATGTTGTATCATGTTGACATTATAAATTAAAACTTATGCATATTTTAATAAAGTTCGTTGCCAATATAATGTATGTGTTTTCATAAAATATCTATCCATTCATTCTACAACAACATAATATTCAGTTGATCTAAAGAAAAACATATTAAATTCATTAAAAATCATTATACAATATTTTTACCATAATAATAATAATGTCCAATCTGCTATCCAGCATTCTTCGGAATTTGCAGCTTCATAAAATAAAAATCATTCACATTTTCACTCATAAACATTCATTAGAATATTCCGTGTTATATTAATTATAAAAATAAATTTATGTAATTAATTATTATATTATTTTTAAGTTACTATTTAATAAATGTACCTAACCTACTTTTTAAATAGTTTAATAATATTTTAAATTTTATGTTAAATAAATAAAATAAAAATTATATTACGTATTCCAGCGACGACTTTTGTTCTACCATAAAAGTTCTAATAAATATCCTACGTACAAAGTCAATAGAACACTATTTCCTGTTCCGTTGAATCACGTGTTTCTTGAAAGTTTATAATAAAATGATAACGTTCTTTTTTTTTAAAAAAAATAAGTTCCAATAAGAAAACAAATAAAATTAAAAAAAATAGTTTATAAGTTCTTTCTGGATCCAGTTCTTCATAAAATATTATTTTTAAAGTTATTATTTTTAAACTAATTTATAGTTTATATATTATTTTCATTAAATTACTTTAATCAACTTGGCTTGCTTGGTTTAGTTTGACTTGATTTGGACATCCATGTATTACTTGCGCATTTATAATTAACATATTCAGGTAAGAATTAATTTCTCCATCTATAACGTCCAGCGTTTAGATTACTTCAATATAGTACTTCTATTATATTACGATTTTAAATAATCATATTTATAATCTATTTGCCTTTTCAAATCGTCAATATTTAGTCTTTTAAGCACAAAGACTTAACAAGGCAAGTATTTATTAAAATTACTACTTCTTATATCTTTACTTAAGATATACATTTTAATCTTTTAAAATCTACAAAAATACTTTCTTTCTATAGAAGTATTCATATTTCTTTTAAATATCTATTTATAATAGACAATAGTAATTTAAACTTTTAAAACTATTTATAGTCCAAAATACTACTTTTCTCCATCTCGTAGTTTTATGTACTAATCCAGCGTCTATTATTTCTCTAGCATAAAGTTTCTGATATATTTCTCCGATATGTGATGTTTCCATGATTATTTGTACGTAAATTGAGTTTCGATATTGAGAAGACTAATAGGGAATTATTAAGTTTCTACTGCATACTTATCATTTAAAAATTATAAAATTATATACAATAACACTCTTATGATTTTAAAACTGATTTTTAAGAGCGTTTATAAATTTACTTGGCTATTTTCTCAATAGCACGATTAACTTAGAAATTTAATTACAGAGAGCCCCCTTCAACAATTGAATCCAGCTTTTATACTGGAAGAAACTCCTCATCTGATTGGTACGTTTAAACAATCAAACTTTCTAGCTTATTTACATATTTATCAACTCACTATTAAAAATAAAATAATGACTTATTTAATATTTAATATTATTACATTTTTTAAAATAATCTTTATCGTTTATTTAAATCTATTAAACATTTTTTGAAATATTCTTTCTCACTTGGTTTAAATCTTAACTTTTATAAGATCATTTAAAATAAATTAAATCTTTTTAAATACGTTATATTTTTAAAACAATATTTTTAAAAATCAGATTTAATATTTTACATTAATATCTTTATTTTTATCTCGTGATAACTCACGTATTATTTATAAATTTTACAACATGATTTTTTTTTTTAAAATAATTATGCAACTTTATTAGACAACTTCCACGCATGTGTGTGTAAATTTAACAAACATCTGTTCTTTTTACAATAAAAGAAACGCTTACCGTTCTAAAAATAAACTTAACAATTGCTTTTTTAAAATAAATATTTATTTTTAAAAATAAATAAGATATTATATCAGATTTTAAAATAATTATTTGATATGATTAAAATCAAATATTAATCTCAATTTAAGTACTTATAATTTAAAATATTTTTATTCACTTTTAACATATATTTTAAATTAAATAAATATCTTTGTCTAATTTTAACTTGTCTTTTAAATACTTTAGCTTTAAACATTTGTTATTAAATTTATTAATGCAGTATTACATCATAATCATCATCATTTTAAATATCTTCTCAATATCAACACAATTCACATATCAAACACTCATAGATTGCTTTAATTAAACTTATGGTAACATTACCACAAGCAAAGTCAACATCACACATTTTAAAATACTTCTTAAATTTAAAATTTTCTACTAAATTAGCACAAAACTTAAATGGTGACCCATACAAAAGGGCACAATATATATGCTTAACTTCCCTTTTATTTATGTATAATGGGGAATTCTTAAAATTCAAGATCGTCTACTTTCCGCTACCACAAGCAGAGAGAACATACGGACACAAACCGAGTCTATATCCGTACTTGACCGAACCTGTATGCTATACGGGTATAGCCCCAGGTTATATTTCCCGATCAACTATCTCCCGACTGCTGTAAGATTTAACAGAGTTACAGCGCTTGGATATTTATAAATTTTTTATGGGATCAAAATACTGCACCACTAGTTTCACGTGTTAATTCAGTACTCAAAAATGAGTAATAATTATTTCCCAAACCCTAAGACTATATTACTTTTGGAGGTGGCGAAGAACGAGACGAAACAGATTTAAATCAATAATAAATATATTTAATACAATAAATTATAATAAAAAGAAACACTCTAAATCATTTACAAACAATAAAACAGATTATTTGCTATAATGCTACAAATAAAATAAAATAGAAGATCCTATAAATGATTGTAATCTGTGAAAATAAATTATCCCTTTATAGTCATTCCAAATATTAGAAAGAGTCTAATTAATGTCTATCTCATTAATATCTGGGATTGGCAATTGCATTAAATTAAAAATATGTGCACATAAGTTATATAAAGTCTTTGAATTAACTTGGATTCTTAAAGTCTTTGAATTAACTTGGATTCTTGCTGACCGTCCCGTGGAATTTCTCCACTTCTTTAGCAGGGAACGGTTGCTCTTTGGTTAGATTTGATTGTGGGAACTCCTTTATATTTTGGACATCTAGGACAAGGCAAAAACGAACCCTTTGGCAGGTGCTACATCGGTAGTTGTTACATCGAGACATGAACCATTAAAGCACAGGAGTCTGGATCGACCGGCGATCGCGACTGGCCCTTAGCCACACATCCTTGAAGCTTCCCTTATGTTGTAGTTTGTTTTCATGTTCATACAGTTTCAGTCTGCTATGTTGAGGTCCTTTGACTCAGCTTTCTGTTCTTTTTTCCCAAATTTAACTTTTCATGTCTGCTTTCTATTACATTTTTCTGCTTCTTATCAGAGCAGTGTCCTCACTGAAGTCTCGACCAATACTGTTTTTTAATTAATTAATTAATGTCCTTTATTTTTCAAATTCTTTCCTTATCTTGATCTCCTGCTTGGTTTTTCTTTCACACCTTTTTACTTTAAAATGCTTTCAACAACTTATACAAAATTACTTTTAATTTGATATAATTTTATAATATAATATTTTACATTTATTTATCAATCACTTTCTTTAATAAAATTATTTCATTTTGACATGCAATAAACCTTGCTCTCTTTATTCATACATTCACATATGCATTTCATTTTTGTCAAAATGTGTAATTTTAAGAACAGATCTTTATCTTCCATTGTATTCTAAATTTTACTTATATTTTATTAAACTCCCCAACTACCGCTTTTTTTACATCATTAAGTTTCTATTTTATTTATATTTCCTTTCTCATTTTTTTAATCTTACACTAAACACATGATATCGATATTTCTAACCTTAATATTTCTATTCTTTCTAAAATCTGAACTTTGGAGGGTAAAAGATAAGAATCTTTTCGATTCTAATTCCCTCTCTTTTCTTAATTAAAACATTTCTTTGTTTATAATTTTTTTAACCTCACTTTTTAATATTCCAAACACAATATTTAATATTCTTTAAATGTTAAATATCTATATGTGTGATCGCAGTATGTGCGATCATCACATTACACCGTTCCCCCCCTTTAAAATTTTTTCTTAAAAAATTTTAATTTAATGCATTTCAAGCTAGATGCTCCTAACTACTGTTAGAACCATCTCATATCTATTTACTTCTAATATAACTTTAGTGATGAGATTATTCCTAGAGAGGCGACCAGGCAAATTACATCCCTACTCTGATGACCCAACCAGCATTACTAAACCGATTTAATCTTGCTATAAACATTACATGAGTTTTATTTCTGCCTCCTACTTGTATATACAGGTTTGAGTCCACAGGATATCTCTGTGACTCGATTAAACCTGTTCATACCTCACATTTTACAAATGATAACCCTCTAAGTGACAACTCTGGTCACTATACCGAGGTGGGTTGGGAGGCTGGCATCTTTTCATCCAGCTCATCCATGAGCTCAGAATATTTTACTGATAGCTCGTATTTTTATAAAGGGGTTCTTTCCCCATACATTGGATTCTAATCCATTGACTCACGATATTTGTCAAATATCTAACTGGAAATCTTAATCCAGTGAGTCATTATGAGAAGGGGATCTCTGTCCCTGTCTTCTTTATCTAATAAGATCTGGTGACCGCAGAATTCATGCATGAAAGCATAACAGAGAAGGCTCACCATATACTGCTAAGATCCACCTACAAATATCTATACCTACACACCTTCAGCCTCTATCTATGATCTCACACTACTATCTATCATCTGTTTTTCTTAGTTTATCCTAAAGTTCTTTATACTGTTTGGCCATTTACTGGCTCATTCTTCTTTATATTTTCATGATCAATATTTCCTAATTTCATGTCCATTTTCCATTACTCGTGATCCAATTCCATTTCCAATCTGGTATCAGTGAATCCGTCCTTTATTGGTGATTGCACTTAGGTTTTATCTGGTGGTTGTCTTTCTCTATTGATCTCACCTCTGCCTCCTCTGGGATGCAGATTTTGATCCCTACGTTCTCGGTCTTCAGTCCTGTCATATGGACGCTTCCATTCCGTCTCCAATCTTTGTCGTCCATTTTCCTGCCTCCTTGGGTTCCACTCTGTAGAATATCTCCGGTTTTCTTTCCATCGTCCACTAGGATCCTATCCATTTTTTATTATAAGTGGTTCTTTTGGAGGCAGTCTAGGTTTATATCCATCCTCCTTCTGTCGGCCCTGGTGGTATCCAATGCACTTAGCAACTCAGCCACATGGTCCACCGTCTTCCTCTCTGTACTGATTAGTGTCTGTTCTATCTCTTTTGGGAACCCATGCCTAGTTATCCGAGTATTTGCATCTCAGATAATTGGTTTTCGGTCATCATCCGTAACTTGGCTACTTGATGGCGAAAGAATGTTGTAAATGATTCCTCCAGTCTCCATTTCTCCTGTGTTATCCGATGCAGCATATCTTCTTGGAGTTCCTCACTCCAATAACTGGTCCTCAAAGCCTTGTGATACCCTGCAAATGTGGTGGGTTTCTGGAACAGTGAGTTCCACCAGACTTGAGATTTGCCCTGCAAGTGACTGCAGGCGACCGCTATCTTGGCCTCCTCATTCATCCTACTAAACTTGAAATACCGTTCCAGGCTTCCCAAGTGCTCCATAGGGCTTTCTCCAGGATCTCCAGTGAAAACTTGTATTTTTAGAAATTGGTGGAAGCCAACAGGATAATCCATGCGATTCCCATTGCTCATATCTGTACATTCTCCAGTGATTCTTGGTCCTATGCCCTTTACTTCAGTATTGGCACTGTTATTGGCTGACCTACTTATCCTCTCTTCAAATTTTGCATCTAACCTTTCTACTGCCTTGACTATCTGGCTTATATCCCACTGCATGCTCATCAGCATCCTATTCTCTTCTACTCTTATCACTTCCACTTCTTTATCTAACTTTCTTATTCTCTTCTCTGGCCACCCTATGTCTTCCCTCAGATCAAACTCTGCTGACTCTCTATCTATACTCTCAGCCCTATCTAATTCGTCATACACACATGGCTCCATACTCTTTTGTTCATCCCAATTAATTTCTCTGTAAAATCCATTTCTTGTGTCCTTAGCCTCTGATTGCTGGATGACATCATTTCTAATTTCTTCTACAGCTTCAGCAATTCTTTTCTGGTTGTCCATTTCTATCTTTATCCGCCATTCTTCCATCCTTCTCTCCTGTCTGTCCATGTATTCTTTCATGAATTGCTGTTGCTCAACCCTCATTTGCCTTGGCATATCCATGATATCACTATAGTTTATTTTACCCTTTACTTTCATCTCCTTATCTTCATTCCCTTCTCTTACTTCCTTTTCTTGAAGGTCCATTTTAGCTTGGGACCTTGTATGCATAGATATCAATTTATTCAACCTTTGATCTGTATTTGTTAGTATTGTTTTACTAAACTCTTCCGAATATATTTATATAAAAAAATTTCTTTCTACTGACTCTTTGCTTTTTACTTTGATTAGCTTTTAATTTCTTTGTTATCTGTTAGTTAGCATTTAGACCGCTAGCCAACCCAAACATCCGCACTCTGGTTCACCCTCTTGTTTGCCTGCCTTAGATTCGTTTGACTGCCTGTCCCACCTTGATGATTGTCCTATGTTTTCCCTACTTATCCAACTCTTTCTCACTATACTTCAATTAATGTACGCACTTCTTATATTTACTAATATTCCGTTTATAATTTTCGATCACTTTAAGGTTACGGCTGTTTTTTGAAAAAAAATCATACACATATACATTTCTTTAACGGACTAACTTCCTTCGTTACACACACTATGTTTGTAATTTATATTGTCTCTTTACTATTTTAAAATCATACACATATATTTCCTTCCATTTAACAGATATACTTTGTTGTACCGGCTCTGTTGGTAATTTATTGATCAAGTTATCCTCACGATTATTTTTAAAATCATACATATATTTTTTCCCCAACTTAACTAATATACTTCGTTACACTTACTACGTTTTGTAATTTATCGATTACTTTATTGTCTCGAATATTTAAAATCATACGTATATATTTTCTTCAACCTAACAAGTACACTTCGTTGCCCACATTACTCTTGTAATTTATTGATAACTTTATAATTAAGGCTATTTTTTTTCTTAAAAAGAATCATACACATATATATTTCAACTTACTATACATGCGACTATTTGTATTATTTATCATTTATAATATTTTATTTTCAGCTTGACTGAGATACGCTATTATTAACTCACACATATATATTTCCTTCAACTTAACTTACATACGCGACTATTTATAATGAAAACCTTCCTGAAAATCTATTTTTAATTCCTTTTTTTTTTTTTTTTAACTTAACTAGTTTACCTTTCGTTAACAACAATCACATCTAGATAAATCTACGTTTGATCGCTATAATTATATTTGAATACACTTTATTATTACGACTATGAATTCATACATCCATTTATTTTTTAACTTAACTGGAATATGCGACTATTAAATCACACATACATATTTCTTCAACTTAACATATATGCGACTATTTTTATTATTTATCATTAAAACTTTCATGAAACTGTTTTATTCTTTTTTTTCTACTTGACTGACACAATTTATATTTCGTTCTCAGCAATTACATCCAGATAATTCTTTGTTCGTGACGATTATATTTGAATACTTCTGGTCTTATATTAAATACGTCACAACGAACTTCAAAAACTTTCTTAATATTAAAATTTCCCCCTTCCTTCTATATCCTTTGTATACATTTGACGTCGAAATACATATATGAAGTATTATCAAGTGAAAAAAAATGTATCCCCTTCGTCTTTGCTTCTGACCACTCTGATTTACGACGCTAATTTTATATATTTTAAAAACACATATATTTATTTTTTAGAAAATATTTTCGTTATCTTATAAAATCAATTCAACATGTGATCACTAATTCACAGCAATAGAAATCTCAGACTTGGCCCCCCAAAATGTAACGGAAACCTGGCGATCGAAAGCTTAAACTTCCCTTTTATTTATATATAATGGGGAATTCTTAAAATTCAAGATCATCCACTTTCCGCTACCGCACGCAGAGAGAACATACGGACATAAACGAGTCTATATCCGTACTTGACCGAACCTGTATGCTATACGGGTATAGCCCCAGGTTATATTTCCCGGTCAACTATCTCCCGACTGCTGTAAGATTTTACAGAGTTACAGCGCTTGGATATTTATAAATTTTAATGGGATCAAAATACTGCACCACTAGCTTCACGTGTTAATTCAGTACTCAAAATGAATAATAATTATTTTCCCAAACCCTAAGACTATATTACTTTTTGGAGTGGCGAAGAATGAGACGAAACAGATTTAAATCAATAATAAATATTTAATACAATAAATTATAATAAAAAGAAACACTCTAAATCATTTACAAACAATAAAAACAGATTATTTGCTATAATGCTACAAATAAAATAAAATAGAAGATCCTATAAATGATTGTAATCTGTGAAAATAAATTATCCCTTTATAGTCATTCCAAATATTAGAAAGAGTCTAATTAATGTCTATCTCATTAATATCTGGGATTGGCAATTGCATTAAATTAAAAGTATGTGCACATAAGTTATATAAAATGTATTATACATAATTACCTAGGTTATTAAGTCTTTGAATTAACTTGGAGTCTTGCTGACCGTCCCGTGGAATTTCTCCACTTCTTTAGCAGGGAACGGTCGCTCTTTGGTTAGATTTGATTGTGGGAACTCCTCCGTATTTTGGACATCAAGGACAAGGCAAAAACGAACCCTCCGGCAGGCGCTACATCGGCAGTTGTTACATCGAGACGCGAACCATTAAAGCACGGGAGTCTGGATCGACCGGCGATCGTGACTGGCCCTTAGCCACACATCCTTGAAGCTTCCCTTATGTTGTAGTTTGTTTTCATGTTCATACAGTTTCAGTCTGCTATGTCGAGGTCCTTTGACTCAGCTTTCTGTTCTTTTTTTCCAAATTTAACTTTTCATGTCTGCTTTCTATTATATTTTTCTGCTTCTTATCAGAGCAGTGTCCTCACTGAAGTCTCGACCAATACTGTTTTTTAATTAATTAATTAATGTCCTTTATTTTTCAAATTCTTTCCTTATCTTGATCTCCTGCTTGGTTTTTCTTTCACACCTTTTTACTTTAAAATGCTTTCAACAACTTATACAAAATTACTTTTAATTTGATATAATTTTATAATATAATATTTTACATTTATTTATCAATCACTTTCTTTAATAAAATTATTTCATTTTGACATGCAATAAACCTTGCTCTCTTTATTCATACATTCACATATGCATTTCATTTTCGTCAAAATGTGTAATTTTAAGAACAGATCTTTATCTTCCGTTGTATTCTAAATTTTACTTATATTTTATTAAACTCCCCAACTACCGCTTTTTTTTACATCATTAAGTTTCTATTTTATTTATATTTCCTTTCTCATTTTTTTAATCTTACACTAAACACATGATATCGATATTTCTAACCTTAATATTTCTATTCTTTCTAAAATCTGAACTTTGGAGGGTAAAAGATAAGAATCTTTTCGATTCTAATTCCCTCTCTTTTCTTAATTAAAACATTTCTTTGTTTATAATTTTTTTAACCTCACTTTTTAATATTCCAAACACAATATTTAATATTCTTTAAATGTTAAATATCTATATGTGTGATCGCAGTATGTGCGATCATCACATTACACCGTTCCCCCCCTTTAAATTTTTTTCTTAAAAAATTTTAATTTAACCTTTTTTTACTTTCTTAATCCATTTTTATACATATTCTTTTATCATAAATTTACATCTTAAATTCTTAGTTTTGCTTTTCTTTTTCATTTTTAGCAAAAATTTTATAATATCTCCATCTATTGAATTATTTCAATAAAAATCAATTAATTGATGATTTATGCAACAAAACCTCCTTTTCACTCTTTTCTTGAATCTTATTGGTGTTGAAATTTTGTAACAAAGAAAATGAAAACTCCCCTTCTCATCATCTTTTCTTGAATCTTATTGGCTGTTAAAATTTTTATATGGCTCCAAAATTAAAATTCTACCTTTTGTTTTATTTTGAAAATGATAAATTTTTGACATTTAAAATATTTTTTGATGAAATACAAATAAAATACAAATTATTTTCATATAATATTCAAATAAATATTATTTTCAAAATATTGATTTAAGAATTATTTATTTATCAAATCGGAAAAAAATCATATAAATTATGATTTTTCTTTTCATGTCAACCTACAAATATTTTTAAAATTAAAATCAAAATTTATTTTTGAACAAACTTTCGTTATTTTTATAATTGAGAAATTACTAATATACTTTTTAAAACGACTAAAGTGAATATATTTAAAACGTCAATAACTTTTGAAAATTGATACATTATTTTGTACCAACAATTACGTAATGCATTTCAAGCTAGATGCTCCTAACTACTGTTAGAACCATCTCATATCTATTTACTTCTAATATAACTTTAGTGATGAAATTATTCCTAGAGAAGCGACCAGGCAAATTACATCCCTACTCTGACAACCCAACCAGCATTACTAAACCGATTTAATCTCGCTATAAACATTACATGAGTTTTATTTCTGCCTCCTACTTGTATATACAGGTTCGAGTCCACAGGATATCTCTGTGACCCGATTAAACCTGTTCATATCTCACAATATATATATATATCATCAAAACATTCTAAAATAACACTATAAAATTGGAATATTTCTATACAAAATTAAACAAAATCTTTGCTATAGCCAGTTACTCAAGATGGCATAAAATGCTGTAAACTGACTATAGCAAAGAATTTATGTTTAATTTTATATAGACATATTCAAATTTTGAAGTGTCATTTTAGACTATTTTGATTATATATTGTAATGTCCACTGCTCTATTAGGGTTTTTTACGAGTTCACTACACGTACTCGGTGACCAAATTATGTCCTATCTATTAAATTTGTTTCGTCAGACAATTCAGTAAGATTTAATGGATGCAATTATTTTTCCTGGTCACACAACACCCTTTTAACTAATGTAACTACTAAAATAATGGGATCATGTAAGCCAGCTTTTAATTTATTTGAAAGGCGCCAGGATTCTGTATCGGAATCCACTGGCTAAACCCCTTTTATTTATTTAGTTACGACGAAATTATCTGGAAACTCCGGAGGATTGAGTTTCAGTACAGCGTTGGCAAAGGTAAATTATATTTTCAAATCTTAATAATTAACATTAATAAATTTATTAATAATCATTAATAACGTACAATGAATAGTTGGTATTAGAAATAAATATTTTTATTCTAACAAATTAAAATATAAAAATAAAAAAACACATTATGAATTAATTAATTGGAAAGATGACATGCACGCTAATCCAGATATGAATCAATTAATAAAAAAAAAACAGTTCAACAATTATAGTTCTTAGGTAAACAAGAGTCTCTTGAAGAATAAAAATTTAAAGTCTTTATCGGGATTATTTTGATCTTATTTTTAAGAATTGTTTGCAAACTTTGTCACAATCGGGAAAAGTTACTCTTAACTTACCAGTAAGTTGGTGTAGATTTATGGGATCCCGAGCTCATAAGAATTTCCATTGGTCTCTCCTGCCGGCATCTTCCATTATTGTTCCATTCTATAGCTGGAGAAAAGGCACGGTTGTAGTGACCCTTTCATTGCAAAAAGCGGTCTTCACAAGGCCCGTTTCCATGCTTGCATGACAGCTTGGTACAGCAAGTGGCGTACCTGTGCAGAAGTATATTACTGCCACAGGTTATGCTCGTGGAAACCTCCAACTCTCAGACACATAACTAGAAGGTAAAGAGAAGACCTAGATCGAAGTTGTCCTCCTCTTTTTATACCTCGATCCAGTTTTTGAAACTTCTGTGCATCCTTTTGTCCTTTTATCAGCATATAAGATAATAATCTTGTACACTCTCTCTTAAATTTAAGTTACAAAGTCCTCCTTTCACAAAGTCCCTCTGCCATCTTTAATTAGCTAAAATATTTTTCTTTTAGCTTATCTGGATTAGTAATTTGTGTGTCTTTTGTTCTTTCCAATTTTTACCTTAATTTTTAATTAGATACAAAAAAAAAAATATGGATGAAAATTTTACTTTCATTGTACATTTAAAAAAAAAAAAAAATTATACAAACTAAAAATTTAATTGCTCTTTTTAATAAGAACGCTAAATTTACTTTTTCTTTTTTTTCTTAGCTTTTAAATATCTTACCGGATGCCAATATATTTGTACCGTATAAACAAACTGGTACAATATATAATAAAATATGATCTAATTACATTACAGCAAATACTCATAAAGAGTAAGGCCATTCCAACTCCAAGAAAAAAAGATAAAAAGCAACCAATTCTAGAGGTAAGTTTTTCAATGACTATTCAAATCAATATGTGAATCACAAATACATCAACATGTCGAATAGACTGATTCATATTTCAATTTATTTTGTACTTAGTAATAAGGTCTTTTAACTTCTGCAGAAAACATTTCTCTCTGAAATGCTTCATCACAATGTCTAATTGTAGCTCTTTAATGAAAATAATCAACATTGCATTTGTTTAGAATGTTTTTGAGATAATCCTTATAATGTAAATGAGGTCTACCTCTCCCACAAAAACCATTCTCAGGTTTATTCAGAAAGTCTTGCATTATTCATTCATTTTACATGTTCAATCAAAATGAAAAAAGGTTTTTCCAATAGTGGAGTCTATAGTAGTTCATTTAGCAAGTTGAAGAATGAATATATTGACTGGTTTTAGGATCTTGCTATTACATTTTTAAAATTTTATGGACCATCCTTAAATAAAATTTTAACAAGCATCACTTTCATGTAATAAATTAAGAAAAATAACAGTTCTGTATACAGATAATTTAGTACTTGTAATTATGAAATACTTTATCTTAATTTAAGCAGCAGCAGACTGGAGTCTTCTTAAGTTGATAACTATCCAAATTAAAAGTTGCTAAAAAAATTATTTTCATCACTGACGGATAAAGAATTTGAGTTATTTAAACATTAATTATTAAATTAAATTTTTGTATATTATACTCAAAATATCAAATAAATTCTAAAGATAATCTTTTGAATTGATAAAAATAAAACAATTTCATCAGTATATTATAAACCCAGAATCCAAAAAGATGACTTTTTTTTTTCCTTTTAATCAATTCAAATTCAAAATTTCATCATCAAACCTGTATTACATTTTGATAACCATTTTATTAAGCCACCTATTAAAAGTTCCAATAATCACTGTCATAAAAATTGAAAAGTGTTGAGTAAATACACATCCTTATTTAATACTAGTTTTCATTTCAAATGCTTCAGATTTTTTACTTGCAGTAATTCCATTGTATAAAAGCTACTTTGATTGACAATCAACTAATTTCAAACAATGCCATATATCAATTTAATTAACTGAATCAAAGACCATGACCAAATTAATAAAACCAATAAATAAATCTCTTTTGTTTCTGACACTTTTTTTTACATTTTATTGATGATAAAAACCATGTTTTTTTAAGATTACAAAAAGCTGTTTGCAGGATATTTTTGTTCAAATTTAAATGAGAAGATAAAATCGATATATTATTAGAAGTCATCATCTCAATTCTTACATTATTATTCAAATAATAATCATTTTTTTGGAGGAAACGATATATTTAGAATCTCACCTCATTCTTACATTTTTCAATATATCAAAATGCTCCTTCTACCTGTTCAAAATATTGTCATCATAATAGAGAATGCTATTACTGGATTTAGTAGGATTGTGTAACTATTTCTCAGACCCACATATTGCTTTCAGTGCATAAAAAAAAGATCTGGAGTGGCCACAATCAGTGAATATCTGTTCCTCCTTATAATTTTAATTTATTAATTATTTTTAAACTTTTCTCAGTTATTAAACTTTTGCCTTTAAATCTCTATAATTATTATGAAATTCCATATTTAATTTATTATTCACAAAAAATGCCATATATTTTATTTTAATCAAATTATTAATAATAAGATCATCTTCAGAAATCAGTCATGATTCTTTTTTTTTTAGTGAATTTAGGAATAGATTTATTTGTATTTATAATACACTATTTAAGAAAATTTCACACCTCAGTAATTTGACAATCCTGAAAATCCAAATTAGGAATTATAATGTCTAATAGCCATTTAAATTTAATATGTGTAGTAGATATTTCTAAAGGGTGAATATCAATTTTTTTGTGAAGTCTTATTGTTTAAATGCAACTATCATTTTAATCTTAGATTATACTTATGATCCATTTAATAATCTGTTTGTAAATGTTTGTACAATAGGAACTTCTTTTGTATTTGCCTTGTAATTATAATGTGGTCTATCAAATGCCAATGTTTAAGTCATGAATACATTCATCTTTCTTTATAACAATTTTTCTGCCTAAACAAAGAGTTTGTCATAGTCAATCCATGAGTTGCTCAAAAATGCAATAACAGCAGACCATTTGAATTTCCAGCAACAATATTCATTATTCTTAAGTCTACTATCTGTTTATCACAATGAAATATTCAAACTTCTTTTCCTTAATTCTATCAAACCAATGTTTAAGTCATAATATTCATCTTTCTTTATAACAATTTTTCTGCCTAAACAAAGAGTTTGTCATAGTCAATCCATGAGTTGCTCAAAAATGCAATAACAGCAGACCATTTGAATTTCCAGCAACAATATCCATTATTTGCAGTGGCTAAAGTCTTCTATCTGTATTTGTATCAACACCTGTGTTGAATGAAAAAAGGGATCTTTTCATGATATTACTTTAATAATACTATCCAGCATGGAGTAATATGCAGCATATATATATTGAAGCGATATTTATATATGCTTCATGTCTTTTAGAAAAGTTTATTTTAAAAGTAAAAATTTTCAACAATTTTAATAAATAAAAATTATATATACAATTTATATGCACAGATAAATGTATACAGTATGATTAATTATAAATATATTTTAAAAGTATATTAGAATAAAATGTGTTTTTTTTTTCTATTAACAATTATAAAGTAGAAATGACATTCTTAAAAAAAGTAATTAAAATTCTTATAAACAGTTCAAATAATTAAGAAGATAACTATCTGCTATAATTTATGCTGTTAGTTTAGTCCCTTTCAAAGATAAAGCTTTGTAAATGTCATGATGGTGAAAATGAGCACAGACCAAAATGAAATTGAAGAGTTATTTACCACCAATAGATTAATGTATTGAAACAACAGGCAATGAATTGAATTTTTGCTGATAAGCTAACTCTAGGAATTATAAATACGCGTATAAAAATACGCGGTATAAATCATTGTGCTCAATATTTACTTCTGATTGTTTATTGCATATATACTTTGAAATATCATTGCAGTTATACTTTGATTGCTGAACTATTATTGATTAATGCTGAATCATTATTGCTCCTTAGTTCTTGATTGTGCTTTCAATATACTTATAGTGCTTAATGTTAAAAAATGCAATGGAAGAATAGAGAAGCTACAATCTACTTCACTCTTGCCAGCTAACAGAGTGCAGGCTAAAGATCTGTAGAGAAAGTACAGAAAGGAACCATAAGTTAATGTAGAAACAGAGTTGTCCATTATATGCCTAAACTTTGAGTAACTGCTAATAATGGAGAGAAACTAGCCATCAATCAACAAATAAACTACTATAAACAGAGCAAAACTCTCCATACAGTATTGCCACCTGTGCTAAACAGAGTAATCAATGGATGCCAGAAGGCTTGTGCATAAAATCCCTATCTAATGCCTACTCATCCAATATCCCCAGACTAGTTTCTGGCTTGTGGCCTTCGTCAGTGAGGAGCTTTGGATCTGAGAGCACTGCATCTAGATCTTAGGATCTAATGCAACCCTCTAGCAACCACCTTTTATCTCCACTTAACTACAAAACTATGAGAATGAAATTGAAAACACAAAAATATTTTCCAATCTAAGCTCAATAGCTTATATAGTCATATGGGTCTGAACTCAGTTCAGCACCCATACATTTTGGTGTCTTTGGCTCTTTTACAACCATAGCCACCACTATCCTATTAGGCAGGAATGGTGTTAAACCATTAAGCATCACATGATCACATTTCCTATAATAGCACATTAATTGTTGATAAACAGAGCAAAACTCTCCATACAGTATTGCCACCTGTGCTAAACAGAGTAATCAATGGATGCCAGAAGGCTTGTGCATAAAATCCCTATCTAATGCCTACTCATCCAATATCCCCAGACTAGTTTCTGGCTTGTGGCCTTCGTCAGTGAGGAGCTTTGGATCTGAGAGCACTGCATCTAGATCTTAGGATCTAATGCAACCCTCTAGCAACCACCTTTTATCTCCACTTAACTACAAAACTATGAGAATGAAATTGAAAACACAAAAAATATTTTCAATCTAAGCTCAATAGCTTATATAGTCATGATCAGAGCGAGAAGCTCATCATTCAAACTTAGTCTGTAATTATTATGTAACTAGTTTTATATCAGAACAACTGGCTCTTCATTTAGTGATTTAGCTGGTGATAATTATGCAGTACGTATTTTAATTGGCAGCAATCCTTTGTTTTTCTCCGTCTGACTGGACCATTCATTTTTTAACCTTGAATTAATATTTAATTGGCATGCCTGAGGATAGGCTCTTCATCCAGTGGCCTAAGTTGCCCCCAAGGGTCCCCAAAGAGCTTTTCTGGCATTAACAAGCAATCTCTGAAGATAATCCTTAAATATCTCTCCCAGGGTTCCTTACTTCCTTGCTTAAAAACAAAATAATTTCTAGTTAACCATGCGGTAAAAAGCAGGAACAGTTCCATTTTAATCACAGCAAAAACACCAATTGTTATAGCATCCTTGATTCTTAGAATTTTCATGTTAGCCAGCAGTACTCTGGTTATAATATTTTGTCTAACAGGACTCAAAAATGGGCAAGCAGTAAAAATATGTCCAATAGTTTCATCCGTTATTTTACATAAGCTACATAGTGGTTCTGTTTTAAAGAAATTTCTATAATTTACCAAAAAATGATTCGTTGGCAAAGCTTTAAAATTAAGTTTTATGATAAAAACAATATATTTGGCTTCTAAGTAGCAAAATTTTTAATTTCCTGATTAGTAATCTGATAGATAAATCAAGCTCAGTAATTAATTCAGTAATGTTTGCATGCATGTATTTGTAAACTTGCCAGCAATTGTTAGTATTGTTAATAATTGATGCCATAACTTTGAAAAATTTGTTGTCATATGCTAGCAGCTCCACAACCCACTTACTTTGTATGGGCAGTGGCATGTCAGTAGTCTCAATCTCATCCTGTGATGAGTCCACTGGCAATCTTGCATTCATCACTAAGCATTGATAGGGATTTCTGAATAAAAAAGATGTTAAGATCATGCAACTCAAGCCCATTCAGGTCTTTTGGTCTCTGCATATTGGCTAACTGATGGTTACTGTTTTCCTCTTCCACAAGATACCAGTACAGACTGAGTTTATTGCATTCTGAAAGGACCTGGTTGGTTTAAGAAGTGGCATGAAGTAATTAATTCACAGAAGCACCAACATGTTGATCACTGCTACCTTACTCAGGAGTGATAAGTAGATCTCTGAGAGAGCACTTGCAACCTTTTTTGGTTTTTTCTAGAATGCTATTTTGCAGTGCTCTTTCCCTGGCTGACCTGGACAGCACCATGTGGAATCCAAGAAAGTTTTGAGGTTTTCCTGAGAATCTTGAAGGAATTGTTGTCGCCTGATGGATCTTCCAGGTAGCAGATTTCTCAGAGTTTATTATTAGCCCATATCTCCTGGTGTATTCATCCAGAAATTTATATAGTTTGGGCAAGTATTTATGTGAGGAGAGGAAGACTGTAAGATCATCAACATAAACATCACATGATCACCAACATATATGTGATGAACTTCCCCCCCCCCAATTGGGACAAACAACCCGGGAAGATGTTGCTCAATAGCTGTTAATAGAAGGTTTACATAGGCTATGAAACACAAGGTGCTAAGAGGTGACCCTGGGGTATTGATAGATGGGGTTTAAACCCCATGGCCAAAGAGACATCCAATGATGTATATATTGATCTATTTAGCAGCAGATTTGCTATAATTCTGAAGTAAATGTTGGGTACCCCATAGTGCTCCAAAATTGAGAATAATTTCACAGCCACCATGGAGTCAAATGCTGTCTCAAAGTCCATCTGCACCACAATAGGTAATGATATTTTTTTGGTTCTTATATACTCCACCAATAAGGCAAATATCCTTACTGCCTCAATGGTGGATGATCCCTTGTGGGCAAATTGATTCCAAGGAAATTTTACTGAGCAGCCACTGTTGGATCTTATCCTTAACAAGTGATTCGATGATTCTCATTTCCAGATTTAAGTTTAACTTTGATCTTATATGTATGTTTTGCAAGAAGTAACCAAAAAATAATTTCTAGTTATTCCTGACACATAATATAAAATAGTTGTCACATAATATAAAATATTTGTCCTTCATAAATAGATAATCAGAGTTGCTATACAATTATGTTGAAAATTTTAAACCATATAAGCATCCTCTCAGAACAATATAGATGGCAAACTATGTTCTAAAAAAAGTTATCATGATTGGTTTAACACACACACACACACACATATATATATATATATATATATAAAGATAAAATATTTTTTAAAATAGTCAATGCAGGGCAAAGACCTCTCCAATAATCCTTAATTATAGAAACAATGAAGAAAAAGAAAGACTCATCAGGTTTATCAATTGTCATTTACCTGAAGATAAGTATTCTCCCCTCATTTTATCCTCTAGTTAAGAATAGTTAGATACCCATTTTCTGATCATAGAATGGATGATTATCTGTATTGGCTATAGATCAGTTACTTGAAAAAAAAATTCTAAATTCTAAAAAAAATTTCATTTGGACAGATTCAAACTTCGATATGCTTTTAAATTTCTAGCCAAATTTTTTTTAGTTCAAACATGGCATTTAATATCTTCACTGACTGTGCTATTTTTTTAAACTGTATAAATCTCAATTTAGTTTGTGTTTTTAATGAATTTTTCTATTATTAGTTATGTCATTATTATATTTTGATTATGTTCAGACCATCCATGCTAAGAGTTAATTCCTTAAAGTAAATTGAAAATTTCTATAAATACAATATTATTATTTTTTAAATGAATAAAATTACAATGTTTTAATGCTGAATGATAGAAGGAAATATGTAAACAGAAATTATTATTTAAAATAAATCTTCACCAAATACAAACTTTCCTTAAATGACATCTCATTAAAAAAAATGTTAAAATTCACAAACATATATTCTTTCTTTGACATAATCATTTTTTTTTTTTTTTTAAATCTGATAATTTATTAAAGACACAAAGTTGTTGCACATGCGCTTTGCAGATTTTAACTATAAATGACTGAATACAAACACTTCAAACACATAATAAAGTCTTTGGGAAAAGATAGAATGGCCATTCTATCTTTCCCCAAAGACTTTATCATGTGTTTGAAGTGTTTGTATTCAGTCATTTATAGTTAAAATCTGCAAAGCACATGTGCAACAGCTTAAAGCTGATTAGCTATTACAGTTTATAAAACATTGCGCTATATAAAATAATTGATTTAAAGACACAAAGGAACAATTCGTACTTGACACACACAAAAAATACTAATATTAGCAACAAACATTCAGAGAGGAATCATCATAGTCATGTTTAATGCCACAAGTAAAAGCCATGCTACAGTAGACATAGTGTTTATTTTAATTTAAAATCTACAGTTTTAATTTATCATGTGAATTAGATTCATCTCTCATTCCATTAATGCAAAATTACATCTAGTAAATAATGCAAATAATAAATAAAAGTTAAAATAATAATAATTTAATGATTAGTTTCACAGGAGCAGGCTAATGAGAGCAAATGATGGCATCCAGAGAAAAGTTGTTTGTAGATCTTCAAAATAAATCTAACAATTATTTTTATAATTAAAAAAAAAAAAGTAGTTCTCTATTTTATAGAAATAATAAACACCTCCATACTTCTCTATTTTACTGTCATCTAGTGTAAGCTGAAGTAATGAAAGAATACTAGATGCATAGAAAATTCCTATCCTTAGGGTTTGAACTCCCATCCCCAGGCCAGTTTTTATATGCACCTAATAATCACTCATTACTACAGCTTACAATAAATGGCAATAGAATGTTGAGCTAGTTTTGTCTTATTACTTAAACTGGATATTTGATGGTCTGCTATTTTTATAATTTTTTTTATTAATACAATAATAATAATAATAATAATAATAATAATAATAATAATAATAATAATAATAATAATAATAGAGAAGCAATCCTTAAGTTCTCCGATGTAAGTATTTATTTTTTACTTTTGTTCCAACTTGTTATTCGCAAAACAAACATAATACAGGAAAAATCGAATTATATAATAGATTAATAGTGTTTTTTGAAAAATATCGGTGTGTTTTAATATCTTTTTTTTAAAAAAATAAAAAAATACTGACTTGAGTCAGAATAAATCATGGCTACTGCCCAATCAAGCGTGAGCGAATTAAGCACCAATACGAAATTAACAACATCGTTAGTTTCAACATCGCCTATTTCGTATGCAAAAGTACTTAAAAGTAATAGCAATACTACAGCACCAACTCAAATACCGCGCTTCCGTAGAACAAACACAAATGATATAAAAAATCTTGATCTAAACACTAGAGAGGAAAATCAACCCCCAGCCGCAATCTGGACAAAAGAAACGCTTGAAAATGTGACGGACCGTTTCAGTAATACGGTGCCTCGTACGTTATTTGAAACATTTCGCAGGTTTTTTTCACCAACTTCGTTAGTACTCGCAGTAACCGATAATCAATGCTCATTATATCGTTTCCCAAAAGCTTTATTATATGAAGCAATCACGCAAAATGCACTATGGGAAACAATCTCTTGTATCGTGGATCACCCAAATACTCGATATATAACCATTGATTTTTATACTCAGCAGCAAAAAGAACGTTTTCAATCCACTATTTTAGCACTTGATAATTACGCACTCGTAATTATAGATGAAAACCGGAAAAATATAATTACTGGAGTGCTTAAAAATACTTATCTTAAATACAACGTACAAGATTTTCAAAAAATGATAAACCCGTTTGGAAAAGTAATTGCCCTACAGCCTATATATTTAAAAGACACACCTATACCGATATGTAGTAATCGTTTTGAATTTAAAATAAAACTACATAAAAACGTAGACGCCTCAACGATTCCAACACAGATTACAGATCAAGAAGCGACACTCTCTCTTCACATAAGAGGTCTAAAGCCACTTTGTTTTGGCTGTGGACAGAGAGGACACCTAGCAACTCAGTGCGATAACACAAAAAGCAATCACTGTGAACAAACTAAAATCCTCTCCCCAGAACAACCCAGTGATGAAAATAAAATTTATAATAACACTACATCCATTGGCAACCAAATAATAGAAACCGGAAAAAAACAGGATCAAACACCCACAAACAAAAATAATAATGGATCAGAATTGCCTATCCAAAAGACCAACCAAAAAAATAATAACACAAAAACTAACACAGAAATCCAAGATTCAAACGAAAATAATTCTCAAGAAACCACAACACAAAATACAGCAATTACATCACAGGATCAGCATCTCAATAAAACAAAATGTGTACCAAGTAAAAATCAACAAACAGAAAGTAAACACACACAGTTATATAATGAAAATATAAATCCAGATAATATAAAGATACCAATAATAAAAAAAACTACAATTATAAACAAAACTGCATCAAACATAATGGATGCAATAGAAGCTCCTCTTCCACCTATTCAAGAAAATACACCAGAGGGAAAAAGAAAACCAGGTCGACCACCAAAGAACCATGAATCCAAAAAGGTAAAAAAAACAGACCAAAAGCACAACTCATCAGACATATACAATTTAGAAAATGATGAAATAGAAATGGATGTAAGCCAACAACAAATGGACACCTGTTCGGTTTCATTGCAAATTGCCTGTATAGAGTCTGAAGCAATATTAAATGAAAGAAAAACTGATAATAAACCCAACAATGTCTTAAATATGTATCAGCATCCATCTACTGCAATATAAACAAACATTTAGTATTAAAAATAAAATAAAAATCAATACCCTGTTAAAAAATTATTTAAAACATGAAGATAAAAATTGGATCGCTCAACATTAGAGGCTTAAATGCCACCAAAAAACTTTTTGATCTCAAAAAATGGTTACATACAACACAACCACACATACTGGGGCTTTTGGAAACAAAAATATACAGCAGCTCTCAAATTGATCCATCAAAATATTTAGTCAACCAAGGTTTTTGTGCCTGCTCAAGGCAATCATCATCACCATCAGGTGGCACAGGCATAATTATTTCACACAACTGCCCTTTCGATTCTTTTAAAATTATATATATTGACTCTAATCTTATCATATTAACACTCCATCATAAAAATATCACACTTAACCTAGTATTTGTATATATACCACCAGGCCCTGTCATCATCTCCAGAATAATAGCAACAATAAATTCAATGCTTACAGCAACACCAAATCCCATAATACTCCTGGGAGATTTCAACATGACCTACCAAACTTTTGTCACCAAATGGATCCATCAAATAACAATCCCACTTATGAGTGCTGAGGGTTTTCTCCCAACAAACTCAATATCTTTTAATAACAATAGATATAAGTCACTTATTGATTTGTGTTTCTACTCACCAATGTTACATCATTATTTTAATCTTGAACTCTGTCCATCTATAATCTCAGATCATGCTGCTCAGTTCATCACCCTCGACCTAACAAAAATACAAAATACAACAATAGCCCTCCAAAAGACTATGCGAATACTTCTTCCAGCACAAACAACTGAATTCTTATATTCAGAAACATATATAATGCTCCAAAAACTTCAAAACATGTCACTCGATCCAGTACAAAAGTATATAGCATTCACCAATATACTTTCTTTCAACATCAATCATATTACCTGCAACTCAACACCCCCCACCAGATTATTAGCATTGGCAGATGAACTACATAAAAGAATAACCATTTCCAGACGAACTACAGATAATCAAACACAAATTAAAAAACTTACAGAAATGTACAACAATACATGCAATACACTAAAGCAATATGTAGCAATAAAAAAGAAAAAAATATGCCTTACACAACAACATACTTGGACCAGAGCATACATACGGTGGGCATTGGGATACCCATCCACAGTCAGAGTGCCTATGGCACTTGAAATAGATGGCTCTATAACAGCTGGACATAACATGATAAACCCAATATATCAACACTTTAAAAAAATACTGCAAAAACAGAGAGTGTACATACCAAATGAAGACATATTTGGAGACCCTGAAACAGATACACCAATAACAACAACTGACATTGTATTTCAACTTGCAACAATAACAAACACATGTCACCCAGGACCACAAGGAATTCCCAAATTTGTGTTCAAACATCTTAGTCACTTCACAGCAAAATACCTGTGCAATCTAGCCAATTACATATCCCAAAAAATTTACAACATACAAAGTCTATACCCAATTGCAATGGTTCCATTTAACAAAAAACAAACAGCAATATCATCTTTATCTAATCTACGACCAATTTCAATGGGACCTTTAGGAATAAAAATTCTTGAAAGAGTGATAAAGGAAAAAATAGAACAACACATACTCCCTGTGTTATCATCAGCACAATATGCCAAAAAAGGATCATCCATTGGCCAGGGTGCCTTAATGTACAAAACAATTATCGAAGTAGTAAAAAAAAGAAAGAAATATGCACCAATTATAGTTCAACTAGACATTGAGGCAGCTTTTGACTCAGTGCCTATAGCCAAATTATTAGACGTGCTGAAAAAAACAACAACACCTCCATCCCTACTATATATAATAGCAAATCTGCTACTCAGCCGTGAAATTCACATCACATTGAATGGAAAAAAATCACCAGCCTTCAGACCGAGTCAATCCATCCCACAAGGATCCCCCTTCAGTGCCTTGCTCTTTACAATATATATAAATCCTCTATTAATAGAGATACAGAAAAAAATAAAAGGCATTCAAATTCCAAACACTGCTTTAAATATATCATGCATAGCCTATATGGATGATGTAACCGTTTTCCTCCCCTCTAAAAAGAACCTCCCCATATTACAAGAGATAATCAAGAATTATACCTCAAATTTTAATTTAAAAATTAACACAAATAAAACTGCAGCATGGTCAATATACACAGGCAAGCACTGTACAGAGATGTTTAATGGTAAACCATCTGCTTTCCTTGGTTTCCCATTCTACCTTGGAACCAATGGAATGAGGCAAAAAATTCAAAATAAATTAAAAATAGATGCTGAAAAAATCACAGCCTCACTTGAAAAGTCATACCTGTCAATATATGCAAAGGTAGCACTATTTAATCAACTTATAACTACAAAAATTACATACTATACACCTATAATCAAATTTGCAAAAACATTCATATCTAAAATCTCGTCAATCTGTAACAAACTAATATGGAAGAGAAAGACAGTGGCAATCTCTTTAAAAAATCTGAGCAGACCACCACATAGCAATGGACTTGGACTCCATACAATCAATGTTTTTTACACACAGAAATCAGTAAATCTAATAACAGCAACCATAAAAAGATTTCCAGACCTGGAGTGTGTAATCAGTATAATACCCACAGACAGACCACCCCCTTCATATGGATATCTATCCACACTGATTGAAGAACTCAAGCCAATATACAACAAAATATCACTCAATAATGACAACAAGTATACATACTGGGACATTTACAATATACTACATCCAAACCAGACACCCAATCTACATCCATCAGTTCTTGGAATAGACAACAGGCAACTACTGCAACAATTCAGAAAATGGTCATTAGAACCAAAATTATTCGATTTTCTGCTTAAGCTTAATCTCAATGCTCTACCCACAACCCATTTCCTTAGATTTCGTAGATTCTATACCAATATAGACCCCATGTGCGGGCTATGTCATAGAGAAGAAGAGACACAAGATCATTTTCTTCATTCCTGCAGTGCCCTAGAAACAATACGTCGCACAATGTTTACCACATACAGAAAGGCTATTATTTCAATAGATGAAATAATAAATACATTTAAAAAAGGCAATAACCCTGCTATTCGTGCAGCAACATACAGCCTTTATGCCTACTGGTGCACCAGATGCACTTTTGCACTTGCCAATAACCCTCGACACCACCCAGCAACATATTCAATAAAACTAGAACTGTTAAGAAAAAGAGACAGCATCCTAGCTCAACCAGATATATTTGCAGCCACATGGTCACACTTGAAACAGAGATCCAGTCTATGAAATATAAAGACCAATAAGATAGATGATGACATTTTCAACATCAGCATTTTTTCCAACTTTAAAAAAAAAAAATGCAAGCATAAACTGAACTAGATAGAAGACCAAATTTAAAAACAAGAAGAAAAAAAAAGGATGCAGAAAAGATAAAGACTTATATACTGAAAGTTGTAATTTGTTTTTCATTTGTAAAAAATCAATATATGACTCTGTAACTTTTTAGACTCAATAAAGTTTTGCTTTGAAACATAATAATAATAATAATAATAATAATAATAACAATAATAATAATAATAATAATAACAATAATAATAATAATAATAATAATAATAATAATAATAATAATAATAATAATAATAATAATAATAATAATAATAATAATAATAATAATAATAATAATAATAATAATAATAATAATAATAATAATAATAATAATAATAATAATAATAATAATAATAATAATAATAATAATAATAATAATAATAATAATAATAATAATAATAATAATAATAATAATAATAATAATAATAATAATAATAATAATAATAATAATAATAATAATAATAATAATAATAAACAGTATCAAATTAGAAAAATTAAAAAAAATGCACATTACATTTGTAATAATATAAGATCAATAATTAATATTTAATTCTTACAACACCAGGCTGTAATGAAAAAGAATTTTACTGATTATATATCATGGTTCATAGCAGCTAAAAATACAATCGAACAAATGTTGCTATATATTTAAAATGTATTTTGCATTCTCTTGGTAAATTGACAGTCATTTGAAAATAATAAAATGTTTTCTGTGAGCAATACTATATTAAAAAGTCTATATTAATATGTAATTCAGTCCTTACAAATTATGGTCCTTCTACAGATAACAAACAGTGGAAATTTATTCATCCTCCTCTTTTTTCTTAACAGGCATACTAGATAATAATTTGATATTACAGCACTAGGAAAAGTTAGTGATTTTCAATCATTCTATTACTGTACTATGCAAACACAAAGGAAAAATGCTCTTTCAAATACAAATTAGTCAATCTGCAGCACTCAGAATCACCTGATATTCCTCCATCCATCTACTAATTGTGTTAAATATTGCTCAACATCCTTGATCAGACTAGAGCCAGAATATTTAATGGAAAATGACTATGTACAAAATAGAAGATATAATTATTAAAATAAATAATAGAAAACACAAACCTATTATAGTGATATTCATGATGAGATGAATATTTGCAAAAACAAAAGTCTTTCTCCATTTTTATTTCTTAATACACATCTTTTTTCTTATCCATCTCATTTTTTGTTTTTCCAAAATCATTTCAGATTACTTATTCATATTTCTAGTACTTTATTGAGAACATTTTCAGATTCAACTTTTAAAATGTATTAAAGTTTTATCTAATTCTTAAATACCCATTGACTTCAGGTTTTTTTTAAAAGGTAAGCAATTAATAACTATAAACTAATTAATAGCAATGAACAAGCTTTCAGCAAAACACTGCCAGAATTATAGTGCTGAATAAAATTATGCAGTGCAGAAATGCTTATGTAATATTTAAATGAGGCACAATATGCAAATAAGGCAATTAGATATTCCATTTTTAAATAATGAAACATAAGAATCCTTTTTTTTATTACGAGAAATTCATTATACGATACAAACCAATATACAAATTTGTTATTACATGCCAATACAATATACATAAATTAATTTATCTTGTTACATTACATTTTCAGATGTGAACAACCCAGTTTTAACATGTCTATTTCTATGTATGTAGATGCTTCCCCAGCAGTCTAATTCTGTAGACTTACCTATCATCTTCTTTACTTGAAGTTTTTCCAAGTGGCATTTACTAAAAAATCTGGAGCTTTTAAATTGTCTCTTTGTTTGATTTTTTCTACGATTTTCCTTAGTTCCATTCCTTGCAGATCTACCAATTTCCCGATAATGATTTTACATCATATGCACAATAACACAAAGTATATAAAAATTGTAAGCCTTATTTCTGCATAAATGCCTTGTTTGATGCATCTTTTAATGGGTATAAATTGCCCAAATGGATTATTTATCCATCTTGCAATGAGTGTTCTATGGTAATTTAGATTATTACATCTTATAAATATATGATCAATTGATTCCTCTTCCCTGCCACCCATCTGGCACATAGGGACTATTTTCTTTATGTTTCTTCAGTGTTCCAGAAAGGCATTTGTGGGAAGTTCAAGTTATATTTGATTATGAAGTCTTGGTACTTTGGTTTGATGAACCAACAACAAGATTTGTACCTTTTTGTTGATGGAATTTGGATCCTTTGCAAATGCCCAAACCTCTTTGCATTTTCTTTTCCTAATTATATTTTTCTAGGCAAACAGTTCTAACATTAGAGGAGAAAATGTATGACCCATGATGAATTTATGGTCAAGAAGATAGATCTGTATTCATTCTTTTATTTAGCTCTGTTGCATAGATGTGTGTGTTGGGCAATTCTTGTGAATCTATTTGCATGAGATTCCCCATAATACACAGAGCTGCAGGATAACATGCAATTTTATAGGCCATCTGAGGAATATGCTCCATAGATATTATATCTATGGTATTGTTCAACAAATTATTAAGAGATAGTGGCAATCTAAAACTAACCCAGTATGTGTTAGTGCAAATCTTTCTAAGGTCACCTGTGGAGCATACTTCTCAGGTGGTCTATAAAATTTTCCCATTCTTACCCATCCTGCAACTGTGTATTATGGGGAATCTCATGCAAACAGATCTACAAGAATTGCCCAACATGCATATTTATTCAACAGAGCTAAGCAAAAGAATAAATACAAATATAACTCTCTTGACCATGAGTCATATATTTTCTCCATCCAAATGTTAAAACTGTTTACTCAGAAAGTGATAATAGAAAAAGAAAATTCAATTTGGGCAATTACAAATGATCCACATTCCATCAACAAGAAGTATTTTTGTGTTTCGTTATTTAAAAAATGGAATATCATAATTGCCTCATTTGCCTACTGTGACTCATTTAAATATTATATAAGTGTACTTGCACTGCATAATTTTATTCAGCACTATGATTTCTGGCAGTGTTTTGCCAAAAGCTAGCTTTGTATTATTAATTAGTTTCTATTTAATAATTGGTTATCTTTTCAATCAAACTCGAAGTCAATGAGTATTTGAGAATTACATAACTTGTTGAAAAGAGTTAATAAGTTGAGATTTATTTTAAAGTTTTATCTACAGAAGAATATATATCAATATATTGTGTATGCATATAGATGACTTCATAAAGTATTTTTTATTGCTTCCACTACATCACAGATTTTGCTTTTAATCTTTTACTGACTAATATATATGCAATTGCTTTAACTCTGCTATTTCTATATACCTCATTATAATATGGACAAATTCTAAGTCTCTTTAAGTCATTATTACTATTTTTTAGTTTCAGAGTATGGCCTTATTTACATTATAATTAATATATCCATCATGACAAGCATCATATTCCTTCTTTCCATCATTTGAAAGATATTTTGTCAATTCTTTCATTTTATATATATAATCTGATTAATTTGTTAAAAGAGTTGTAAGGCTAAAATCTCTTACATTTACATGCCCACCTAATAATAAATAGTTATCATATAATATAAAAAAGAAACTAACACTAGCACCAAACATTCAGAAAAGACTACCAAAGTAACATTAATTTATTAACATTAATATTTAATCTTTCTGTTTCCATTATTATTGTATGTTAAAGCATGGGAAAAGCTTATCAAAGGAGTTTTTCAGAAATAGCTTTTCCTGTGTCATACACAATTTATATGACTTCTCTGCTAAGGCTTTTTTAACTTGGAAGTTCTACTGATAGCTAAGCTAACAGTGGCATAATTTTTAGTTTTCTCAAAGTATGTAAACATTCCTATAACAAAGTAATAATTTTTGAAATCAATTTAAATTACTGAATAACTATTATTAATAGATTTAACTACAATTTTATATTAATTATCACTAAATCAATATTAGAGCATCAAATAAAATATATTGCTAAAAAGTTAGTGTGGTTTTCAGTCCTGAGCTTTTAATTTAATATTAAGAATGACTTCCTACTGAACAATAGAGATTTTTTTAAAATAAATAAATCTGTCAGAAACAGTATAAACATTATATATTGTACCGGTCAAAAAGAAGCCAACACATCAACAAACCCAAACTCAAAGTCGGATTCAAACTCAGGCAGTTCAAACTGAATTCAAACCCAACTCACGAGCTCAGATCAAATCAATGGATGACATATATCGATGGTACATGACTATGCGCCAAGGAACTAGCTCAACGGATGATGATGATTAATGAGACCCCTGATTTAACTCTAATGAAGTATAATAAAATAACTAAGAATCTTTATAAGTCAACTCATATATATATGTGTTCGGGTTGCCAATACAGACAGCAGCATTAATATTAAAAATAAATATTGAATAAGAAAGAAAGTTAAAAACCAAATGTGTTAATAAAATGTTTAATAATAATAATAATAATTTTGTTCAACTTTTAGATTATGATATAGATTATCTCTAGTCTTTAAACGGAATTTATATTTACAATAAGAATGGCAGTCCTTATTATATGCCAATATGATTACGCAATATTCTAGGAGAAATATATATATATATATATCTATGCCCCGACGAGGAAGTAAAAGTAGATAAAGGTATTTGGCTGTGACAGAAATTATGATTCAAATTCTAAAAGAAAGAATGTGAGATTTATTTTCACATTCGTAAATCAATTCACAAAGAGTAAGATACGTGTTTAGGGCATAACTTTAATATTTAATATTAAACTTACTTAATTATAAATAAACATGAATTTGTTCGACTTTAATAAAATCAATTCATCACGATTTACGAGCATGAGAGCGGGCTTTACTGGAACTGAGAAATAAACGGTACTGACGACTTATGAGCTATAAGAATAATATATGAAAAATAATGGCTTGTCTGTGATTTGAGAAAATAGCAGGGCGCTTGTATTTGACAAGTCTTTGATGCCCTATAAGAAGAATCCATAGAACACGGAAAACCAGATTGGGTTGTAGCCTCGAACCTGAGGAAGTACTTTCTTCCTATGTAATTTAACGAACAGTAATATCACCGAGGACAAGCTTGTGAAGCAGGAGATGGCTCGCGTCAGCAACGTTCGGAAAAATGATGACTTGGTAATCATCCTTTAATTAATAATAAAACCCATTTTATATAACTAATGCTCTACGTGATGACCTGATCAAGTTAAATTAAAGTCAAACGTGCTTTAATCAACAAATATTTAATGCAATTAGAAAATACTTTAATTATACCCTAAATCTCATGCCCTCCCTGAATATTAATAGAAAGTATAACATTTGAATTAGAATATATATTCATTTAATTCTTTTATCGACCTTTTTGCGAAACAATATATTAATGTGAATAAATAACTATTATAAATTCAGTAAAGTGGCCGGGAGCATAGGTTAAAAATTGGGCTAATAATTTGTTGTTATTAGCCATTAATAAAATAGCAAAAATTGTACAAATCATTCAACTCGATAATTAATAGAACTGTATCAAAATAGTTCTAGTGGGTAAGAATTACTGTAAAAATAAATATAATATTATTTAACAAGGCAAATGCAACGAAGGAAATTATTATCGAGTTGAAGTTATTATTGGCATATAATAAAAAATAAACAACATTAGTAAATCACACAATAAATATATATAATATAATAAATGAACCGCCATCGTAAGAAAAGAGAAAGTTAACAAATATTAAATTTAAAGACTAGAGATTAAGATAGAGAATTACTACATAATTTAAAATAGCATTAATACATTAAGGAAAGAGAAGAGCTTTTAACAGTACTTAATTTAAAGGTAGTGTAAAATAAAGTTAGAAGACCAGCGAGAAAGTAGCGGTTCATATAAGAAAGATATTACCACTTCTTCATGGTTGGCTCCTTAAATTATACACGGCAGAGTCCAGTTGGATGAAACGTAGATGCGCATTTTGGAAAATTATTTGAATGACATTTTGAAGGATTTCTCTAAGGTTTACGCAGCTTACGATTGGTATATGAATTTTTATATTACAGCCACATTGAAGATTTTCAGGGGACTTCAGGAACTGTAGTCAGACTCCTGAAGTTAAGCCCCCCCCCCACCATGGTAGAAACATTATTTTACTTCATAATTTAACTGGGCGTCTTCTTCTCTAATGAAATATATATGGCTTCTCTTAATGAGGAATAATAGCTGCTTGGAAACTTTTCCTGGGCTCTTTATACTGTATCTGATGCCTTCAGGCTAGCGCTTCTTTCCTAATCTAGTTGTTTTTAGATACATTCCTTCATAAGGCTTTCAAACTCATTAACTTGAATTCATTTTCTAATTAGAAAATGAATTTTTAAAATCAGAAAATGATTTTAATTAGGACCGTCCTTACATTTTAAATACTTATCTTTTTCTAATTAATAAAAACTTTACCCATTGTTTTTGGAAAGTGACAATCTGAAAGCTTATTGAAAGAATGTAGCTTTTAATCACTAAAAATTTGAACAAACTATTTAAAGTAAAATAAAACATTTCCGATGCAATGAAACTTTAGAACGAATATGTACATTTAAATATTTATAAATATATACGCACAATCCACACAGTTATAATATATATAAATTCATGAATAATTCTAACATGAATTTATTAATAGAAATGATTAGTTTAAATCTCAAATGAGTTAATTTTAACACACATTTATAATAGTTTTTCTTTAAGGAAACTAGCGTGAATGTATAAAGCCCCATTGCATCGGAAATTCAAGGTTAGTACAAGGGTTTGAAGTTGGCTACATATGAAAGATCATGAAGCTAGGATCGAACTTAAATCTAACTGCTTCAATATATCAGATAAAACTATAGTTTATTCTTTCCAACATTATTAGGGGAGATATATAATAATGATGTCAGTGGATAATACATACAAAAGTTTGATTGAAAGTTTGCAATGATAATTATTGTGGTTGTAATTACACAGTGGACTCCTTCCACCATAGTTTAAATAGAGTTTGAATTTTTCTAAAAACATTTAATAATTAATATTAGAAGATGGAAATAGTTCAATATATAATTACAATATATAGAAGCTCTTTTTGATAAATGGAATGGTGAGCAATCAGATTAGAATAATATCTCTGCTTTGATTATCTGGGACAAAAGTTGTTGAGATAACTACATGGACTGCAGCTTCAAAAATAATCCTCTTATATAATGTTATGATCAAGAAATTGAATCATTATTTCAATTTTATTTCATCACACCACATCTCGCATATCTATTTTTTGCAATGGATCTAGATCAAGAGGGAGAAAAATTAACAAAAAACATGCATATTTGCTTTCCCAGAAACCTAGCAATCCATAGATGTTAAAAGCAATTTATAGCACTTTAAAATTATCAGAACGTTGTTGTTGTTGTTTTGTTGTTGTTGTTGTTGTTATTATTATTATTATTATTATTATTATTATTATTATTATTATTATTATTATTATTATTATTATTATTATTATTATTATTAAGTCTTCAAATTAGACATGTACAAGAAATAGTAATATGTAAATAAAGTAATTAAATTATTATTTATATTGATTTTTTAAAATTTTGTAGGTAATTAAGTTTTGGATTAAACATATTTATTTAATTTAACAAAGTCAAATAAACTTCTGAATTAAAATACATTAAAAATAATTAAATGGTTTATTCCTCACTGGAAATGATAGAGTTGAATTGCAATTCCTGAATCTTGAGATCAATCCGTCACTGTATCAAATCACAAAGAACATTAAATACATCACATTCTCATAATTTGATTTTAGTGTTACATATTTACATAATAGTGTGATTTTTTATCAAAATAAAAAAGAACTTCAAATAATAAAAAAATTTAAAGATTCAATTTACAAATTTTGATTTGATTTATTCAGAAACTTTTATCTATATATACTTTTAGCCTTTACACCTAATTTTAATTTAAAGTTTAAATAACTTTTTACAGAATATATTAAATATGTTTTCTTTTTTATTTATACATGAATAAATTATATAAAAATAAAAAAATTATACATAAATCAATTTTGAATGAAAAGCTGTCAAATTTTATTAATACCGTGTAGATACAAGTGAGACATCTGTGAAAAGTTTTCATCTTTCTTAGTGAAATAAGTTGATAAAGAAATAAACAAGAAAAAGTTTAATAAGAAAGAAGAAATCCTGCTTTATGAAAACTCTTTTGTAATTTTAATATTACTCGATCACCATCTGTTGCCAATTATTTTTTAATATATCAGTAATCATTTCATATTTTAAAATTTATTAGGATTACAAATCACTAAAGAAGAATTTGGTACATTTCTATACTCTCTCTATATATATAAAATTTTAATCTGAATTAGGCTTGCAATTATTTTTTAAAAGGCTAATCATACATGTTTATGTAATAGCTCAGGAGTAGATCTTTTCAAAGCCAAATAATAGATAATTATTAGATTTATAAAATGTATGCTTTTATACTTAAAAAATACGTTTTTATACTTACTAAAGCCCTTAATCCACACATTTTACTTATTATAAAATATAGAGATAAAACAAGGACTTTAAATTTTAAAAATGATAGATTGATTAATTATTATTATTATTATTATTATTATTATTATTATTATTATTATTATTATTATTATTATTATTATTATTATTATTATTATTATTATTATTATTATTATTATTATTATTATTATTATTATTATTATTATTATTATTATTATTATTATTATTATTATTATTATTATTATTATTATTATTATTATTATTATTATTATTATTATTATTATTATTATTATTATTATTATTATTATTATTATTATTATTATTATTATTATTATTATTATTATTATTATTATTATTATTATTATTATTATTATTATTATTATTATTATTATTATTATTATTATTATTATTATTATTATTATTATTATTATTATTATTATTATTATTATTATTATTATACTGTTAAACTTCAATGAGAATTTTTTTGACAGATGTAAAGAGAGATGTATATTACAAGTAACAAAAAAAAAATAAAAAAAAAATACATGGGTGAGAAAATAAATAATGTTTTTGATGTCATTGAAAAAAAGTAAAAAACTGAAATGTAACTGGGCTGGACATATTGTCAGAAGAAATGATAATAAATGGATAATTAAAATTTTAAACTGAATCCCAAGAGAATACGAAAGATTTAGAAAGAGATCACATATGAAATATGAAATACAGAAGTTTGCTGGTGTAATATAGAGAAGAGCAGCTAGAGATTAGAGAAAATGAATTAAACTTAGAGAGATCATCAGTGGCTCAGTAATGGTAGAAACTGAGTAAAAAGTTTAAACTTTAGTTGGCTTAAATAAAGTTAACTCCCACATAAAATCAAATAAAAAAATCTAAAATATAAAATATGTTTGTTATAACCTAACTTCTTTAGGGAAACACTAATATAGTTTTCTCAAAAGTTTTCAGCTTTATAAAACATATCTTATTTTAAGATTTTCTTTTCTTACAAGAGTGATTTTAAAAGATTAAAGTTTAAAATTTCACTAATCAGCAATAAATATTTAGTTGAATTTATTACAATTAGCCCACTAATTTACTACAGCTATTAGTTAATTTATTATAAAATTTTATCTGGTAATATTATTATTGGTAAATGCTTGAGAATGAAAAATTGTAGAATCAAATAATCATCCCAACATTAAGTTTTTATATTTTAAAAAAAGAAAGATAATTTGAGTCAAAACAAATGATAGTCAAATATGCAGCACATAATGTAGATCAGACATATAAAAGTAAATCTCTCTATATAATTAACATGCTGAAATATTGTAAATAATACGAATAATCACACTTTAAATTTAATGTTTTGGAATTATTTACTTGCCATCAGTGGCAGATTTTGACAAAGGTAAGAACCTCAAATTCAGAAAAAAATATTTAAATTTTATTTTAAGATTTTAAGAATGTTATTCATAAACTAATAATAATAACAAAATAATAATAATAACAAATGTATTACAATGATATATTTGCATGTAGTGTATATATATATATTCAGTTGACATATTGTATATGTAAAAAAAATATCAATTTCCTATGCAAGTATAGTACTGAAAAAAAATTTTAATTTTTAAAATGAACAAAAAATTATCTTTAAAATCCTCTCAATCAAAACTAATTAAATAATTTATCAATCAATATTTATCTGGAAGTTGTAATAATGGCATTTAGTCCAACAAATAATTAATATCAATAATGATGTTTATTGAAAACAGCATAACCCAAATGTTGGAATATAATAAAATTATGTATAAATTTGTTAAATCAAAAACCTAAAAAGTTTCATTATAAAAAAATTTAATTGAGCAATACATTTACTGAATATATTTATATAGTTAAATATATACAATATTTTATTACTATATTTTTTGGATATTAAATATATACAGATTTGTGAATTGTATATATTTATAAATACTGGAAGAAGTAATATATAAAAAGTATAAGATTGACTAAACAGAAATTTTGAGTTATAAAAGTTTGATTATCTTTTATATTTTTAGATGGAGTCCTAAATATTTTTTCTGTCCAGAGCTCTCCAAAAGCAGTTATTTTAAGTAAAAAAATGCAAATTATTTATTATCATCAATAATACACAAAGTTAATAAAGATAAAACTATGATGCAAATAAAGACACATGATTGAATGAGATTGAAATGAGATTAGTATCATAATGTGCCTTTAAATTACAAACAACAACATATAATAGTAAAAGATGCATATATATATATATTATTTGTAGGTCTCTATGAAACTTTAGTTATAATCACAAATCATCATAGATTGAATGATTGTAATTTGATTGACATATATATATTGTATGTACATGAGCAAAAATTCTATATTTTCAATAATATATATTTTTTTTAATTTCTCAAATTAGATGTTTAAAAATAATACAAAGTTTGATTAACTAAATTTTAAATATTTAATATCATGCTTATTTAAAACAAAATACAGCTACTAAAAATTTGATTACAGTAAAATTCGTTTTATTTTATTAATTATCGTTTTTATATTACACATCACATCTGACATTTACATACAATACTACACGTTTATCAAAACATTAATTTAAAATTAGCAATTCAATCTTTAATAAAATATTTAACTTTATTTAAAAAAAAAAAAAAAAGATATGTGATTTAACAGGTAATGTGAAAAAACTAGAATCTTGTTGGAATTAAAAATTACCAATTCTACATTTCAAAACAAACAATCGAAATTTCAACTTTTATTTTCAAGTTCACATTCACATCGAAAAAGTCATGTATTATTAAATTAAACCAACCAATTTATTTATATTTTAAAAAAAAGGCTATAGTTTTTAAATTTTGATTAAAAAAATTGTAATTCATTAAAAATGATATCAAAAAGTATTTTATAAATATAGAATATTATATTAGAAAAAAATCTAAAATAAATATATATAGTAATTAGTTCTGATAGACAACGGTACATTTTATAATTTTATAAATAATATAAAAATTCATTAAAGTTTATGATGTAGTTCTAAAACTGAAATTTTAGAATAAAGTATGTTAAGAGGCTAACAAATAATGGCAAATTTTCTCGATGATGATCAAATGATAATACTTTATTAATGTCGAGGTTTTAACATGTATATGTGTAAAAGAAATCCCAAAGTCAGAACTTTTAGTTAATATCTATCATGTAAAATATTATTGAATGTGAATCATCATCAGAGTCACTAGAACTAGTGTTATTACAGCAAGTTATCAAGTCAGATTAAATTGGGAAAATATTCTATAAAACGCATTAGAGTATTTGACTTTAATTTTTAATGGGTATTATCATTTTGAATAGAAAAGAAAGATTGCTATTTATACTATTTCATCACTTTTCTAGTTCAACTTCATTAAAAATTTGAAACAATTACCTATAAGTGAATTAAATAAAATAATCTATAAATGAATTAAATAAAATAATCCATAAAAGGCTATAGAAAGAGCAAATGTTAATTGATAACAATAGACAAATATATGTATAAATGTTTAAACAATACTATAAGTCTTTAAAATTAAAATTTTCAATGAAAATAAAAGCTAAATTCTAAGAATAATAAGAAAACTTTGCAAGTATCATTAACTTATGCTTAAGTTCGAGTCTAAATAATCGCTTATCTAATTTATGTTTGTGTACACACACTTTCATTCACTCAAATGTGTAATATATTTAAACTAGACCAAGGTAGAGTTTAGTAATATTTCTTGCTAAGCATTTATATATACAAACACAGATCGTTAACTTATCCTTACATTATGTATACAATATTTTCTAAAGTGTACATTTAAGGACGCACATCCATACATATGTATATATAATATAAACACACACACATATATATATTATTTTTTTATCCACATTCTATTCTAGTTTCATATTTTAAATTTTCTATTTTGAATTTATATATCATAATTTATTTTTATGCAAGATTATATTATACGTACTTTATAGTAAAATAGTGATCTGAGTTTTTGCAGTGATAAATGGTTGTGATATTATAAAATTTGAAATGAAAGATATTCATAAAAAAAATTAAAAAATGGAAAATATTTGTTCGGTACAATAATTATTCAATCTTCCATAAAAATTTTAAAATTTAATAGAAATTAGATCCTTCTATGCAAGAATATGAAAAAATATTGAACTGTCAGCAAAAGTGTGAAAACCAGGTATTTAAAACCTCTGTCTTTCCCCCCCCCCTGTGTCATATTATCGGCCGGGAAGCGTACCCGCTAACCCAGGACAACTGCTTGTAAGACAGCGTGCTGACCTCTCGACCACCAACGCTTAACACCTCTGTCTTTCTTGATGAGTAAAAGTTATGAAACGCAAGTATAGCTAAATAAAGATGATCTAAATTTTTGTAATGGTTGATGTTTGTGATATAGTGAAACTTGAGATGAAGAATGCGAAAAGTGTGCTGATAATTTTTTTTTAAAAAAAATGAAAATATATATGTATATTATTTTAGTGAAAATTTAAATTATCAACTTATAGCTTTTATTTTTTTTAATACTTATTATTATTATTTTTTATATATACATAAATGAGCATAAATGTGAATATAATATAATATAAATAGGTGAATATTCTAATTTCCCGTTTAATAAGATTCGATAACGCATATGTATATTCGATTGGAAACATATTTGAGCTTTAAAATCAATCAATATACAATCATGATATTTAAAAATAAAGTCAGGTTATTTCTTCTGATAAGAAGATTAAAGTATTTAAACTTCTAGATTATTTCATGATTGGAAGTCATTCTAAAAAATGTTAAGTATAGTGAGAAAATTCAATTTGTTTTTTCATAAGGTTGATAGCTTACACAATTACGGAATGCAAATCAGAAGCGCAGTAAAAGAAATTTGATTAGTTACACATTTATTTCCAGCAATATGCTTAATCATTACATATATATATATATTGCTTAAAATGTGGTATATAATATTCCTTTTGATAATCTGATGAAAATCAAATCATCTTTATCATTTTGTGAGATATTTATAATGTTTACAATTAAAAAATATTTAATATATATCTTTATATTGATTGTGAACATATTCAAGCTTTAGAAACAGCTACAAAGATCACAGAATTTAATTACAAAGTCAAAACATATGTTCCTTATGTGATTTAATGCAGTGGTATGGCATCAGCATCTGGAACATAAGGTCTTTGTATCAATTCCTGTTCTAACATTTGTTACTTAAACTTCTTATCAATTCTCAAGCAATAAAGTCATTTGATTATTTTTCTAGGTCATCATTTCTCATGGGGAAATTCGGGAGTTTAAACAAACCCCTCAATTATTAATGATGGAAGGTTAATCCAAGAAATATATTGTAGTGGTAATAAAAAATAATCCACTATGGTAATAAACTTCCACAGTTGAGTTTGAATCCAGAAAAGATACACATAAGATATAAATAAGCTATTAAATGATATATATATATATATTGTAAATCTTCCAGAGATATGCATAAAATTTTGTCAATAAAAAGTTATCACAGTTTTCATAATAATAAAAACCAATGTGATAATGATGAATGATATTAATAATCACAAATACTCCTAATAGTATTTTATTTGTTTTAGGTTTCAATCAAAAAAAGAAACTTCAAGTGCCAAATCTCCTCAACGATGAAATTTTACTGAGAATAACAATAAAATAACAATCATCATCACTGCCAATTATTAACATGACACCCTTGCATTTTCTCTATTTGTTCATATGTTATCTCAGAGTTGTGGCTGATTAACAACTAGCATATGTGAGCTAACATTATAATGTTTTAATTAATGGAGTTGTAAACAAACAAATGGCCTATAAAACAATTTAACAATTTATTAACAAAATAAAAACATACTTAAGTTGGTTCGTCTTTATACTAATGATTTCAATTACAAATATAAAATCAAGCCCATCTCAACAATTAATATATTTTCAGTTTTTAAGTCTATACTTGTTTTTAAGTCTATACTCAATCTAGATATAAAATGAAAGTATCACAACAGTTAATATATTTTCAATTTTAAGTCTCTACTCACGGTTGTTTCCGATTGCAGATATAAAATATAACATATTGCAACAGTTGATATTTTTAGTTTTAAATGTATACTAGTGATTCCAATTGTAGATATAAAATATAACATATCACAACAATTAATATATATGAATGCCTTACTAATAAAAAAAAACACGAATTTTCATATATCATTTTTCTTTTTTCTTTTCTGTAATTACTGTAGTCTTCATAACTCCTCTTGAAGAATGGATTTCTTCCCTTATATGCTGCATACTTAAATAGTAGTTATATCAGAATGGTGATGTACCACATGTAGAATATCAATAGGTCTTTCAACAAAATTTAATGACATGGTTCATTTCCTTTCCTTTACTAGCATCTTAGAGGTTATAGTGATCTAGTTCAACTGATTTTGGGTGTTATTTACTAGATCAGACTGCATATCTAGGGTCTTCTAACTAATGTGCTATTTGTTTTTGCTTAACCTTGCATGGCAAATGATCCACTACTTTAGGAAAACATTATTGTAGCTTCTGCTATAGGTATTGCAATTTTAATTAGCAGCAAGGCAAAATCTCCACACAACTTATTTCAACACTGCTTTAATATGTAACTTCAGTTTGGAATCAGGAAATCAGCAACAAAATAAAATTGACAACAGAATGAATTACTGAATAGTAAGAGAAATTTTGAATGACCCCTTTTTATATTTCTCTGTTATCTTTCTATCTCCTGTCTACATCATTTACCATCAATTATAATGTAGACCATTTACAAATGTTTTCATCAAGTATGATTACTCGACTGACTCATAATGTAGACCATTCTATTGTTCTCTTCTAAAACCTGTAGAAAAACAAGCTTGTACACAATACTTTATTATTGTATATTGAAAGTTGGAAAGAAATAACTGTTTGATTTCTTTACCTGCCCTCAATTCCAATGAAGGAAGATATAAAATTCTTCTCCGACTTTTTTATTTTATTTTTAATTTCTCAAATATTATTAATTCTTAAATTCTTATCTTAGATTTGAATTTATCATTCTATTTACTATAACAATTGACAAGATTTTATTTATAAATCATCAAAACAGATAAAACCAAAAAGATCTCAAAAATGCCTTCAAATTTATGAACTATATATTTTAAACTTAATTTACAAATTGACTCACGATCAAAACTATCTTTTTTATTCTTCTTTTGCAATCATCATTCATTATTGTATTTCTAATCTTATATTACTGGATAAATGGTTGATAGCATTATGCATAAATTGCCTTTATAAATATATAATAGGATTAAAATGTATATTAATATTTTTTCTTTTAGTCTCAAGGGCAATTTCTTATTTATGATATATTGTTCAAATCTTTATTAACTCATTCATTGCCTTTCACAGTATACAGTGAATATGTAGAAATATTGTCAAATACATAAATCAGCTTTCTTTTACTTTTTTAGGTAGTTTATTCCAGTGACAGATAATAAAGGCAGTTTGTACATTTTTTTATTTTTATGCAGCATTTTATTCTGACTAATGGTTGATATAGTTATAATATTGTACTGGTCCAAACTTCCCTGCAGAGTTATGCTCCTAATCTTGCACTGAGCACAAAGTGACACAGACTGAACAGAGTAAGAAATGGATACCAATTTAACCAATTGTCTGTACTCATAACATATTGGTACCTCCAGCTAAACTGATAGAGAGAGGGAATTGACAGAAATCTACCAATTGAAAATCCTTTTAGTTAGTAATTTTCTTGAATGCCCAAATGTTTAGGACCTAAGGTAAGTACACATCTTTGAAAAGTCCATTTACTAATAGCTTTTGCATGCCACTCCTAGAAAAGAATAAAAATGAATTTATATAATATATGTTCAGCGGAGCATGAGAATAAGATTTAACATCTTGGTAGAGTGTTATCCCATGTGGCTAGCTCAGTATGTTCTATATATAGGGTCTTCAATGGGTAAGTTAAAAGGTTGTTACAGGTATGTGATTGATAAGGAAAGAGTACATTTTAATCAAATAAAATAATATAAAAACAAACAAATTTATATCAAGATTAAATATTTATTGAAATCCTGATATCCACCATCAATGTATACTTATAATGATGTAATAAACAAAATAAATAAAAATTATTGTCCTAAACCCATATGTATTTGATATGTGAAAATAAATGAAAATAATTGCAAATTTACATGAATAAGAATAAGATAAATGCAAATTTACATTAATAAGAATAAAAATAAACCCTTACAGCAATCTTCAATGGTTACTAATGAATGGAAGTGGTCTGAGCTTTATACACCATATAAATAAGTTACATTTTATTTGGTTTGAAATACTTTTCTCAAATAAAAGATTTTCGGTTATACAGGCATATACTTCTACTCCAGACTAAGTAAATATAAAAAAAACTATGTGTAAATATATTTGCAATATAAAATATTATCCAATAGTAGCTTTCGTATTTTTGCAGCATATTAATAAGGTTGCATTGACTCAGATACCTTAGGGCACTCACACATGAGGTGTGGTATCCATTTGCCTTTCATGATAGATAAATTCTTATACATGTATGTATGTGTGGAACAATTATACAGTAACCACTATTCTAAATATAATGTTATTGGATGCATTGCTTATGGAAAATTTACAATGAATAAACCCTTTGGTGCTGCATTGACAAAAATAACTTAAAGATATACGGATAAATACATTTTAGACACTCAACATGAGGTGTCATATTTACCAAATATTATGAGTGTATGTGCACATATATACACATGTATATTTACATATGATAATTTTCAGGAGTAACAATAAGAAAAAAAAAAACTGATTGCGACCTTTGCTGAAAATACTGGAATATGGGAAAAAATTAATCAAAAGATTTAAGTAAAAGCTATTTGATTATACCTGTAATAACCATAAAATCCAATATATATGCAAAAGACATTCTCTCTGTTTTTTTAAATGATTAATATATATATATATATATATAACTATCGGAAATATCAGAGTTAATTAATTCACTGTTAATAAAAATATTTTCAGAATAAACTTATGTAGGCATCTTCATCTTCTCCTGACTGGACTTCTGAGTAGGCTTCATGTCAACTGGTTATACAGTGAGGATTTCATATCATTAAGGTGTAAGCAAGGTGGCTTTTGTCATCATCATGGCCGGCTGGAACTGATGTGATTACATCTTGGTGATTTGAGCAGGGCAAGGGTAGGTGCACTGCTGGTTGTCTACAACATGGTCATTTTACTGGAAGTTCTGATAGATTTCTCCACATCTTCTTTCTGGTATAATGCAATCATTATTATTAAAATTTTTATCCGCTATCTTGAATGGTTAATCAAATCCACAAGAAAACAAGAGTTCTTAAAAGAACTGTGTAATGGATTTCTTCTTAGGGAATATCAGCAATAGTCTAGTCCATAAATGAATCTATAAGTGGCTGGATGACTGACTGTCAAAGAATGAACTGAATCCCACAGCACTGACTAATACCTATCAACCCCACTCATATAGAACTAATTCTAGGTAACCCCCTGAGAAGTATGAACCCACCAACCCTTTAAACATTCATCTCTATTTTTTCCATTAAATTCTATACAGCAGGGTTTAATATAATGTTTAGTTTCCATCTTGAATTCTCAGACCACTTAATTAATAGATAATACTTTAAAAGAATTTTTATTTTATATATATAAAAAGATATCATTTTACTTATCAAACATTTTGCTTTTTTGATTAGATTTTTGCTAAAGCAATTAACATTCTTTGATTATGAATAAAATTACAGTTTTTAGAAAAGTAATTAAAAATACAAAAAAATATACAAGTATGTTGGAACAATTACTTTAATTATTTCTTTTATGAATATGTTCCAACATGTGATCCATTTGATCAATAAAGTTTGCTTTTCTCCATTTGAGTTTTTCGGAGAAAAGCAAAATACATAAACATAAATGACATATAATGAAAATATAGAAAAAAGAAAAAATAAATAAATAAATATATAAATACATGAGTTTATTATACATGTATTTGTTTGAGTACAATATTTCCCTATCAATTGAATGTTTACTTTAAATTAGTGTGTGTGGGGTATTCTAATGCTTAAACCCAACTTCCATTATTAATATAACAAATTTACATGTGTACCTGCTGTAATTTTTTTTACAGCAGACTTTGTGCATGGACATTTGATAATGCCCAGCACAATTCCCCCCTCTCCAATGAGACTTTTAAATGGGTATGACCATTTGAAGTCTTAAGTTCTTATTTATATAGATATTGAATATACATGTGAGATGATTTCTAGAGCACCCTAGGTGCTATGGCATGGGTTTTAGTGCATGAGCATTGTATGTGCCCTTTATTCCCTGTTCTTCTTTAATCCAGAAAGCATTATCCCCACTGCACTCTACAATTTCAAAAGAGCCTTCATAACGGTTAAAAATATTTATACTGGAACTTTTCTGGAATGCTCATGAGGTGTTCTGACCATAACTCTATCTCCTACATGGTATTTTTGGGTGATGTGTTTCCTTTTATTTCTTCTGAGGCTCATCTGGTTCATGATTTGTGCTTGAGCCTTTTTTTGTCTAATTCCATGTCAACTGTTTTGTCTCCCTGGGAAGTTTGCCTTGAAGAGTTTTGGTACAAGTTTTCCAAAATGTAGCTGAGTTGGAAGGAATCCTATTGATTCATGTGTAGACCAGTTTATATAATTTAGTAGTAGCTGTTTAACCCATCCCTTGTGGTTTGTTGGTAACTAAGTATGAAACAGCCTTCCCAACTCTTGCATGACTCTTGTGCAGGAATTACTTTGGGGGTTACAGATGGACGTAAGTATGTATTTAACTCCCCACTCAGTAACCCATTTGTTCCATTTGTCTGATACAAAAGGGTCCCATGATCTGGCAGGATCATTTCTGTTTTTCCAACTGTGGCAAAATGTGAGGACTCTAGAACCTTTATAGTTTCGCATGTCATAGTTCTTGCTAAAGGGTAGGCTGTCATGAATTTGGAGAAAAGGTCATATACAATGAGTAGATATCTTTTTCTATTGAAGGGTGGCAGAGAGCCATAAAAATCCATAGCCATTATTTCCTTTGAGTGGTTAGGGATGATTGATTTCATTGGAGTTGTGTATGCTCTATTCAGTGGTTTTGCATGCTGGCATATTTCACATTTGTTCAAATCTTTTATTATGTCTCAGTGCATTCCGGACCAATAGAACCAGCACTTGAGGCAATATTCAGTTTGGGGTTCCATAATGTCTGTATAATCAGTGAATTAATTGGTGACAGGGCCCCAAATGGTTGGTGATACCATCACTCTCCATTCATCTATGTCTTCTTGAATTTAGTAGCATAAAACCTCTTTCTCTATCTTGTATCGACACTTCTTATCTAGGATAGTGTCACCCTTCTGAAGAGATTGTGTATACAGCGTTATGATCTGGTTTAGGTCTTTATCTTCATGCTGTCTCTTTGACATTTGATTCAGATGTTCCTCTACATGTTCTCAGCTCCTTTGCAATGTTTCACCATGTAATTAAACTCTTGAAAAAACAAACTCGACCGAACCAGCTGGTTATTGGTGAAATAGCTGTGATTTAGAAATTAAAGACTCTTGTGATCCATAATCACTATCACTTCAGAGCCTAATAGCATAGGATGAAACTTTTCAAATGGCCATCTGATTACATGGAATTACATTCGGGTCCTTTCAACAACCTACTTATGAAGTACAGGACCCCTATCTGACCATCCTGCTGAACTTAGGATAGGGTAACACCCAGTCCATGTGCACTGCTATCAGTTTGAAGTATATTGGGTTTGTTGAAGTCTGGGTATGCCAGCACCATTTGTTTTGTAAAACTTTTCTAAATCTTAGCGAATGTTTCCTCTTGTTCAATGGTCCAGTTTCAATGGGTGTCTTTCCTGAGCAGTCTTAGTAATGGATCCATTTCATCAGCAAATTTTTCACAGAATCTGTTGTAAAAGTTGCATAATACTAAAAAGGACCAATGTGCTTTTGCATTTTAGGTACAGGGAAATCAGTAATTGCACTGATTTTATCAGAGTGGGGTTTGATTCCCATTCATCCCACCAAATGACCCAAAAATTCTATTTCCTCAGAGATCAATATACTCTTTTTTAAGTTGATTCTGATTCCTTTACCTTCACATTCTGCAAAAAATAATTGTAGGTGTTGGAAGTGTTCTTCAAGTGATGTGGATGCTACTATGGCATTGTCCACATATATTGTTAAAATTTTGTTGATTTTCTGGGATAAAACTTGATCGACATCGTAATAAGCCTGCACTGCTATTAACTTAGCCAAAAGGCATTTGATTAAATTGATATTTGTGGCCTCCATATCTAAAATCTCTGTATTGGTGGTCTGTGTGATGGAATTCTATCTGCCAGTAGCTAGCTGTGCATATGGGATGGAATGGTACAATCTGGTATTGTCAATCTGTTAAGTTGGTGTTCATCAAGGTATAAGTGCACAGATCCATTTTTCTTTCTGACCACCACTAGGGGGTTACAGTATGGGTAAAATCATTTATCAATGATGTTCCATTTCAACATTTGTTTCAGCTGTTTCTCCATCTCCTCCTTAAATTTGTGTGTATGGGTAGGATCATGCTTGGAATAGTTCTCTTGTTTTCAATCTGATTCTTTGTTTATATTCTTTAATGAGCCCAGGACTATCAGAGAATATGTTTTTATAAGTATGAAGTATAGATTTAAGTTTCTCTATCTCAGTGTCAGAAGTCAGTTTTCCACCATTTGCCCTTTCTTCCATAAGCTCCATGTCCAACTGGGTCATACAACATGCCTCAGTATCATCAAGTAAGTGAGGCCTTAGCATTTCAATTTGTTTATCATTGCACACTACAAGCTGATGTTCATAATCTAAAGTGCAACTGTTTTTGTGCAAAAAGTCAGATCCCAGCACAACCTCATGGATAAGACTGGTCCTTATTAAGAACACTTGGTATACTGTCTTATGCTCTATATGTATCTGTACCCAAATTTGCTTAGGCAGAAGTTTCGCTTTCTGGTTGTTTGCTAATGATACTTGCACCATCTTCAAAGGTAAGATTTCTATGTGCAGGTTTTTTTGTTAAAATCCAGTGGTATAGATCTTCTAATATTATGGATATTTGACTGCCTAAATCCAGCATGGTCATCACTTCAAGTCTGTCCATTGTCAGATTGATCTCGGGACAATTTTGCAGAACATATTCAGATATTCTATTTTCCCATGAACATATCAGATTTGATATTTCTTTGTACAGATTAGTCCATGGTTTTACAATGTGGCCATGGAACTCTTCCTGTCAGTATGATTGGTATGTTTATCTTCCCAAACTTTAGATGCTGGCTTCTGTTGTTGGCTCATGTATATCTCATTTAATAATTCAGCCATTTGTTGCAGTGTTCATATTTTCAGTGAGTAACAGTTGTTCAATACCGAGTGGCAGATTATGACAGATTATCCTGACCATTTGCCCCTCTGATATGTGGCATGCGTTTAACATCTGAAGTCTTGACGCTTGTCCCTGAAAAATTTTGAGTAATTTTCTCCATTACTCCCTTTATGTTTTTCATGCATGACTTGGTATAGGATCATCTCTTGGAGCTGTTTGCTCCAAAACTTTTTAACAATTCCGTTTTATATTCCTTGAAAGTTTTGGGATGGTGCAACAAAGATTCCCACCATGTTTGAGCATCACCATGGAGGTGACTGCAGGCAATTGCCAGTTTACTAAACTCGTTAATTTGGTTCACTTGGAAATATTTTTCCAAGCTTTTAATATGCTTGATAGGAGCTTCACCTGATGGTCCTTCAAGTATTTTTATTTTGGGGAATTGATTTATATTGCATAGGTAAAGTTGTCTCTTTTCTCCTTCATGCATCTCATTTTTAATGCTATGATCTTCAGCTATTACTGCATCCTCTCCCTTTTTTTGACTTGATCCTGTGTATATTCATGCTTTGCTTTGGTCACCTGCTGACTCGTTTATGTTATTTCCAGTCTGTTGCTGTTACTTAGTTCAGGATCATTATCTCCCTTTATGTCCCCTGATATTTCGCATTTGAAATCATCTATGCTTTGATTCATATATGCTATGTTTTCTGAGAGTTATTGACTCAATTTATTTGTCTGCTGTGGTATTTTGGCCATTTCTTGCTTTATATTCTAAAAAATTTCTTCCATCATGGTCCACATGCATTTGTTTTCTGCTTTAGTTTTTTCTCTTCTCTGTTGATCATTTTCTTTTTCCTTTCCTCTGTTTCTTTGTTTACTGAGATGTTTATATCATTTATTGGCTATTGATCCATTTTTCTTGATTCGGATATTGTCCACATTTAAGCACAGTATAAGTATTTTTTATTCAGGAGTTACGGTATACCTATATCTATTTATATTCGGTATATATATTTATAGTTTTACTTAGTGGTCAGTTAAATATGCACCAGTAATAACAGATTTTTTTATTTTTTTATTAATTAATTATTTCTTAAATATTTGTCCTATTTTTAAATATGCAGTACACCACGCATCTAACTCTGCCTTATTCCACTCGCCAGATATTTGTCTTTTCTATGCCCTGTTCCAATTATTCTGCCTCTTTTTATCTACGTCTATTTAATTCTATTTATCGCCAAAAAAGAAAATCAAGTTTAACATACTTAAATTTTAATTTGTTACACTAGTATTCAACACTTTATTTTATTTTACTTACTTTTTTTTAAAAAACCAAAACAACAAAAACAACAAATTCAACTGTAAGTTATTTTGGATCTTTATGAAACTTTAATTCATTATGCCAGTATTTGACAGACTATCTTATTTTACCTTTTTCTATATTTTAAAACAAAACAACAAAAAACAACTTCAACTATAAGTTATTTTAGATCATTACTTTTATTTGTAAACTATGTACTGAAATGCTGCAACCATTTATATATGCAGCATGTGACTATTTTTCCCCAACTCATTTGTTTAATAATTTTTCTATACTTTATTTCTATTTTAAATGCACATGTTGATGCCATTGATGCCAGTTTTTACTCAGATTAAATGGCAACTTTACTTATATAAATAAAATGTTAGCGACTCAGTTTAATGTGAAAATTGTTAAGCAAATTATTAAGATAAAGAAATCTGTACTCTGTATAAAAAATATCAACCTTCACTGTTTTAATTGCACATGTTGATGCCAGTTTTTACTCAGATTAAATGGCAATTTTGCTTATCTAAATAAAATAATAGCGACTCGGTTTAAAGTGAAAATTGTTAAGCAGTTATTAAGATAAAGAAATCTATACTCTGTATAAAAAATATCAACCTTCACTATATTACATGTATACACATTCAAACTAAATTCTAATTCTATTTTGTTTATAGAGTATATTTATAGAATACAATGTGTGCATTGATTTATTGCTAACAATTTGAATCATAAATATATCATATATCCATCGCTACAAAGAATAAAACTATCATTGTAAATATGCACATTACTGAGTAATATATTTTAAATTATCTGAAGAATAACTTTAAAAAAACACACATATATAGAACAAAGCGTGTTCATTTATACGGCCTGTTGATTATACTATACATTAAAAAAAAGACTAACAATAAAATTTTATATACCTTCTCTTATATACAGTCAACATTTCACTTAGTTTTTACTTACATCTACATTAAGTTTATATAGACATATAGCACATAATTTATTTTTACCGTAATTAACACATTTATAATTTAACTTGTTCTTTCCTCAATCGTATCACTTTTTATCTTTAAACCACATTGGTGCCAGTTTTACTGTACCAGCCCAAACTTCCCTGTGGAGTTATGCTCCTAATCTTGCACTGAGCATGAAGTGACACAGATTGAACAGGGTAAGAAGTCGATACCATTTTAACCGATTGTCTGTACTCATAACATATTGATATCTCCAGCGAAACTGATAGAGAGAGGAAATTGACAGGACTCTGCCAATTGGAAATCCTTTATTCTTTTCTAGGAGTGGTACACAAAAACCCTCCTAGAAGGATATGCAATACCATATGTTCAGCAGAGCATGAGAATAAGATTCAACATCCCAGTAGAGCAATATCCCATGTGGCTAGCTCAGTATGCTCTATATCTAGGGTCTTCAATGGGTATGTTAAATAGTTATTATAGGTACATGATTGATAAGGAAAGAGTATATTTTATCAAATAAAATAATATAAAAACAAACAAATTTATATCACAATTAAATATTTATTGAAATCCTGATATCTACCACCGATGTATATTTATAATGATGTAATAAACAAAATAAATAAAAATTATTGTCAGAAACCCATATATATTTGATGTGTTAAAATAATTAAAATAAATGCATCAATAGTCAGTTTGAATTTAACAGATCTTTCACTCATTTGGATTGCCTCTTCTTGTAGTGTATCCAAAGTCCAAATTTCTTTATTAAATAATTTATGAATAAATAAAGCTGTATGGGTTTTCCCCTCCAAAAACTTTCAAAAAAATTCACAAATTCCAAAATTGCTTGCATTTTTTATATTACTCAATCTCCATGCATTTCAACTATTTTGATATTTTTTGAAATTAAGCTTAACACCTTCTTCAAAATAAGATGACTTTTCTAAAGTTGAATTTAGTTCTGAAGTCAGATATTGAATTCACACATTTTTATCTGTTCCATAATACTTTTTTTGTACTGAAAGTCCTTAATATATCATTGAAATAAGGTTATGACCTTGTCTATTCTTTTAACAATTAATTTTGACTTGGAAAAATATTCGGTGTTGTAGTTTGAAAGGAAGACACTTATATCTAAATAATCCTTAATGAGTTACAATAGTCAGGAATTTAACCATTTATTCAACATAAATATTTAACATCACATGATCATTGAGATTTAGCTCTGCTAAGAATTTTCAATTTCCAAACTGGTTAGCATCTATCTTACATTAAGAAATGAGTAAAGATTTTTTGCTAAATATTGTCAGTCTTTCACAATTATTACAATATATTCAAATTTTTATACTTTATTCTATAGTGATTACTATGGATTTGAATTCTGTTTTTTTAATGGGCATCAATATTTCTTTTTTATTATAGTATTCAAAGTTTCTTTTAGTTATACCTTCAGCATAAAATGTATCTTATATACTTCATAGTACATGCATTTTTCTGCTTCTGTAGCACACTGACAACTGAATCTTTATTACTTATTCTTGTTTGGATCTGAATAATTTTTGATATTTAATCTGTATTTCCCTTTCCATAATAATTTTATTTACTAAGTTTATTTTTATGTCTAAGACTTTGAACCATTTGCAATCTAACAAAGGTTTTAATTTATTCTTTACTATTATAAATATTTAATTGTTTATAGTGTTAAAGTTTAATCATGCTTATCATGTTGATAGGTTTATCATTTGCATATCATTTGCATATCTTGCCTTAATATCTATTTTTATTAACTTTGTGCAAATAAATGTTTTAGCTCTGCTAATCAATCTCTATTCCCAATAGGTTTATTACAGGTTTTTACATTTATTATTATCTATCAAGAACTATCACCATCTGCTTTATTTATTCCAACATCAGATTTGTTTGTGACTGGTTATCTTCCTAGATTTATTTATTTTTACTCTTGTAACTTTTGGACTTGTGCCTTTTTAATTACAGCCCTTCACTATACATATTCTAGGTTTCTGTGGTAATATTTTTTTTTCATTTGATAAAATTTCAGATTTGAATACATGAAGACTTGTTATTTGTTTAGCATTACTGCAGTATAATTTGTGGAAATCTTTGCATATTTCAGAATTAGTTCATAAGCTGTACCTGTTTTGATGCATCAGTATACAAAATATTAAGACTTGATTGTAGTTGAATTTATAAATTTAGGTCAGCCATAACCACAAAAATTGTTTTAGCGAAGCTTCTTTAAGATATCTGTCATATGGCTATTTATTTGCCATTTTCCTCAAAACAACATCAAGATTTCTGCAACTCTTCTCTTTCTTGGAGTCTATCATAAAATGGTAGATGTGCTATATGTTTGAAGAGTTCAGATCTAAAGTGGTCCATAAATTTCTTGACTAATTTCATGTAATGATTACTTTCACACTTATTGGGTTCCCAAAGCCTGTTTGTTATTTATACTATTTATGATTTTCATAAAAATAGAAACTTTCATAATATCAACTTTTGGCACTGAGAGTAGTGGGTTGGGTGAAAGTCTGAATTCGAATCCCGCATATATTACATATATTAATACAGGTTTAAGCATGTACAATGTATTAATATCAACTTTTATAAAATTAACAATGAACTATTTTTCTAGATGTTTTATATAGACAGTAAGTTATTATCATCAATTTCACTATTTCTAACAGTACCATTTGCTATGTTTAGTCTGAACTTCCAACATTCATACAATTGTGGTTAGACGCAATGGGAATCAGATACCACATAGATTAAATTTTTTTAAAAAAAATCCAGAACAATAATAAATTAAACATATTTCTTTTCTACCAAGCACAGATAGGTATATATTAATTATTAACTTTACTTCAATAAAATAAGAATATACATATATAATATTAACTGTACTTACCGAAATTTGCCTTCATTAATTTAGCCCTATGACGTATTAAAATTAAAAATATCATGTAGGTAATCTTATAGAATTTTAGATTTTCACCTGCACCTTCAGAGGAGATAAATTGACTGCAAAACCAATATGTCTTTCCAAATATCTGCATGACTGGTCCGGCTTTTTCACAAATTATTTTTTTTAACTACTCTTTTTTGAGACTCGTTCTCAGGATTTTTTTTTCCTTATCTGATAAATAATTATTTTATGAAAAAAATATTAAGTTTTATTTTAATCTAAAACATAATTGTAAGTGTCCGATTTGCAATTACTTTTAATTATTTAAATTATATCATTTACAAATCCTGCCTTTTTCTTGTTTTTATTTAAGTACACTCACACATTTAAATTTTTTTAATGAAACTATTAGGTTCAACCTAATCATAACTTCTGGCGTAATTATATGATTATTTAAACTTAATAATTTATTTTCCAAATATTTTTTTAACTTATTGCTTTTATTATAAGAACGGGATTTCAATATCGATTCTCATTAGAATAAAGAGAAAAAAATTCTCAATTTAATCATTTTAATGCCCGAACATTATATACGACTAATCATACATTATTATTTATTTAATATTACTAATTTATCTTTTCCAATTAATTCTTTTTTTGTTTTATCACGTTTATTATTAAAACAGAAGTATAGATAATTATCCACTCTTGACCAATTATAAAAACGATAAGTGTAATATCTTCTGATTCGGGTTTATTTGGTTCCTGAGTAAAATTTTCCCTTCAATTAAAGAATGTCAGCTATTTATTATCTAATTCCTTAAATTAGTCAAAAATGTACTTAACAACTTTTTTTCCATCTACAATAGCCCAATATCGATTTTAAAATCGATATAAATTCTATTGCATTACGAATGAGCATGAAATAAAATTATTTCCTCAAATAAACAAATTTAACTACTCAGTGTAAATGAAGAAATATTTATTAACGTTATTATTTTGCCCATAATGTTCTGAGATTAAACATAAAAATTTATATATCAATGATTTTAAATGCATTGTGCGCTTTAGCATCAGGAATGACGGAGTTGAGAGCTAAAGGTTTCTGAACTAAAGTCCATTTGTCACTTCTAATACTCGAACATTATATGTTCTTCTAAGCAATAAGCTACTCGATTATTATTATTGCTTTATAATGTTTAGAAATGTTGCAAAATGACAGCAACATACATTCTTGATTATGATTAATCATAGGTGCTCAAGTTTAAAACTTTTTGTTATCGTAAATAGCTAACAAGCACGAGTGTGGGTGTGCAAAGAAAGAAAATTATTTGACTGTTCTTCCTGTTTTTGTTTTTAAATTAAAACAAGGTATATAATAATTTTATAAAGATATAATACGAATTATTGACTATAAATGTCTGATATAAATTATTAACTGTAAAATATATAATATGAATTATTGATTATATTATTTAAAGCCTAAGTTAAAATTCATAAAGTAGATTAAAAACCTCATTTCTATAAACTAAAATAAATATTGTTTATTTACCTTAATATAATATTTCTAGAACAGGAATCCTTTTTTTAGTTATTAAGTTCGATTATCCAATTTTTAATTTGTTGTCATAAAATATTTCTGAAATTAAATTGTTAAACTGATACACATTAAAGATTTGCAAAATGTTTGTTGATTACTACCAAGAACTGTTGCCAAAGGCAGAGAGAATTCAGGTAAATGACCAGAAAGATAGGAGGAAGAGGGAATCTTCAATGAGAGAGACCTCTATCCGTGTATAATAATTACGCCTAAAGTAAAGAAAATATAATTATAGTCTTCAACACGAAGTTAATTAAACTTCTAAATTTTTAACTTCAGCTATGTACAAAATTAAAGTTTTTTTTTCCCTCATCTAAATTTCTATTTATAAATATAAAGTATTTAATATCTAGTTTGCAATATAATATTTAGAGAGTAATGATGAAGTTAATAACGTATTTTAATGCTAATGCGATATAAATACTAAAAACTTTCTTTAATGATTTTTAAATATATTACACTTAACACAAATATTAGGTGTACGTGTAATACATATATCAATCAGTGCATACCATTACAAATACTCGAAAAATTAGTCGCTCAGAAAATTATGTAACTGTCGAACGGAAGCAGCAGATTATCTTCGATCCGTGAACTTTAGCAAGTCTCAAGTCGTCACTTCATTCTTGCCCTAAACCGCAAAGGTATTTATTCCTTCACTTTTCTCTATAAGTATTTTCTACTTTCTCAGTTTGCATTGATTATCGTGATATTGTATTATTTTAAATTTAGAATACTGTATTTTTAATTTTTTTATTATAATTTTCTTTACATATCTTTTTAAAAATATAAATTATTTAAAATATAAAACTATCTGTCAGCATATAAATAAATATGCGCATGCATATTCACAAATACGTTTAAATATATATATATGACTTGGAACTATTCTTTTATTATGAATATACATAAAATACTTGAACATACTAACGTACACTGAACATACTAACGTATACTTCTATATTTATTTCAAATATTTAATTTTATGGCGTTCAATTCATATTTTTATTATATGTTATATGGCTAATGGTTACGATATCTTTCTGCCATATCCATGATTTGGGTTTGAATCTGAGCTAAATAGACTTGAAAAAATATTATTTTATGGTTTCATTCAGGTTGGGGGGGGGGGTTAAAATTTTAAACCCGATCGAAATGTCGATGCTAAAATAATAATAGATAACACGCGTAAATGAATCAAAACAGTATTCATATTTACTTATACAAATGTATCTATCATCTTAATAAATATTCTTATTTACTTATACAAATGTCATCTTAATAAATGGACATATTATCATAATCGTATTGTATTATCTTTTTAAAAAATACATTTTATCTTTTATCAATTTTATAAATTTTATTTTATATATGAATACATGCAGGCTGGTGCATAAACATATACAATTTTTCCCCATCACTTCAGCAAAATTTTTAAAGATTCACTTTGTCTATTCATATCTCTTCAAATAACATGTTCATACCAATATTATTTCAGGTTTTTTCTAAATGATGTTAGTCATAGTTTTACTTCTTTCATCCAAAATATTTAATTTTAAATTCCCTTTTGTTACATATACATAAACTTCTCCATACATTATTATGTGATCTATAGTTTTGTATTGCTCTTCAATTTAGTATGAAATGTGAAATCCATAATTAAGCTCTAGTAACTTTTTTCAAGAATATGGATATTTTTTTATTAATTATTATTTTTATCTAAATCTCCATCCAAGTTTACTTTCAAAAATTAATTTTATCTATTATGTAATAATCCATAATACTAATTTTACCAAGATATACTTTCTTTAATTTATTAATAATGATCTCTTCATTTTCTCTCTATTTTTTATTTATTTGAAAAGCCATTGAACATAATTTTTATGTTTCTAGAATCTGCCTTTCATCTTACTTTTTTGGTTTATCTGATATATCTTAGCCCATTTTCTAAAGCTCTAACCATTATTACATTATGAAATAACCTTATTATTTATAAATTCTGGATAGCTAAAGTAATGTTGCATATTATATACAGACAAATAGTCTCACATTTCTTTTATTTAATTCAATAATATTTAGAATAATGTTAAGTTGTTACATTAGTGAGTTTCTTTAATTCTAAACAGGTCCAAGATGAAAGCATAGTAAATTTGTCTTAATTTAAATGCAGGATTGTGAGACCATCAAACCCTGTTTGTTCACATTGATCAAATGTTATCATGTTGGTAACTTATGATCCCTTCAGAATGCATTGAAAACCAAGAACAAATTTGCCTTAAGGCTAATTTTTTTAAAGATTAATTAATAATTTTTTTTGCTATTGGCTATGTTATTGGTTTCTTTTGTTATAAGTGTTAGAACAAATAATAAGCCAATAATTTCTATTTTCTTGTCTATACAATCAAATGGACATGTTCATTTAAATTAAATGAGCTAAACTATATAAGTTTATCTAAACTTAGATGAGTTCACTACATTCCTGAGTATCTCTTGCAGAATACAAGATGATGATGATAATAATAATAATAATCATTTATGAGTATAGTTGGAAACTCTATAAATGCATTGGTAGAGTCTAAAGTCTTTTGTTGCTTTTTAGGGTTCTAACATCTTTTTATTTTCAGAATTGGTCAGTGCTTCTTCATCATTTTCAGCTGGCAAAGTTTTTGTCTGGGCTACTTCTTGTCTATTATTTCCAGGAAGTACTGTTTGCTGATCTTCATTGACTGGCTGGATAGATTCACTGTTTAATATTCGTGCTCAGCATTAGTCAACCTGTAATTTATGCATATGATATGTATGGGTTTAATCTTTTCTTTTTATTAATAAAAAATATTAATTTCTTCTGGTGATCACCAGTTATTGTTACATATGTCTTCTTCAAGTACTAGTAGCATAAAATATTTTGCCACAACTTTGAAATAGTAATCTTTGTTTACTACATATTGTATTAAGTATGAGAAAAGATAATTTGATTCTTAGTGTGAAAATTGTTTTTGACTATTGATGGCTTGTGTGTTGTAAACACACCAATCAATTATTGACCATTTCTATAAGTTTGTCTTTGTATCTTGTACCATCTGATTTGCTTGCCCATTTGTGTGGAACAGCAAATGTCAAAATTTGTTTTATATCACTTTTCACACATAAAAATCTGTAACCAGAAATAAAAACTGTTTATTACTAGAAACAATGATCATAGAAAAAGCAGGAAAGGCAAATAATTTTCTAAACACCCTGATAGTTGTTAATATATGGAAAGAAAATATCTTGTTTATCTCTAACCACTTGAAAAGGGGATCAACAATAGTAAATTGTTTGCCTTTCCATGACTTGTGTAATCAATATAGAGTTTGAGTTGAATAGTTGCCTCTTATTTTGGTATGCAAGTTTTAATTTAATTGGCATTGCTGGTATTAACAGACCTATGATTCACTGAATTTAAGCAAAATCACCAACATATGACTTCAGTATCTTTATTATGACAATTCTAGGTTGCCATAGTACAACAAACTTAGAAATTTTTTATTATTTCAAGGTAAAATTATTCTAGTTTGCCTTAATATGCATTTAATAAAAAGCTCATGCCTTCTTCTTTAAAAAAGTTCATGTACATTTGATGGTTTGTTGACTGATAACCTGGAGCATATACATTGACTTATAATTTGCCATCCAATAGATTATTTTACTATTTATGTGGTCAATATTTATCAAGTAAATCATGTTGACTTTCTTCTCTCTCTTTTTACATTCGGCATTGTCAGAGAAGTGACAGTGCATCAGCAAAAGATTTTTCCTTCTACATGTAATTTAAAATTGTAAGCTTTCAAAAAATTAATCTATCTCAGCATGTAGAGAAAGATAGACACAATCTATTTCAGAATAATTTTGTTCAACTACAATCAAAAGGTAAGATTTAAATATGAAGAGTAGGTCTTGTCTATCTTTGCTACAATAACCTAAAACTGCTCCAATACCCACAGGTAAAGCATTACACATCAGAAGCAAATTTACCTTCTGATCATAACTGAATAGCACATTTAAACTGATTATTAATCTTTTCAATTTATTAACAGCTTGATTTTGTTTATCACTCCATTTTCACTCAAAATTTTTATGCTGAAAAAAACTTTCATAATAGTTAACAAGTTCCAAAAATATTTGGAGTACGTTTTGCTTGTGGAGATTTTCACACTCTCAATATTCACATTGTACTGTCAACTTATTACTAAGAAATTGTATTTCTTTGAACTCAAATATATATTTTTCAGGGCTTATTTTAATGTCTGCTTACCTAAATTTATTGAAAAGCTTTCTGGTAATCTTCACAGTTTATTTTAGTCCATTAGCAGGAAGTCATAAAGATAGAGAATAACTTCCAGTATTCCAACAGCAAGTTAATCAATTTTTTTACTGAAATATGACTGCAAATATAGAATTTCCAAATAATGATCTATTAACTACATAAGTAAGAGCTGGTGCTTTTGAGGTTTTATCATCAATTGGTAGTTGTAGTCATGCCTGATATCAATTTTTGACAGTACTCTATTGTTCACTAAATTAGACAGTATTTGTTAAATTGAAGATGCGCAGTAATCATTGACCAATAAAACCTTATTTAACCTATATCAATAATCACCACACATATTTTTCCATTCTTTTTTAATAAAAAATACTATAAGACAGTCCATTTAGAGGATTAAGTTCTATAACCCCATAATTCTGTAGCCCATCCAACTCTTCAACAAATTTGGTTTCTAATGCAAAAGATAATGTTTCACATTAATAAGCTTTATCATTTTACAGTATATGAATGGATGAATATATTTCGTTGCAACCAAAGTTTGGCATATTCATTTTTGAGATTTACTATGGCAGTTGAGACTAGATTTATACTGACTAAAAAATAGTATATAGCTTTTAATCAATTTAGCCCATTAAACTGCTGAACTCTTTATAAGATATTAGCAATGTCAATTGTATGTGTCTAGAATCTCTTTGAATTGTTACTTATGTTTGTCCCAAGAGCTTAATTAATTTTTGCCCTGGTAGTCATATATCAATTTGGAGGTTAATTAGAGGACTGTCTTTTTATTTTTCCCCGACAGGTTTTTGATATAATGGAGATAGAAGACCCAATGTGAGCCTCCATTGTTATAAAAGTGATGATAATGCCAACACTACTTAGCATTTTTTAAAGAATTTTGACACTAGACTCTTTTTTTAAAGACATGCAGTTTCAATGTGATTCTTTCATTGGCATAAATGACAAATTATATTTATATACAGACACTTAGTAGTAGTGTGTGATCAGTCACAGTAATAGCAAGTTTTTTTAGTTATTTGATAACAATGTCTTTGAATACTGTTTGTTTAAGGTGAAAAATGAACTGACATTTGTTTTGTTTGACCTTGTTTTCATTGAGAATTATTAATTTTGTATTTTACTTTAAGCAAAAGTTTAGCATGTTTCCCTTGAACAGTGAACACACATCACCTATAAAATGATTTCAAAGTTGCCTTCCTTAAAAATATCTTAGAATGCAAGTCAAAATTTCCTTCCACTTCTCCTTCTTATTTGCATTGCTGAATTATATATAATATAATATACCATATACTCCACAATTTACACTTCACAATGCACTTTTAACATATGATTTATTTTTCTCTCCTCTTGGCTACAGTTTCAACTATCCAGCAATCATCATCAGAACTGCAACATTTAAATATATACAATTAATACCTATCCATACATATATACCAATATATATGCACACATACACATACCAACATATATATATAAACATAAAAAACATTTCAAACACTCCAACTATTAGTTTAAATATGGCTCTTTAATATTTCTATGATCTAATACCTCTTAATCTCACACTTATACTCAATTAATTTTTTTTATAAAATTTTATATTTTAATGTTTATTTCTTCATATTCTTATCATTTAAACCTCAAATTTGCCCTTTAATCTAATTTATTTCTTCTATTTTAATTACTTATCTTATTATACATACATTAGTCATTAACTATAATATTAACATCATATTCTTATAATTTTATTTTTTCTTAATTTTTTAATTTTCTAACTAAATTTACCTTTTATAAACCTCACTTCTCCTACACCTCTAACCGAAATAACTTTCAATTTTTTTTTTTATTTCATCACCTTTACGCTCTCTATGAACACTTTCCGAAAATATATCTTATTCTAATTCCTTAAAATCTATACATCCCTATTTATTAACAAAAATATTCCTACAAAATTAAAGTTTTCAAGGCCAGATCCTTATTAAGAGATGGCTAATACTTCTAATCAATATAGCCTCTTTTATCTTTCTATCCCTACCATTTTTAGAATGATTTATCATTTTAATACTTCCTTTTTCAAACTTATGCCCTGTCTCTAATGAATGTAAATACACAGGTGATCTCTTATCATATCTATGCTAAGTCAATCTTGTGTAAATTGAATTTTTTGTTTCCTCCACATAACTATTACTAATATTTTTCTCCTGACAAGATTTACACTCTGTTTTACATACTCCATTTATACAATTTTCTATATTTCCTATTTCTCCTGATAAGATTTACACTCTATTTTATATACTCCATTTAATACTTTGTACAGGCTTAAACCTGCATTTATACATGTAATATATTGCATATGTATATATAAATGGATTATTCTCCTGTACATGAGGGGTCAGAATGACTAATATGTTAACATGGGTAGGATGACAACCTTGGCACTATCAAAGGCTTTGAACGTTCCATCATCAGATTTTCAATGAAATGGAAGGCTAAAGAGTTGTGAGTTGGAATAGTTTGAAGCCTGTTCATCAAAGTATAAGTATTGGCTATCTTAATATAAAGCTGAGTACTGATTATATATGTGTGTGAGGATAGTAATCTAGACCAACTGATGATTGCTGGTTTAGCATGAAATACGTATATTGGTGATTATTTATCTTTTCGACATGTGTGTGATCAGGTGGGTCAGCAATATGAGATGGCACTGAGAGTGGTGAGTCATGTGAAAGTCTGAGTTCGAACCCCGCATATAATACTCCATTTATACAATTTTCTATATTTCCTATAATAAAGACTGTAAAGGTGATGAAATAAAAAAAATTGAAGTTATTTCAGTTAGAGGTATAGGAGAGGTGAGGTTTATAAGAGGTAAATTTAGTTAGAAAATTAAAAAATTAAGAAAAAATAAAATATATGAATTTTATGTTAGTATTATAGTTAATGATTAATGTATGTATAATAGATAAGTAATTAGAACAAGAAATAAATTAGATTAAAGAGCAAATTTAAGATTTAAATGAAAAGAATATGAAGAAATAAACATTAAAGTATAAAATTTTATAAAAGAAATTAATTGAGTATAAGTTTGGGATTAAGAGGTATTAGATTGTAGAGATATTAAAGATCAATATTAAAGCTAATAGTATTTAAAATGTTTTTATTTATATATATTTGTATATGTATGTGTGTATATATATTAGTATATATGTATGGATAGATATTAATTTATATGTTTAAATGTTGTAGCTCTGATGATGACTGCTGGGCAGTTGAAACTGTAGACAAGAGGAGATAAAATAAATCATACATTAAAAGTACATTGTGAAGCATAAATTGTGGAATATATGGTATATTATATTATACTGCAAGTCAAGCAATGCTTTAGAGCTCAACTGCATAATTATGAATATTTTTTCAATCTCTTTTTTATTGTGCAGTTTGAGTTTATACTGTTATAATTAGAAGGTTTGAATTGAAATATGCATTTAAAATTTTTTATTTCTTTGTTCTTTTTAAGCTTGGAGGGATATAATGATGCTGTTTATGATTATAAGGTCTGATATTTAGCAAGTCCACACATAGTCATCAAAATATCCAATTTTCGTTTGAGTCCATGAAGAAATGCAATCTGTCCATGTATGCTGATCAGATTTCTAGACAAGAAATATTACTTGAACCATGCCTGTTTGGTTTTTTTTTTAATTATGAAGTATTCATTATTTGTATATTAAGATAATGTAATGGATGCTGTGGTTTGGTACAGTTTATGTAACACCTGTCAGAAAGCATTACTAGACAAAAAATCCAGACTTGTTCCTCATTTAAAACTATCATATAATTCCCAAGTCTAATGAAATATATCTAAGGAAAAGAAGTTGAATTTTTGTTAGCCAAGAGGTCATCACAGCCGGCTTGCAAGCAAGTAGTTGTTTGCAGATGGTTGTGGGTTCACATCCTGGCCGATGCTATGACATATGAAAAGAAGTCACACAAATACCTAATTCTACTAACCATTCAAAGTCATTTTGATGATTGTGGAGATCAGAAATGCTTTTATAATAAATATATGATATACAGAACATCCTTTCCATAAATGTACTATACTTATTATTTTTATTTATTCACTAAATATTAATAAATAAAGAATATAAATCAATATATGTTTAGTAAATTAAATTAATTTATTATTGAATAGAAAATGGTAAGGTTGATATTATGACTAGCAATGTTTAAAATTCACACATTAGAAATCAACAAATATACACATGATTGACAAGCTCTCATAAAAGCAAATCAAACATAAGTAGCATTAATATATTATTAATATTGAGAAAATCATTTCAATGAATATTTAAAGAAGAAATAATGGATAAAATTCATTATAAACATGAAATAAATTGATTCATCAGAATACAAATTAAAGTAACAGTGTAACAGATTAAATATCATTTGTAGAACACAAGTGAATATATACACTAGTTCAACATCAAGATGAGCTATACTTAAGAATACATAAATGATTTACCCATGCCCTTAGCAAAATACTTAATAGAGAGCATGTTAATAAACACAATGTTTTGTAAGAGATCACACTTAAGGTCAATATTATATCATAAACAAAATATCTCAAATTTATTAATACTTTAAATTTGTCAACATATGCAATATCAAACAATTTCCACATATAAAACCAAATAATTGCAGTCATTAAATATTATTATGCATCTTAAATATATCAATAATTATTAAAACACATATATTAAGTTAGCATACACATATTTATATCCTTTGAATATTATTTTAGTTTGTGACATTTAAATATTTAATATGTTTAATATGATATAAGTAAACCAATATTCTATAATACTTCTCTTACATTTTAAATCTATATGAATAAAACATTAAAATTTTCTTTCATCAATGCACATATCAACAAATTATAAATTTAAATATTATTCAAAAACTGATAATAATGATATATCAAAGTAATTAATAATTATAGAAAGTATATATAAAAGGGCTAGCTTATTTTAACTATTCAATAAAAGAAAAATCTAGATTTATAAACTGTCTTTATTTTCTTTATCTTGTTTTCTGTCAGTGATTTTATTAAAAGATATTAGTAGAAACAATAAATAGATGATGAAATAGTCATCATATTAGCATAATTGCAGACTATTATAATGATGTTCCATTTTCAGATCCATAATAATTTTAAAATAATAATAATGATGGTATTAACATTGATGCAATCATATATGCTTACAGCAGCAAATGATGACCTTGAAAATATTCAGATTTATAATTCTATTAAGGGTTGAAATTATCCATTTGATCTATATCCATCTTACGGGATGACACAATGAAATTAGCCACACATTGTGAAAATTTTACCAAATATATCATTAAAATGTTAACCAAGAAAAAACTCTGCAGCCTTAATTTTCCTTACTTTTCAAGAAAGTTATCCTTGGCAACACTTCAACAAAACAATAGATTATTTGTTAGTTTATAATTAAAATATTTAATAAAATAATCAACAACAGCTCTTTATAAATCAACATTTTTATATTAATAAAATTATAATAAATCAATTTTATCAGGGTACATATAACAAAAATTATATTAATAGCATTCACTTGCTTCTAAAGAAAAGATTATATTTATTTCAGTTAGACAGTATCTAGCTGAGTAATGCTTTCAACCTAGAAGGTCATATTCATTTTTTTTTAGTTGTGAATAAATGCTATTAACAGAATTACATAGTAAAACAAATTAAATTCTTACAAAGTTATAACAAAAATTGATTTTAATAAAATAGAACATTTTTATACAATCATCAATAAATTAATTTTATTTAAACAAAAGATGCATAATGTATTTTAAAAATAATAATAAAATACTTTTAAATACACTCACTGATCTCTTTATTTAAATCATAACATTTCATTTAAATAAAATTTCTTTTCTACACATATTTTAATATACACTCATATGAAATACATATTCCTATGGAATATCATTTCAGTACCTTGAGCAGAGTTTCACAATAATAGTCAGAATACTATTTCCAGATAAATTTAACTCTCTAGACTAGGATTTTAAATGTTATGATCTCAGTTTCATTAACAATAATACTATATATTAAAACATATTATTAAAATGTTATTTAATTTAACAATAGTTGCAATAATGTGAATTCATCACAATATTTATGAACTGATTTAATTTTAGACAAATGTAAGGTGAAAGCCATAGTGAATTCTTGTAATCATACATGCAAGATTATGTACCCAACCAATACTCTAGTTGTATAGTATGTAAAAATAATTTCCAGTTACAACTTCTAAAATTATCACTATATATCTAGTTACCAGCTTTGTGATGTGAAATACTAGTTAAACATTATTACTTTTGTGATTATGAATTTTCCAGTATGCATTGGAAACAAATAGCAAATCTATCATGAAGCTACTAATCTTTTATTTAACTCTCACAAATCACAGAAAAACTTTTTGACTAATTAATATCTTTGTTATTAACTATTTAATTAATATCTTTTTTTATTGGTTGTCAGAACAAATAACAAGGCAATAATACTTCATCTTCCATGCAATCCAACTGGATGCATTCATTTAAACTAGGTTAATTGAGCTAAATGAGTTGGTTGAAGTTTAGATTAATTTATTACAAGTAATTTCTCTTCACTTTTAATGTTTTAGCTATCTATTTTAATTCACATATTTTTCAAAATTTAACAATAATGTTTATATTCCAAAATTTTAATCATCACAGAAGTGTGATAGAGTTATATGTCTTTTTATAATATACAAGTCTAATGCAAAATATCAAATGACAATCATTAGGTTTTTTTCCTCTGTATAACTTCTCTTAATGCTTAGATATGATCTACTATGCTAAAAATTATTTTAAATCTATCTTATTCATTTGGTTTCTTTGAGTTCAAAGTTCTCTGTAAATTGTAATGAATTTAATAAAGAATTCTTCTTATTTAATATTAGAGTTTTTTAAAATTCATTCAATTTTGTTTTCATATATGAAAAATGATCAACTATTTTTGATAGATAAATAAAAAATTATAATGAATGGCATTTTGTATCCATTAATAAAGATACTCTTAATACTCTATTTTCAGTTGCAACTATTGTTTTCTTTATCAACTTTTCAGCTTCCTACCTTCATAAAAGCCCAACTAAAGTTTCAATTAATTTTTAATTAGAACTATGAAGTAGTAGAAATAAAAGACCATGATGTTTCTCAGCCTTCAAGCCATGAGTAAAAGCCAATAAATTCACCATGATAACTGGTTTATGAACATTCATGTTCATTTACTATATTAATAATAATAGTAATAATAGCCACAGCAACAAAAACATATAGAGTGGATATAAAAAAAAATCCATTTCTTTTTAAGACCTCAGCATGAAATCAAAAGATCTTTCAATTAGTAAACTCTTTTTTAATCGTGTAAGCATTACACTATATAAAAAAATAATATATATAAAAATAAAAAGTACTAACAAAATGAAAAAAAATCAGTTGTTTCTAAATATAACCACTAATTATTATTACACAACATTTCCCAATTCTAGAATTAAAGTCTAATATGACAATTTTAAAATGTTGTTTGATATATTGTTTTTATTAGAATAATAAAATACAATGAAGGGTTATAATTAGACACTATGTTAAAGTATTTCAAAAAGAAATATTTTTTCTGCAGAATAAATAAGATGTCACAGAATTAGTATATATATATTATGACCTTAATATCCAACTTCATTTGAAATAGATCGATTGTCATTTGTAGTATTTTAAAAAGATAAAATTTTAATTTTTTTTTATATAAATTTGAAGTAAATTACATTAATATGCAATTGAAGGAAAAACCTGATATATATATTTTCACATACAACTGTTCAGAGTGTGTTATCTATATTTTATTTAGCTTATCATATATTATTTTGATATTATAAATTGGTTATAATGACTGAAGTTTCAGTGTGACATAATTTAAGGCGTGGTTAATTAGTGCAATTGAAATTAATCATATCAATCATTACATTTTCCTATAATTTCTCATACTTACTAAAATAGATGTAGTTTAAAATTTGGTATAATTTTATATTGGTTTCATTTAAAGAGTGAAATATAAAAATATGGTTTATTAGATTTGAAGGTGATTTAAACTAAATTTAATCCAGTTTAATTAATTGATAAGTTGTAAATTCTCCCAAGTATTTTTATATTATCATTTTTTGTATTGTTGAATGGTCTCACGTTAGGATATGCAAATGAGAAAAATATGGTTTTTTTGATGAGAAGTCTGATTGATTGTAAGACGTAAAGAAAGAAAAGTAAGGAAGAAAAACTTCTCATAAAATATCTTTAAAGGAAACAGATTTGTAATATTAATTTTATTGTTCAAAATTAGAGTGTGTTCATTTATTATGAATATGTAAAAGCTCAAAATTCCTGTCCTAGTGAACATTCACTCTGACTCTTTTCGATGTATGACCAGAGAGAAACAATATTCATTATTATTATAGAATGCATTACAATATTTTACAATACTAAGCAAATTAGTGTAAAGGAAAAGAAAACAGAATAAGTAAATTAAAGTTCTGATTCAATTCTAAAGTGTTGTTAAATTCAAAAGGAATATTACTAATTTAATAATATTCTTTCATATTAATCTACATCATGCTTCAGACCCTCGTGCTGCTTGGATAAATTCATTTACTCAATAATTAATGAAATTGACAAAATCAATTTGAATATGGATACTGCTTATATTTAAGTGTAGAGTTATCACTGTCAGTGAAGTTGCTAAAATCTATATTGTGCTTCAAACATCTTTACTGCTCAAATAAAGTCATTTCATTTTTTTTTTAATTAAGGAATTTGTTAAAGCTTACCTGGATATATTAATGATGTTAAGAATTACTCCTAAATTTCCAGTTGTGAGTGGAATTGTGAAATTATATATGTTATACTCTGGATATTCTTGTTGCTAAGATAAAATTATTCGTGACATCCTTAAAGCTTATTTGGATATGTTGACAACATTTATAATTTATTTGAGAAAGCCAGCTATTAATGGAAATGTCAAATTATATTTATGATAATAAACAAAGAATTGGCCTGAAATTACTTATAGTGTTATCATGAAGTAAATCTTTATTTAAAATGGTGATATATTGGATGATAAAGAAACCAAGGAGGATCAACCTATTTTCCAGGATAAGACACTACAATTGTATCATTATATTAGGAGCTCTTTGGAGATATGAAATACTTGGTGAGCTTTGTGTTAAGTAAATTAGGGATGAGTAACTGGAAATATGTAAATATCTAAGCTTTTCCTAGGAATATTTATAATGCAATAGGAATATAGAAATGATAAGCAAGAACTTATTAATATTCTAACTATAAATGCTGAATGCATTCTAAGCATTGGGTATTATTGTAGGTATCTTGCACAAGATCATGTGAGATTAAAGAGTATATGTTTGTCTACTTTATTTTATTTTTTTGTTTTATGTTCGATGGTTATATATACATTTTATGTTATATTGTATACTATGTAGATTATGGGTTGTCAATTAAAATGAAGGTACGGTAATATTAATATTTAATCTTAAGTGGGGGATAGATGTTGGTCATTGATGATTAAAGTTCATCATTATTTGTTTTCAAAGGTATTAAATATTATAATTGTAATATTGAACTTTAATATTGTGATGATAAAACTTATTATTATTATTATTTATTCTAAAACACATTAAACAGCATTATATTTTGGTTCATTAATTTTATATCATAATTTCAGATATTTCAACAGCACATTTAACCACACTGTTGGGTTCAAAAAAAAAGGATTTTAATAATATGGACCTAAAGTTTGTGTATTTTATTTGTATTTTACTGCTTGAATATAAACAATTTACAGATTGATGTTGGTTGGCAGGATTCTACTAAATTCATTGTCTACATGGTAAAATATATTTATAACCGATTGTTACCATTGTGAATGATAATTTAGTGAATCTGTGAGAGTGAGTATTAAGTAAAGCTAAGTGTTCATCATTGACAATAGGTGGATGTGACCATTTTACAGCTGTGAATTTCCCATTGAATGTTTTCCATTTTATATTGGGATTATTGTATTAAGAAGTCATTAGTATTTTGCAGTGTCGCAGAAATATCTGACACAATATCTTATATGGTGGTCATGATCTTAATGAGTATGTTTGGATGATATGATATATTAAGGAAGTTGATCTTTTATTATGTATTTTCTTGTATCTATATAGGATCTGATAGACACCTGGATATTTAATTCAAGTATATTCAGACATGACCCTAGATTAATAATATTATTGTCGATGTAGACTTGATTCTTTAATGTCTATGTTAGTAGTGTTACCCTCTGCATTGAGCGGTAAGTCATTGTTGTGCAAATGTTTGTTATTCATTAATTGTTGATAATGAATAGCTTAAGGAAGGTATGCAAGGTATATTCTTATAGGTTGAATAAATATTTGTAATCCCTAGCCTCAAATTTAATCTAAGTTAAAGTAATATTCTAAGGAAAGTGTTGAAACCAATAGTGCAATCAGTTCATTCTAATAGACTCAATGTCCTGTAGTTATTTTTTTTATGCTTTATTAAAATAATAAATTTCAACAACATAAGTAAATATCTTATGGGAGATTAGAGAATCCATAAACAAAGGAATCAGGTATGAGTGTTGGAACCTATGGGAAATATGTAATTGTGATTATTTGGTATATTAATTATGCTGATTTTTAAAATGGAATAATTTCCATAACAAGGTATTATATTATTGAACTTATTATTATTATTTTATTAGTATGAACACAAATAATGCTCACTTATGATATTATTTTGGGTATCTTGGCATGAATCAGAATTTAGGTGTTGACATTTAATATTGTATTTCATTTAAATATTGAAATTGTTTTGTTATATGTACTATCTGTAAATAAAATGTAAATGTTAGTGTAAATAAATGTTATTATAGTTTTTGTAGTACATTAGTTATTGCTTTTGTGTTCATGGTTATTCCAAATCACCAATCATCAATTCAGTTAATTTCTAGCCATTACAATTTAATGGATTTGTTATTGATTACATATTTCAATTTTATTACCAATTTATCATTGCAATCATAAATGCTGATTATCATGTACGCTTTGAGATTTGAGAAATAGAATTATTTAAATTACTTAATGAGTGACTAATGGAATCCATTATTATTTTCAAGTTATAATCAAATAACTATAGCATGGTTTAAACATTGTGGTTAATTCAATCAAAAGAAAATATAATATGTTAATTGTCAAATCAATTAATGAGTTTGTAATGTGGTATTGTTCGTTATGTAAATCATTTTGGTATCACAACCAGATCAAAAATCCAAACCAGTCTATTAGTTATAATGTCTCATAGTTATGCTGGTGCTTTAGCATATTGAGTGGCAATAGAATGAACCCTCTTGCCTAACTTAAGTGTGCTTTGATTATGACATATTAAAATTAGAACTGATATAAATGTTATGATATTTTATAATTCAAGTGTATCATACAAATGGTATAGCAAATAAGGCTGGAAGGCAACAACAGTTCTTTGCTGTGCAATAATTTTGCTGATGACCATAAGTTGGGGAACAGTTGGTTACATATATATATATATATATATATATATATATATATATATATATATATATATATATATATATATATATATATATATATATATATATATATATATATATATTGTACCCTTACTTCTTGATATATAAAATAGTTTAAAATACAACTAGCTCAGTTACATTATTATGCTTAATTAAAATTTGCATATCTATCTTTAATATACTTTTATATTATCACATTTTAATCAAATTTATTATCAATTATCCAAATCAATATAGTTCCAGATTATATTAATTAAATAAGTATTTAATTAAAATTATGAGACTATGAAGTAAAGTTACAAAGTAATAAGCAGATTTACACTGAGTTAATATCTTCCAAGATACCATCTCAATGGCATAAGAATACTACCACTACCTTATCATCCTACCATTACATCTATAGCACTCTTATGACTTTTAAATGAAATAAATTATCTTCAATAATACTAAAATAATTCCTAACTTTTAACTTAAAATATAATTAAATAATCTCAGGTTCTTCTCAGTTTTAAAATAATAATAACTCATGTAAATAAGTATGATGTGGGATTTTATATCAAACTTAAATACACCTAACTTATTTTAATAATAATAATAAATAATACTAATCTTAAAGTGTAATTTAATCTCATCTATTTCTATTATATAATCAATCATTAAATGAATAAACAATCACATGTATATCTTTTATTTCATATGGTATCTTCATTTTAAAATAGATCAAAATCTTATACTTAATAATCTGTGGCAATAAACAATACTGTATTCTTATAATGTGCATTATAATCATCTTATGACCATTGCAATATTTTCTATTCATGTCAATCAATTCTTATAAAAATAATGTTAAGCAAATATTGTATTCATTTCTAAATAATGATAACAAATTCATTTTTGGTGCAAATATTATGTTTATTTCAAATCATCTGATGTCAAAAATGCTGTGGTGAAAAATAATGAAAACTTGACACACTTTTAAAACAAATTAACAAATTTATTTACAATAACTTCAAATAAAATTTATTCACACTATTTACAGTTTTAAAATTTAGGAAAATAAATAAAATAAAATAAGAAATTACAAATACAAGAGGGTTATACTGTTACTAATTCATGTGCTTAACAAGCAATTATACATTCTTTAAATACTATACTAATAATATTATAGTATGTTTTCAAAACTTAGATTTTTAAAATAAATAGTAGTGTACTTTAATTACTACAAATAACAATATTGTGACAGTCAGATGATGTGTGTAGATTTAACCCAGTTCGAATACTAAGCGAAAGTACCTCAAGGTCAACCATACGCGAGATATAAATCAAGAATACGTATGACCTCTGCCCATTCGCCTGTTCTCGAGGCCTGATCACAAACAAACAACACCATCTGAGCCATGCATAAATTATTTTTCAACCGGCCACAAAGCTTAGCAACAGCGGTAGAGACATGGACGGGAAATCCTAAAGAGCTAAAAGCTAAATGTGTAAAGTACATCAAAATATGTGTTGGTGTTTGCGTTTTGCGTGCCTGGATCATTGAAAAGTAAAAATAAAGCATTTAATATAACTAAGAAACTCAAGTTTTTGATAATTAAATAATGTTTAATTACTGGCTTTAAAATATGAATAAAGCTTTAATGGCCTCCGCTATTCCCCTCAATTATGGCAACAAACTAATTAGACAATAAAAAGAAAACAGGTTAATAGGTTTGCGGTCAAATTCTTTTCTTCCCAATTTTATTAAAAAAATTCCAACTCGATCTTCTCGATAAAGTACGATAGATCATAAAAACCTTTCGCAAAGCATTTCTTATGGCTTTGCGCTAAAAACCGGGTTTAAAATTAACTTAGAACGTATATAGCTAAATCAAATATACGTGACTAGCTAATGGCGGACAAAAAAGAGGTGTTATCAAAAAGATCAAGTTGGCACACAAAAGAAACTGACTTGGATTTAATTAACAACATAAATAAAATTGGAAAGTGATTTCAAATGACAAAAAAAAAATTAATTATTAAATTTAACCGCAACGAAATACTAAATATTTACAATGGTTAGTAAGGAAGAATAGCGAAGGTAAAAAGGTTACATATAGCTAGATGATCCCAAAATATATTTAAGGTTAATTCATAAAATGTTTACATAGCAAGACATATATTTCAATACAACAATAAAACAATATGAATCAAAAGTAGCATACGAGATAGTTTAATTTAGGAGATACGATACCGTCCTTTTTCCGTGATGTTCCCTGCGGCGTCCGCGGCTTGATCCGACCGACGATAGGTGTTTGTCCGGACAATGAAAATATGAAGTATGGCTTCCATGAAAAGTTCTCCAGACACGGCATAGAGTTCATATGGTTATTGATTGGATGTTAAGGCATTTTGGATGGTATTTAGGAACCTCGGCGATAGGCAAAGCTATGATTTGCCTAGCCAAGCATATCCATTTTCCTCAAAATACGGTTGGTTTTAACTGGAGCAGGTTCCAACTTCTCCATTGTTTGAAAATGACAGCTGTATATATCTTTATTTGTAGCACAAGCTAAATGTGAAGCAAAATCTGACGGATTTCTCCCAAGAGAAATCTGAATGCACTTTCCAGAAAGCTTGGAAATAAAACAGCAAGAAAAATCTTAATAAATCGCCTTCACAAGCAAAATCAGAATCAAATGACTCCTTCAAAAAGAAAAGTCTGAATAATTATCTCTTTTGTTCTCCCTACTATTTATACTTTCTCTGCCAGCTACCTTCCATTGTTTGTATGATCTGAGATCTTGATAAGCCCCCCCTTGCTGCTTTGTTTTAAAACAACACGTTCTAAAAATAACTTCAATTTTTTTACTCTAACTTTCTTACTTTAAAGTTGGAATTCTATTAATTAAAAAGCAAGAAAGAAAATGCCATCTTTAATTAGACTTGAACGGCTCACTAATTAAAATATACATTCTTTCAGAAATGTTGGTGGGCTTATCTCAAAATCAAATCATACTAAATATTTTAATAAAATTTGAACAACAATATATTATTATTTTACAATAGAATAAGCATTTTATCTCAGCAGAATTTTGCATTACCTCATATATATACGCTAGATGTATATATATGTTTGACTAATAGGTTAAGCAATTTTGATCAATAGAATGAAATTTATTTAAAATAAAATCTTTAACTGTAATACACATTTAATAAGCATAACTATTTTTACTTTAATGCAAAACCCTGCTGATATTGAACTATAAACTTAATTTAGGTCTACAATATTAATTAAGTTTATAGGAAGATGTGAAGCATGGATTGGACTTCAATATATATATCAAAACTATTTATGTAGCATGTGTAAACAATGAAACTCTACTAATTAAATAGCTACATTAATTAAGTATTACCATTTATAATGTATTATCATGTATTCACTTTATTATTAGCATTGCTTAATGCTTTATATAAATTAATGTATCTTTATAATGTAAAACAAATAATTGACTGTATTTATACTTTACTTAATGTAATTCCTGTTATATGTTTTATCAAATATGCATTATATATCTCTATTGTTTAAATATTATTATTTAAATCATTTATCAATTCCAAATTCATAAAGCATTACCTTAGATAAATTCTATGATTCTTTTCTGTGTAAAAAATCATTACTTTACTTTATGTGTTATTTTAATCCTTTCTAATAAATTTCTATCTATAAAACATATTCTAAACTTATCTAAAATTTCCAGAAAATAAACATCAATTTTAAATAAAATATTCATTATCTAAACTACCTATACTACATTGTCTATACCTAATAAACTTCAATTTAAATATAAGCCTCTACCCATAACGTAACTTAACTTATTTAATAAAACAAAATACAAAAAATAGACTTCTCTTAAAAATCCCTTTCTGATTTGCAAAATAAAATAATTACTTAGATAAATAATAAATATAATTCTAATATCATAACATAATAAATATCAAAATTTCTCTATGAAAGAATCATATAATTATTTCTAAGCTTCTTATGTAATGTTGTATCAGGTTTATATTATAAATTAAAATTATGCATATTTTAATAAAGTTCGTTGCCAATATAACGTATGTGTTTTCATAAAATATCTATCCATTCATTCTACAACAACATAATATTCAGTTGATCTAAAGAAAAACATATCAAATTCATTAAAAATCATTATACAATATTTTTACCATAATAATAATAATGTCCAGTCTGCTATCCAGCATTCTTCGGAATTTGCAGCTTCATAAAATAAAAATTATTCACATTCATACTCATAAACATTCATTAGAATATTCTGTGTTATATTAATTATAAAAATAAATTTATGTAATTAATTATTATATTATTTTTAAGTTATTATTTAATAAATGTACCTAACCTACTTTTAATAGTTTAATAATATTTTAAAATTTTATGTTAAATAAATAAAATAAAAGATTATATTACGTATTCCAGCGACGACTTTTGTTCTACCATAAAAGTTCTAACAAATATCCTACATATAAAGTCAATAGAACACTATTTCCTGTTCCGTTGTATCACGTGTTTCTTGAAAGTTTATAGAAAAATGGTAACGTTCTTTTTTTTAAAAAAAATAATAAGTTCCCATAAGAAAACAAAATAAAATTAAAAAAATAGTTTATAAGTTCTTTCTGGATCCAGTTCTTCATAAAATATTATCTTTAAAGCTATTATTTCTAAACTAATTTATAGTTTATATTATATTTTCATTAAATTACTTTAATTAACTTGGCTTGCTTGGTTTGGACGTCCATGTATTACTTGCGCATTTATAAATAACATATTCAGGTAAGAATTAATTTCTCCATCTATAACGTCCAGCGTTTTAGATTACTTCAATATAATAGTTTTATTATATTACGATTTTAAATAATCATATTTATAATCTATTTGCCTTTTCAAATCGTCAATATTTAGTCTTTTAAGCACAAAGACTTAACAAGGCATGTATTTATTAAAATTACTACTTTTTATATCTTTACTTAAGATATACATTTTATTCTTTAAAATCTGCAAAATATTTTCTTTCTATAGAAGTATTCATATTTCTTTTAAATATCTATTTATAATAGACAATAGTAATTTAAACTTTTAATACTATTTATAGTCCAAAATACTACTTTTCTCCATCTCGTAGTTTTATGTACTAATCCAGCGTCTATTATTTCTCTAGCATAAAGTTTTTGATATATTTCTCCAATACGTGATGTTCCCATGATTATTCGTACGTAAATTGAGTTTCGATATTGAGAAGACCAATAGGGAATTATTAAGTTTCTACTGCATACTTATCATTTAAAATTTCATAAAATTATATACAATAACACTCTTATGATTTTAAAATTGATTTTAAGAGCGTTTATAAATTTACTTAGCTATTTTCTCAATAGCACAATCGACTTTTAAAATTTATTGTAGAGAGCCCCCCTCAACAATTGAATCCAGCTTATATACTGCCAGAAACTCCTTATCTGATTGGTACATTTAAACAATCAAAATTTCTAGCTTATTTACATATTTACTAACACACTATTAAAAATAAAATAATGACTTATTTAATATTTAATATTATTACATTTTTAAAAATAATCTTTATCGTTTATTTAAACCTATTAAACATTCTTTTGAAATATTCTTTCTCACTTGGTTTAAATTTTAACTTTTATAAGACCATTTAAAATAAATTAAAGCTTTTTAAATACGTTACATTTTTAAGATAATATTTTTAAAAATCAGATTTAATATTTTACATTAATATCTTTATTTTTATCTCGTGATAACTCACGTATTATTTATAAATTTAACAACATAATTTTAAAATAGTTTTGCAACTTTATGAGAAAGCTTCCAAGCATGTGTGTGTGTATTTCTAATTAACATCTGTTTTTTTTATAATACAAGAAACGCTTCCCATAATCTAAAAATAACTTAACAATTGCTTTTTTAAAATAAATATTTATTTTTAAAAATAAATAAGATATTACATCAGATTTCAAAATAATTATTTGATATGATTAAAATCAAATATTAATCTCAATTTAAGTACTTATAATTTAAAATATTTATATTCACTTTTAACATATATTTTAAACTAAATAAATATCTTTGTCTAATTTTAACTTGTCTTTTAAATACTTTAGCTTCAAACATTTGTTATTAAATTTATTAATGCAGTATTACATCATAATCATCATCATTTTAAATATCTTCTCAATATCAACACAATTCACATATCAAATACTCATAGATTGCTTTAATTAAACTTATGGTAACATTACCACAAGCAAAGTCAACATCACACTTTTAAAATACTTCTTAAATTTAAAATTTTCTACTAGATTAGCACAAAACTTAAATGGTGACCCATACAAAAGGGCACATATTCCCCTCCTTCGGATAAAATTTTAAATTTAACATTCATCTTTATCATCTTTACTCCACATTGATCAATTTTATCTTTCTTATCATCTAAACATTATAATAAATCATTCTATCACAAAGTTTTATAAAGCATTGAAATATCATTTTAAATCTCACTAAGAAAACACTTTTAAATAAACTACAATGACTTTCTTTTACTTTATGGATTAAGTTTCACTTCTCCTTCCTTATCTTTTAATTAGGTTACCTTCATTTCTCTAATATTTCTACAAATATCAAGTATTTAAATTCTTTTAAATACACCTTTACATAAGCTACTAAAAATACATATTATTATAGTTAATACTATATTTTAAACTACTCTATGTATTTTATTTATAACTTATTGCTAATTTCATTAGCAATCTTATAGATTATCATTTAACAAATCTACATATTTCTCTTTTAAAGAGATTAACCTGATCCTTTAAGATTAATCAATTTTATGATCACTACCATATTATACCTTAATCCTTCATAAGATTCACTTATAGGTACTTTAAACATATGAGTTTTATACTCTCTAACCTTATTGTTTAGCTTTTTGCTTTAAAATATCTATTGTAATAGCTAATTCCACTTTTATTTAGTCATTCTGACAAACTTATTTCTTTTAAACTGTCATTTACATATTTTGTAAATTTCTTCAACTAAAACTTTATTCACTATGCTAATTTATTATATAATAAATTATTTCTTTATGTCAAGCATTATATTTAAACATGACATTAAAATATTTATTCATATTACTTTGAAATTATAACTCACATCTCAGATGGAAATGGAATTAGGCTCCTTGCATTATAAGTTCCCTTTTCCCCATCTGGTGTGGTTAACATAAACGCATTCTCTCCTACTTTGCAAGATATTCTATATGGACCTTCATATAGACTAAGAAATTTTTTAAATTGATTTCTTTGTAGGTTGCTAACATAGAAATATCTTATGTTTGTTTTACAAAGCCCAAAAAAAAAAATAATAATAATATAATGCCATAATACATTATCAAATACACATCTTCTTTAAGAATTACCTGTCTTAATTATTAAATATCTTCCTCTCTAAATCTAAACTTTAATTCTCTTTCTCCTCTCTAATTTAATTTTTTACTAGTTTTATTAGCTGGTCTCTTCAGAATTGTGGTCACACCACTTGTAGAAGGCTGATTATGCAAATCATCACTTCTATCCCTATTTGTATTATACTGTACAGTTTTCTTAAAATATGGAGACATTCTATCTCTACCTTTATAACTAAAACTTCTCTTAAAGCCTCCAGGAGATTTTACTCCAGTATTGATACTAAGACTTGCTAATGGGTAATTATTTTTATCCCTATTTACTCTAAACTTATTATCAATAGATAACTCTGCTACTTCCAGAGCATCTAATATTTCGGAGACTTCCTCAATTGTCCCACGGTCAGCAGCTATTAACAACTGTTCCACATGCTTTGGTAAGTTGTGTCTAACTATTCTGACAATTTGTCCCTCCGACAATGGACAAGCAGTCAAAGTCTTCAAACGAACGGCTTGACTTCTGAAAAAACTGGTGTAGCTGCCTTTGCTAACTTGGTACTTATCTTGGGTAATTTGATACCGAATGCAATCCTGTTTGTCGGAGTTCCAAAAGCTCCCGACAATAAAACATTTGAAATCACCATACGTCATGGGTTTCTCAAACAGAGATTGCCACCAATCTTTAGCTACTCCGTATAAATGATTGCTACACACGGCTACTTTCTCCTTTTCAGACAAAGAACATATCGAAAACAATTCATCCAGATTGTTTAGAAACTCCGAGGGATTTTCCATGTATTCCCCTTTAAATGGTTTAACTTTCATAAACCTTAAGGCCATAGAATTATTTGAACTACCCTCATGACTAATTACTTCTCTAGTTGGTCTATTGTCAATTTCCTTCACAAGAGTATTGTCTGACTGATTATTATTATTACTACTTGGCTTAATTAATTCTATATTATTTATTTGTGAAGAATCAACATAGTCAACATATGCTTTACTACTTATTTTTCCTGTAAACATTTCTGCCTTGGCATTACTTATACTTTTCATTTCTATTTGATCATATACTTGCTGAAACTTCCCTTCTAAGTCCATCTGTTCAAGCACTTGTTTCACATATCCTTTCTGCTCTTTTCTGAACTCATCTAGATTCTTGTCTAAAATTTCTTTATACTTGTCATTACTCTGTTCTATCATTCCTGCATGATCCTTTATATCTTTCTGAATACGTTTTATATTTTCTCCAACTTTCGATCGATATTTATTTTCATCGACCTTTTTGACATCTATACTTTTAAATTTCTCTACTAATTCCTGCTCTATTTCATTTTTTATGTCCCTTTTTGTCTGAATTATAGCACTCTTAACATCTTTGATATCTTCATTAAGATTACTAACTTGGTTCTTAACATCACCAATTTCAATATTAACTTTTAATTTATAATCCTCAATTTTTAAGGTTAAATTATTATTATTGATTTTACATTGATCAATAGATTCAGCTATTTGATCTCTTAGTCCTTTGATTGTGTTTTCTGAAAACTCATGAAATTTTCTTTCTAGCCTTTCTTGATTTCTATCATCAACTTTTAGTATTTCTAATTTTAAAGACTCAATTACTTCTTCATTCTTATCAAATCTTGTGTCTATACTATCCATTCTATCTTCCATTTTCTTATTCATATTTTTTATTTCATTCTTAATAGAATCATTATCTTTTTTTAAAGAATCAAATCTAATATTATTATCCTCTTTCATTTCTTTCATACTCTGCATCATTATTTTAAAATATTTCTCAAAACCAGAATGCTCTACATCTTTTTCAGGTTTCACTACTTCTTTTCCTACAGTTTTAAAAATTACCTCTTCCTCCTCCTCTATTTCACTATCCATATTTTGAGTATTTTCTAATACTATTTCTGAATTCGCTGATTTTTCTATTGCTCTGCTCTCCCCACAACTATTATCTTCTACAACAAAATTTGACATTTCAACTCCTAAATCTTTATCCCAATTATCCATTTTTTTATTTTTTAAAATTCAATCCTAACAATATGCAGTACTTATTATTTTATACCTTTTTAAAATACAATTCCCCATCAACCTTCCCATCTCCACTCAACTCACTTTTACAACTAATCATATAATAGTATCCTCAAAAACTCTACATTACTTACTATTAAATAATTATATAAATTTCAATAACAAAATTGTGTCATATCATTTATTTTTACACCTATGACCCACAGACAATTTGTACATAATATATAATATTAAATATCCATTTAAAATATTTCAAGAATTGATATGGTCACATTATAATATAATTATTTGCCACATTTCTATAATTTATTGTTTTATTAACTTAAAATCAACATAATATTTAACTTCAAAGAATAATCATATTACAGATACCACATGAAAATATAATACTCTACTAATAAAATTTTTATTTTAATTTTATTTTAATTTTATAATCAACATCTAATCAATTATAAATATTATTATAAAATACTAATTATACTTATCACTTTATTCTCCTAACATATACTAATCCTAAAATTATATATCTTAATCCCTAATTAAATATTTAGCCTAAAACGTTGTGGCCAAAAACTTTCTTGACCACCTATCGGGCTGATAAAATTGTAACTTTAACATATCAAACCGATAACGTTTGAACATCTAAATCCTATATAAACGTATCATGCCAATCACGTTGAGCGCCAAAATCTTCCTACCCTTTGTACCCTTACTTCTTGATATATAAAATAGTTTAAAATACAACTAGCTCAGTTACATTATTATGCTTAATTAAAATTTGCATATCTATCTTTAATATACTTTTATATTATCACATCTTAATTAAATTTATTATCAATTATCCAAATCAATATAGTTCTAGATTATATTAATTAAATAAGTATTTAATTAAAATTATGAGACTGTGAAGTAAAGTTACAAAGTAATAAGCAGATTTACACTGAGTTAATATCTCCCAAGATACTGTCTCAATGGCATAAGAATACTACCACTACCTTATCATCCTACCACTACATCTATAGCATTCTTATGACTTTTAAATGAAATAAATTATCTTTAATAATACTAAAATAATTCCTAACTTTTAACTTAAAATATAATTAAATAATCTCAGGTTCTTCTCAGTTGTTTTAAAATAATAATAACTCATGTAAATAAGTATGATGTGGGATTTTATATCAAACTTAAATACACCTAACTTATTTTAATAATAATAATAAATAATACTAATCTTAGAGTGTAATTTAATCTCATCTATTTCTATTATATAATCAATCATTAAATGAATAAACAATCACATGTATATCTTTTATTTCATATGGTATCTTCATTTTAAAATAGATCAAAATCTTATACTTAATAATCTGTGGCAATAAACAATACTGTATTCTTATAATGTGCATTATAATCATCTTATGACCATTGCAATATTTTCTGTTCATGTCAATCAATTCTTATAAAATAATGTTAAGCAAATATTGTATTCATTTCTAAATAATAATAACAAATTCATTTTTGGTGCAAATATTATGTTTATTTCAAATCATCTGATGTCAAAAATGCTGTGGTGAAAAATAATGAAAACTTGACACACTTTTAAAACAAATTAACAAATTTATTTACAATAACTTCAAATAAAATTTATTCACACTATTTACAGTTTTAAAATTTAGGAAAATAAATAAAATAAAATAAGAAATTACAAATACAAGAGGGTTATACTGTTACTAATTCATGTGCTTAACAAGCAATTATACATTCTTTAAATACTATACTAATAATATTATAGTATGTTTTCAAAACTTAGATTTTTAAAATAAATAGTAGTGTACTTTAATTACTACAAATAACAATATATATATCAAAACTATTTATGTAGCATGTGTAAACAATGAAACTCTACTAATTAAATAGCTACATTAATTAAGTATTACCATTTATAATGTATTATCATGTATTCACTTTATTATTAGCATTGCTTAATGCTTTATATAAATTAATGTATCTTTATAATGTAAAACAAATAATTGACTGTAATTATACTTTACTTAATGTAATTCCTGTTATATGTTTTATCAAATATGCATTATATATCTCTATTGTTCAAATATTATTATTTAAATCATTTATCAATTCTAAATTCATAAAGCATTACCTTAGATAAATTCTATGATTCTTTTCTGTGTAAAAAAAATCATTACTTTACTTTATGTGTTATTTTAATCCTTTCTAATAAATTTCTATCTATAAAACATATTCTAAACTTATCTAAAATTTCCAGAAAATAAACATCAATTTTAAATAAAATATTCATTATCTAAACTACCTATACTACATTGTCTATACCTAATAAACTTCAATTTAAATATAAGCCTCTACCCATAACGTAACTTAACTTATTTAATAAAACAAAATACAAAAAAATAGACTTCTCTTAAAAATCCCTTTCTGATTTGCAAAATAAAATAATTACTTAGATAAATAATAAATATAATTCTAATATCATAACATAATAAAATATCAAAATTTCTCTATGAAAGAATCATATAATTATTTCTAAGCTTCTTATGTAATGTTGTATCAGGTTTATATTATAAATTAAAATTATGCATATTTTAATAAAGTTCGTTGCCAATATAATGTATGTGTTTTCATAAAATATCTATCCATTCATTCTACAACAACATAATATTCAGTTGATCTAAAGAAAAACATATCAAATTCATTAAAAATCATTATACAATATTTTTACCATAATAATAATAATGTCCAGTCTGCTATCCAGCATTCTTCGGAATTTGCAGCTTCATAAAATAAAAATTATTCACATTCATACTCATAAACATTCATTAGAATATTCTGTGTTATATTAATTATAAAAATAAATTTATGTAATTAATTATTATATTATTTTTAAGTTATTATTTAATAAATGTACCTAACCTACTTTTAATAGTTTAATAATATTTTAAAATTTTATGTTAAATAAATAAAATAAAAGATTATATTACGTATTCCAGCGATGACTTTTGTTCTACCATAAAAGTTCTAACAAATATCCTACATATAAAGTCAATAGAACACTATTTCCTGTTCCGTTGTATCACGTGTTTCTTGAAAGTTTATAGAAAAATGGTAACGTTCTTTTTTTAAAAAAAATAATAAGTTCCCATAAGAAAACAAAATA